>NQII01002852.1:0-11908 GCA_002778355.1 Clitarchus hookeri
GAGCTTGTAATTCTGGCCAGGGCATGTTCCGAAATCATGAACGTGAAGTATGAACTACGAAATTGTAGCACCGCTTATATGCCAGGTTCCTCATTACCCCTGAATATACTTTCAAATTAAGTAGAGGAGTGAAGTGATTAAGAAAGCGCTTTACGGCTGCTCCAGTTAAAAAAAAAATACAATTTGATGTTAGTGTGGGGTTTTGTGAAATACTATTGATGACGATTTCTTAAAAGTACTAAATCATTTTGAATATAATATTCGTTTTTTTTAACGTCTTCATGAGAATTTCCACTTAAAATACTGATAAGTACAAATTTCAAAAAGTTATTTTAATTAAAATTATTTTATTTAGGAGGTGGTTTTTATTTAACTCAGCCAAATAGAATAGCATTTGTCTTTACGTATGCTGAAGTGCATGTTATGTATATCAGCTATGTTCTAGATTTGTGCTAAGGGTTCTTCACGAAGTGTTCATATTTCTTTTCGTGTTTTTGATTTCGTGAGTCCACAATACCTATAGAAATAGCGAATGCTAATATTATGGTAGGTTTTTACGAAATCGTCCTCAGCTATGTGTTTTTCTTGTAAAATTTTTTAAATTTAAATATGTTTCTTTTTTTTTTTTTATGTAGCCAAAGACTGAGAAATATTCCTATCCCCTATCTTTAGGCCTTAGTTTAAGTCAGTAAAAATGTATTCATTTCGAAATGAGCGCTGGCAGCCAGTGAGTGCACTGTCTTAGAGAAAGCGTCCGTGAACGTTTCACATCAAATTTGACGTTTATATCTAACCTGGAGCAAAATAAGCATGCTCAGTTATTAAATATAACTCGTCCTTATAAGGCTACGAAAGATTTCCCTGTAATGGCTCCTTGTTTATTTTGTTTAAAAACGATCTTTCACGCGTTGATACCAGTCTGTAGTATATATAAGACCTCAGTATATTGAACAAAGCCCTTGGTAGTATTAAGTCTAATTCCTATTATCTTATCTCCAGATCTGTTTAGTAAGCGTAAAAAATAATAGCTATCAATTTAACTCGTCTCAAAAGAAAGACAATTTTCTTTGACTTTGTGTTGAAGGAAATAAACGCAGTCGTGACTCATTTTGCGTAATAAATTACTACTTGGAGGACATACAGTTAATGACGAAAACCTTTTCATATTAGCCATTTCAAAAATACCTCTTAAGTGTTATTTCAATGACTACGTTAATTTGTTTTCCGAAGATGATCTTTTAAATCTATCATGACGTTATAAAGATCGTTCATAACCAAACTAACCCTGTGGTGAGACAGAAATTTCATTCTTGAATGGAAGCTAAAAGCTGGGATAACACAAGTTACTGTAATACTACATTTATATATTTAAAAAATAAAAATTAAAATAAAATAAAATTGGTCGTATTTTAAAAATAAATAATTAGTGTTTTCTATATTAATTTCTGCTTTTAATTATTTCAGATTTTTCCTGAAAAATTTGAATTTCTCGTTTGTGATCAACGATTTCTGAGGACGAATAAAAAAACTTTAAGTTTGTAAACAACTGCAAAATACACTGTAATTGTTTATGAAACATTACTATGCCAATAATGCTCAGAGTTCAGAAACGTGCAAACCCAAATTAAAAATATGCAAAAACTAGAGCAATAATAATATTTTATTTTAAAAACCGCTACGTAATTGTATCAACATTTTGTACTATTCATTATTTACATGTAAAATTTACCTTATTGTATGGTAATGAATAGATTAGTTACTTAAATGATTATTATTCGAAACTTGTATTTGTGACAGACGATTTCCGCTGGAGAAGTCCCTAAGAAGTCGGATGTAACTTTCAAAAGAGAGGTTCTAGGTTCAAATATAAGATAAACTACTGATTTGTATGGCGATATTCATTAGACTTACAAGTTAATTCAGCGTGNCTAGGTTCAAATATAAGATAAACTACTGATTTGTATGGCGATATTCATTAGACTTACAAGTTAATTCAGCGTGTGACCGCCCCATATCAGGCTGCCGGCATGAGGTAGGGGTGTAAATAAATAATAACTGAAAATGATCAGTACCACAGTTATATCTGTACTAGATGTTTTAAAATTAGAAAAAACTATTTAAAACCACCCCCTTCCCCCTCCCCCCAAAAAAACTTCGGTTAAAGCAAACAAAACTTGAATATCTCACAATATCATAGCTAAGTTGAGAATGGAACAAAACAATGTTCATTTGCAAAACCACTTTCGTACAAACAATATGAATTTAAAAACGTGTCTGTGTGTGTGTGTGTGTGTGTGAAAAATACATATTATGTAATTTGATTTCATCTTAATAACAGTGTTTAGTTTGAATAAAATAAACCCATCAACACTTGTGTGGAAATTAGCTAGATTCTTGTATTGCCTGGAAATTAGTTTTTAATAAAAGTGTGGTTTGTAGTGGAGGAAAATCTTTTTGCTCAAGAGTTTCCTAAAAAAAAAAAAAAAAAAAAAGATAATTTATTGACGATTGGCACGGAAATTTCAAAAAGAGCCGCCGATGTTGTCAAAATAAAACTTGTTTGTGAAAAATATCATCATCGAGCGCTGGGAAAGGCACACCGTGCGATAGCTGTCGTGGTACGTTTTAGCGACGGACGCGAAAAAAACAAAGCGCGAATATCCCCCTGTGCTTATAAACGGGGAGGCGGGTTAGCTGGGGGGCAATAAGCCGGAAAGCGTACTGTGACAGCACGTAGACATCCTGGCCCTGCTCCCTACCCCTGCCCCCCTTCACCCTGGGGTTCGCAAATTCCCGAACGGGAAAGTAAAGGTAAACTTCGGAAGAGGAAGTGATTCTGGCGGGTGAAGGAGTGTGAAGGGGGTTGGAGGGGGGTGGGGAAAGGTTCCGTAACACGTGTCTGCGACAGACCCGGGGCAGCAAGTACCTTCTCGCACACACAAACTTCCCAGCCGAGAAAAACAAATCTCTGGTTGCGGTGACATTGTATCTCACTCCCTCTACATTTCTCTCTCTCTACCACCCCCCCTCTCCTGCTCTCTCTCTCACTCACAAACTCTCTGAGGTCCAGTGCAAACCAACACGCCTTCGCATGGCTTTCCGGCGGGCCCGTTTATGAACATGGCCCTCGTACAATCTACTCTGTGAAAGCTTCCAACACTGGAAAAACGATTTTGTGGTAACCAACAAAATTTCGTTGATTACCATAAAATATAGACATCACAAAACATTTTGTTGTGGCAACAAAAGTTTCTTTGTCACGCCAGTATTTAGTGGCAACCGCAAAATTAAGTTTGTGGTCACCAACAATTAAATATAAAACAAACCTTGCCACGAGCGGGACTCGAATCATCAACCTATCACGCATGAGCTCAGTGTGTTACCGTTGAACCACCGTGCTCGTCGTCGATGTTATCTCAGGAGCATGCAGATAAAGTCTGATATGTGGAACACACGACAAGGCTTGCACACTTCAACTCATGGAAAGTTAATTTCCTGGAATCATTTACGCGTAACATTTACTTATTTAGAATAAATGAATGATATAAAGGATGTTATTAAGAATATCCCTCATGAATTAGTTCGTAACCCGATGCAAAGAAACGCACATTAACAAATACGTCATCATGGCCAGATAGAAGGCACGCGCAGAATTTTATATGTAGGTTTTGCAGTCGCAGCAAAATGTTATCACCGTGGATGACATTAATGCTGTTGTTGCAAACTATGGCAGTTAATAAACAAATATGTTAGTGAGCACCAAATAGCGTTAGTACTTGTCAATCTACGTGTTATTGGGCCCCACAATCTGTTTTTTTGCAAGCAACAAAACTTCGCCTTGGAAAGCATCAGCCAAACAGTTTTTGTAGCCACTAACAAATCTTTTATTTCAGTGTATATAATGTTCACGGTAAAATTAACACTTTTGAGGCCCTAGTTACTTATTCCTCTCAGCCATTTTTTGTCCCGTAGACATATTTTTAAATTAATATTGTCATGTAAATAATAAACACAATGTGTGTATTCCACCGCACTCGGAAGTTAACGTCTAAGGCTAAATAAAATATATTTATTGAATTTTATTACGAATTAGAGGTCTTTCAAAAGTGCTCACTTTACTGTGAATAGCGTGTAACAGTCCTTGTCAGCTCTATTTCTCAACGTTTTGTCACCCCAGTATCATCACATTTGCGATGCTTGTGAGGTTTTGCAGTCGCTGTTACATCGCTTCAGCTTCATGTGACGGAATTAAAAAAGATAGCAAGAAGTTCGAAATTACTTAACAACTACAAATTATGTGACGTGTATCGAATGCTGGACATTAAAACAAATCAGGCTTGGTAAAATTTATTGAGTGTTAGTTTTATTTTTTAAATTGAGAATTCTAAGGGTACTTCGGTCTTTGGATTTTTTCAAGGCAACTTGTCCGCTTTCCCATACAAAATATATTTTTTCCTTTTTTGTTTAGTACACGTTATTTTCGCCAGGAGTGGTAGATGTTATTTGGTTAACACTATAGGAATAAAGAAACAGATCGGCAATAGATCTTGAGTATATCAAACAAAAATATAAATTCAAATTCCACATTAGCGTATCCGCAAATTAACTAGAGGAACCGAGTTATTGTTTTTTAATTGATATTTGAGACACATGCGGCTCAAAGTAATTATAGTTGGTTGCTTTCTTTGTGTAATTCAGTAGTTAATCATTTGATTCCGGAGAGCGCCTGTCACTATGCGAAACAATTTTTTTTTTTAATTTTGCGGGGAAACACTGATGGCGAACGATAGCAGTAGCAATAGTTTAATAACATGATTAGTTAATATTATGTCGAATGCCTCTAAAGTACTGAGAAACTAACGAATTGCCTTTGAATTTGCCATGACTCGAATTCGGTATCTTTTCGATCCAAATATTTTACGAAAAGATGAACATAAACGATTTTCTAACGACATTTTAATCATCTTTGTAAGTAGTATTGCACTTTTTCAGGAAACAAATTTCATTGCTGCAAGACAAGTGATATTCAGAACTTGACAATGTCTGAAAAGAATCCAGTGACGGGAATTAGGCGGGTACTTGGAGCAACCAGCAAGAAGAACCTGTCACTGGCTAAGTGGAAAAGTGTCCATTTCCGACCATGATTAATGGCAATAGAGTTTGTGGTTGTTATTCACCCGATAATCACCAGCAGGTGGTGTGTCGCCATGATCGGCAAAACGTTGATAACCACATCGCAGCTAGGCCTTGAAAGAAGACAATGACGATGGCTTTACATTTACGGTCTACCCACAGCACGAGTTAGTTCACGAAATATGTACAACTCTGGGAGTGTTAGAAACTAACCATAATTAATCAATCAAGCATTCCTGCATTCTGCGACCGAGGTGAACACAGAAACCGTCAATTGAATGCTATGAACACCCGATTGTGTCTGGAGAATACTCACTTGTACTTCTTTTGTGCGTTTCAACCACACAAGCAACGCGCACTAAATACCCTTTCGTGACTATGCACAAGGGACTGAAATGACGTGTGGGCTTCTTGGCTCTCTCTCTCTCTCTCTCTCTCTCTCTCTCTCTCTCTCTATATATATATAGCTCTCTTCCTGCTCGCACAGAAAGGTATTTTAATTACCAGTGAAACTAAATAGCCTTTGGCTCAACGCACAATACGCAACGATGTACTGTAGGTTGCAACGGTTATAAAAATATGGGAATTTGCATAAAATCTTAGAAAACCTTACAAACTCTAGTCCTTAGTTGGACATTTCACAACACATGCCGATAAATAGATTTTGTTGGTCCAGATAAGATTTGTTCACCACAACCAAACCATTTACTTGTATAGGAGCAATTTGATATACTTTGTTGTTCAAAACAAAATTCGTTTGTTGGTTTATTTGTTTGCAACAAACGTTTGGCTTGTTTGGTTGAACCAAACATTTCGTTACCTCTACCAAATCCGTTTTTTTTCTCTACCTAATTATTCTGCCTCTTCCAAATCTTTTGTTGCCCCTACCAAACGTTCTTGACCCTACCAAATAATTTTTATTGCCTTTACAAATGTTTTTTTTGTGTATTGTGTTGCAGGTTTTTTGAGGTTATATGCACACGTTTATCAGTGGGTTGGACTTTTGTGTCAAGTTATGCACGAGTCATGGATTCTGTATTGTACGTGCTTTGTATAAACGTCGCTATGAAACTGCTAAGTACCTAACGTAAAATATCCCAGTATTGTTAACACTGCCATGATTTTGTGAATATTCGTTCTGATAAAATTTACATGTTAATAAATGTCTGAGCACGTGGTGATAGGAATGCTGCATGCACAAATCATTTATCTGCATTCCAGTTCTTAAACAGTTATTAATTATTCAGCTGAATGTTTTGCTACTATTATAAAGAATTCAAAACTTAACTCAGATAGAGACCGAGGTTACAAATCCGCGTCTTCGCCTAACAAACGCACCTAAACCAAGACACGACACTTAATTACAAACTACGCATTTGCGTAATAATTCGTTAATCTACCGCAAATACTTCTGCAGGTCAGAGGAATCCCGATATTACGAAATTATCGTGGTCATATCATCAACCATATTCAAAACAACCCGTGTGCAGGTACCTCTAACGTAAAAATGGACTGCTTCTTTGAACCCGTGAAGCCAACAAACTATATGGCGAATTCAACCAAAAGGATAAGTGTCTCCAACAAAATCTTTAGTCGCTACAAATAAATAATTTGTTAAAATATAGAGCACGTATATGAACGTATTATTTTGTTGACAAGTTGTAACGATATGTTTACTTACACTAGTAAAATAACTGTTTAACATACAGTTTGGTAGGGGCCAAGGCGGCTGAGTGGTTAGACTGCTCGCATCCCACCGAGGCGAACCGTGTTCAATCCCCGGCTGGTTCACTCCGGGATTTTCGCAAGTGGGACGGGTTTTCTCGGGGATCTCCCGTTTCCCCCGCCTTCCACTTTCATCCCGACAGGGCTCCATACTAACCTCGCTCCACCCTCGTCGGCTCTCAAGTCCTCGCTGTTAAGAGCCGCCCAAATCTCTTCATTAACTAACTTCTTCACAGTTTGGCACAAATGAAATCCTTTGGACTTGTGTGCTAATTACTTTCCTTTGCATTAACTGAGGCTTGGTACATACAGTGACACGGGAATTACGCGAATAGAATTCCGCACACGCTAGAGTTCAATACCCTAAGGGACTGTATAGCAGTTTTTCTTTTCCTTATTGGTGGGCGTGTCTTTGTGAGAAGACATTTTCTCATTCGACTGGCCAATCAGATTTAGGTAACTCCAGTACTGCGCGTCTGTGATTCGCGTGCAGACACTTAAGACGCGCTAACCCGGAAACCATCCAATCACGAACGTGGATCTGAGCTATAGTGTTTTGAAGTATAACAGGTCGTGAATTCTTTTCGCGAAAATCAGCTGTCACTATAGTATATATATACATTATACATTTGGTGTACTGAAACAACTCTTTTCCTCAGTGCATGCACCAACTGTGATCGTGGATGGTTGAATAAGGAACTCTCTCTCCGCTTGACACCACCTTGCACCTACCACCGTCTCGCCTCCTTCAACACGCGACCTACTTCACGTAACCACAAGCAGAGGGTCACCACGCAGTCGGCAATGCTGTTGGGGAGTGCGTATGTGCGACGGCTGTGGAGAAGTTGCCGAGTGCGGAAAGGAAACGGCTGAAGCAAAGGGAGAAGAAGGCAGTCGAGTGAAACTCTTGGGGGGAAACTTGCGCCATCCCTTATACGCTCCCAAACTTTTGTCCCACTAAATTTTTATACTTCCGCTTCCTTTCGCTGGAAGATTTTCTCCGCCCCAACCACCCCCTTACTTCTTCAGGCCTCTCCTTCGCTGCCCGTTTCCAACGACCGTCCCTTCCTGGAGAAGTCGGGGGTTACGACCCAGTTCTGCTCCGCGGAGAAAATTGTCCGAGTACAATCCGGTCAGGGAAAATTATTTTTTTTTTTGTAAGCGGCGCGTGTGATTTGCGAATTCAGCACTAGGCGCAAGGAAGTTTTGCTCCCGTTATGTCAGAGCTGTGCGTGGCACACACTGGAGGGGGAGGGGGGGGGATCAGCAGAGAAGTGACACCCAGACAGTTCTGTTATCTGGTTTCAGAGTAATAGCAATCAAACTTCTGTCCCAACAACAGACTGTTCGGTTAGTTTATTACAGTCGTGTTTGTTGCGGGAACGATCAAAACATGGTTAAGGTTGTTTTACTGAAGGAACTACAAGTTCTGTAGGAGGGACAGGCTGCTCGGCTCGAGGTAACTATATTCACACAAGCAGATTCATTACTATACCAGACCACGCCATGCAATTCTTTTGCAACTACTAATTCCGCTAACAATATTAAGACGTTGCCAGCAATAAATCTGATTTTTATTGCTATATATATAGTCTCGATGGGTTATGAATACACACATTCGGTTCCTAAAATCATATTTTTTTCTCAGTTTATTAACATAGACAAACATTCGCATTCAAATTCCAGATGCATACAAATTTACTGGCATTACACCCAGTAAAAAATAGCTGTATTTGATTGCAAAAACATTATTTGTAAATCAGTTACCAAGGATTTTTTTTGCGGCTCTACAGCTGAAGTATGATATATTTACGATAAATTCTTTTAGAAAATATACAAGATTTTTTATGTAAATTAATGTTTATAACAAACTTGAAGTCTACAACACCTACGTAACTGTTAAAATTAAACGTTAGTTTTACAAATTCCATTACCAAGGATTTTTGGAATTTACTCTTATTTATTTGTAGTGATACAAAAAGAATTCATTGTAGAAGTACAAAAATGTCTACTGTTGAAGATGTACATTTATATATCCAATCAGTAAAGTATTGACTCACGAGCAGATGATCTATACATAATATAAGTAATGTAAGTTCTTTGCATGCTACTTCTGTTTATGTTATCTTTGCTGTAAACATGTGTGTGCTTTGGAGACTAATTACATTTGATATTTCATATACTTAGCTTTGTTATTTATCATACCTCACGTTTACAGTGCACGGTGCTCATAGTATTCATCCTTGAAAAAGAAATGTATTACTCGAAAGAAAACGCTTTTAATGCTGTTTTTTACGTTTGCCATGTGTACCACTTGACGTGGTACTCTTACTGCATACTCTTTTTTTGTGTCTAACAGTATAATAGATATTCCTTTTTTTTATATTTACCGCAAAATATAAACATAATAAACCCATTTACAAAATTTCTTAATAATCGTACAATCCTTTGAATAAACTCGTGTTCTTTTCGAAGTACACTCTTTGCGTTCTAATAATTCGATTATACGAAATAAATTTGTTGGGAGTTCTAAACGAAAAACGCAACATACATCCCCCAAGTACAAAAATACGCCATCGACGTCAATTTGGAGAAAACGACGAAACAGAAGATCGGTAAACGCATCGAAGCACAAGCTGTTCACAATTCTCAATCATAATTAATTCTGTAGTGCGATTTGTGGAAAACCTGCTTCAAGACAAAATTACCACTAAGGCATCTTTAGAAAAGTGTCTATAAATGTAACATTTTGGCTGATTTGTTTCTAAGCCTGGCTCATTAAGTGCGCGTGTGTTATGGACGTGTGTGCGAAGTTGATTTATTCAGGGTTGGCTGAAAACGCAGAATCTTCAACACATATTCTGTTATTGATTTTTAAGTATCCGGAAATCGTAATTATTTGTTATAGGGTACATATCTTATATTCAGCTTTTCGCCTACGGTCGTTTTCGAGCAGCTATGGACTCGGTCTGGCTATCACTCCTTTATGGTTAGTAGGTTAATTTTAAATTAAACATTTTAAAAAATCCTGCCTGTAGAACGATGCAGTTTAATATAAACTTTAGGGACATAGTTAAGATAATAAAAGCAACTAATTACAAAACACAGTGCATCAACAGTTCCATGTTAGAACGCTGTGGATCACCGAAAGTTACTTAGACTTATGCAAGTATTGAAATGTACTGTATGCATTGCCAGAAATAATCTAAAGAAGAAAACAAAGAAACCATGTTTAAGCTGGTTTTCACACCTTTAGTAAATTACTGCCTTTCTTAGCTAGTCATTTTTTAAATCCATTTTTTTCTCGTACATTGTTAAGTCGTAATTACAATTTTTGGCGTTATGTTTTAAGATATTTATCTTTTGTGGAATCCTGAAATTCTGCTACATTTCTACATCTCTTAATTATTATTAATAAATAAAATGAGAGATGATTAGTGAATGATTCAGTGTGTCTTTTGGTGCTGTGTCTGAATATGCAAAGAAAGGAGAACATTTGGTTAGCATCATTTTGATTTCCGCTATTGATGAACAAAGAAATATTTACGATTAATCACAAACGTCCTCCAACACAACGTTAAAAAAATAAATAAATAAATACATAAACAACAACAACACGAATTCCTGCAACAGAAAATTAGATTAGGAATTTATTATTTAATTAGCTACGAAACGTCAAAATTTTCGTCCCTTCAGCCATATATGAAACGTTCTGACCGTTATCTTCGCCGCTCTAAAGCGTCCTGAAATTGGTCTCGATATTCCATCCCCCCATTCCTTACGCTGGAACGTGTATCTCCAGGTGGCTTTTAATGTAATGATGTCGTTGCTTTTCGTGGAGGTTTAAATGTTCTTGACCACATGGTCTGATGATACTGATCTCGGAGATTTACTGTGTGTCTGTACGCTTCATTGTTGCACACCTGCCTTGACTTCAGCTTGCATGGGGCGTGGCGCATATTCGGTAACAGCTGTATCTTAAAGTGTGATTTTTCTGCACTGGGTTTCAACAGATATGGATGTATAATACAAGCAGGACAATTATCATATGCTTACAACCTTGAGCGTAACGTCGACGAAGTAAAGTAGCGAGTCATTCCTCGGCGCCAATTATTGTCCACGCGATAGACCCACTGCAATGTATATTTTGATACACCGTGCGTTAAAGTACGTGCAGTACTTTTCTTTTATTCTCTAACCTCTGCGGTGAACTCTATTTCGTCATATGTTAAGGGGCCGCGGTAGTGTTCACTCGATCACAGTTAACTTTGCGAAGCTTTTTTAGAAATGTTTCTCTATAAGTAAACTAAAAAATACCGCGAATGTCAAGCAAATTTCCTGTTTCGCACGAGTTAATCCTATTATTATAACTATTGTCCTTATAATTAATCCACTTTGAGATAAATGTTTAGATGCAGTCACCAAATAAATTTGCTTGGAAAGTACTTGTTTACAATAAGGGATATTTTGTTTGCTCAACTAATCTGATGTTTTTGCAGACATCTGCCATTGGTTCCTTTGAATCAATCAAATCATTTAAAAATTATTTGTTGAGCCGAATAATTATTTGGTTGTTTCAGTTTAAGCTATATACGTTTAGTACACACAACAATTTTACAAGGACATCCAACTAAGCGGTTTGGTAATTGTAAACATAAATACCACTGTAGTGTTAAATCAATATTTCGTGTAAAAAGGGTAAGCATTTGATTACCTGGAATAATCTCATGTATATTATGAAATAATATGTTGTGGCAACCAAATTAGTTTGGTCTAATACTGGTATTTATTTCGTTGGGTGTAGGGCAATAGAGTAATTAATTTATTTGCCTATGTTCGAAAATACGAATCGATTGTTTGTTTGTGTTTCTCGTGACAACTTAGATAATAATAGTGCTTGTTGGTGCATTCATCTATGGGTAATTATTAGAAAAAAACAATCCTAGTCTAACAAGTTTAAAAGCAAACAAAAATGTACAACTGCAGAACTTGGAAACTATTATTTACCTACATGTCCTCTTTTAGAACATTATCTATTTAAAAGACATTC
>NQII01002852.1:13411-31521 GCA_002778355.1 Clitarchus hookeri
GGGGGGGGGGGGGGGGAGGAAGGAAGAGAAGGAGGTGATGAGGGCGGAAGGAACGAAGAAAGTTCGCAGCAGAAGGAAACTAGAGGGAGGATAAAAGTCTGAAAAGGGGAGGCAGAACTCGGGTAATCCTCAGGTACGAGCTGTCACGTGAAATATCACCGGGGTGGTTTGGGAAAGTGGGAGCGCTTTCGGAACCTACCACCGTCACCCGCCGGCCTACCCTTCAATTCCGAAGCTTTACGCGGAAAAACCCCCTGACACATTTCCGCCGAACTGATTTGCAACCCCTTGCAAGACAGTGGGGCCTACTACACGATAAGTGAACACTTTTGAAATGGACCTTAGGAAAGAGTCACTGTTCCTACCGGCATATACATATTTTAACGAGTGCATTGAATGGCATGCGCCCAGTAAAGTTGGTAACGGTAGAAGGAAAGTAGTTCCACGACTTAACGTCGAATTAAAAGTGTTAGGTGAACATCTGTGATTAATACAATTTATTTCTTCCGCTTTCTGTTTTTTGAGTTTAAGAATTAGCACATCATTAATTTTCTATTAATTTCATAGTTTATTACTGACCGACACATTAATAAGGTGATGAGATCCATGGCAATCTTAATTTTACATATGGAGGAAGAATACACTACATGCATACAAGTAGATCTTAAGCAGGGCTTTCAAAATGGCTCAGTTTACCGTGAACAGTACAAAGTGTCGAGTACCTCTTAGACACTGTAATCATCTGCTACATATATACACCAAACTGTAAAGCTGGATAGCTGAGACACTTTTCCAGTGACATTTGAAGTTTGGTAACTCAACAAAATATTGCATAATAATTTATCTTCTTTTTTTTTTTAAATTTGAATTTGCCCTATTTAAGAGCGCTTGGAACCATTTTGGCTGAGTTTTCTTGCTGCCCAATATTCCTTCATGAGTTGTGACTGTCTTTGTTTTCTTTCCTCCGTGAATGTGTAGTTGTTTTTCCTTCTGATTTTGGGTTCAAATTTTGCAGTGTCGACCAATCTTCTGAAGGTTTCACGGTCTCTCGTGTTTTCTTCTGTAATTGAAAGTGATTTTAGGTCGTTTCTGACTTCTTGTAGCCAATTGGTGGGTGTTTTTAGACTGTTGTTGTGATCGAAAATCTTTTTGGTTAGTCTGTAATTGTCCATTCGTTGTAGGTGGCCATAGAATTTTAGCCGTTTTTTTCTAATGTTCTCTGTAATTGGTTAATTTATCTTCTATTATACTGTATATTTTTTATCATTCACTGCTAGCAAATAAATTAATTCCCAACTCACGATCAACAATATTTTAACCCACTAATGCCTTAAACATGTTTAACAGAATGTTTGTCACCGGTTAGTTGTGCATCATCCTTAGATTAATTACTTCATCCCTTAATACTGGTCATATCATTATCACGAATACAAATTATATGACCAAAATTATTTTGTTCCATACGTTACAGTATATATTTCAACATTATTATATGTTAGACAATTAGGGAGAGAATTAACCTGAAATTACTAGGATTTATTTAAAAGTTAATTACAGCCTAGTCTTATAGCAACCCGAAGCCGAGGTGATTAATTTCTGCCCCTTTTATATTGAGAGTGTGGTGAGATCAGATCATTACAAATCGAGTGGTGCATAATTTTCTACAGTGTGGATTGGTTGAAACACACTTTGTTTTTCCAGGTAACGTGGTAATCAGTGACCTTTTTTATTTCTTCAAATAATGTTTTTAATAATATTAGTGAACTAAATATGGGTATACTGAAATACTGATTTTGTGAAATTTTCAGGTTACTGAAATTGATGACAGTAGATAAGGTAACTCTTGTTCCATGATGTTTCAAAGCGAGTACTGAGAAGGAGCGCGTGTTGTTGGGCTTCTCATGCCCCTCGTCACAGTTTTCCTGGTACCAAGCGTTCAAGGAAACTCGGGGCCGTCCTTCGTCCTTGTGTCGTTGTGGTGTGTGCTCGGGTCGCGATACCCCCGCGCGATCCGATCCAAGGCCACTGCCAGGCGGGGAGTTTGACTGGGGCGGTGCATCTGTCAGGTGATAACGCAGGTGTCCTAAGGCCAGCTCAGCGAGGACAGAAACCTCGCGTGGAGAAAAGGGCAAAAGCTGGCTTGATCCGGACACTCAGTATGTGTAAGAACTGCGAAAGCACGGCCTATCGATCCTTTTGGCTTGAGCAGTTTTCAGCAAGAGGTGTCAGAAAAGTTACCATTTACGAAGTCCGTTAATTCAGTAATATTGATACACACTGTCAANGTTTTCAGCAAGAGGTGTCAGAAAAGTTACCATTTACGAAGTCCGTTAATTCAGTAATATTGATACACACTGTCATGTTTGTAACGGATTTATTCTTTAGCCGTTATCATTTCAGAAATTTAAATCTGTAAAGAGAAAGGTTACGGCGGTGCTGACGCCAGATTCTGAGTTATAGTTTTAGAACCTCGAGCATCCTGACATTTTGAAGGTCGCTGGTGATATCGGTAATATTTCTATTCCATACCCGAGAGAGCAACAGCTTAGTTTGGAAATGATTCTAACCCAACTCAATGAGACACTCCAGAATTGCAAATATTTGACATGTTTACCAATCCCGTTAGCCGAAACTTGTCAGAAGAACGTAAGGCAATGCTAGACACAAAACCCGACCTAAAGTCAATTACAGGGNATATTTGACATGTTTACCAATCCCGTTAGCCGAAACTTGTCAGAAGAACGTAAGGCAATGCTAGACACAAAACCCGACCTAAAGTCAATTACAGGGCAAGCAGCCTATGTTATGTAAGGAGTAAGAGGAGTACAATCACTGGCATTAAGAGGAATACAATCACTGGAATTAAGAGGAATACAATCACTGGAATTTAGGGGAATACAATTACTGGCATTAGGAGGAATACAATCACTGGCATTAGGAGGAATACAATCACTGGAATTAAGAGGAATACAATCACTGGCATTAGGAGGAATACAATCACTGGCATTAAGAGGAATACAACCACTGGAATTAGGAGGAATACAATCACTGGAATTAAGACGAATACAATCACTGGAATTTAGGTGAATACAATCACTGGCATTAGGAGGAATACAATCACTGGAACTAAGAGGAATACAATCACTGGAATTTAGGGAATACAATCACTGGCAATAGGAAGGATACAATCACTGGCATTAAGAGGAATACAATCACTGGTATTAAGAGGAATGCAATCACTGGAATTTCAGTTACAACACCATCTAATAGAAGGAAAATTCAGTGATTGTGCATTTTATGTATTGACAATTACTTCACATACCTTTTACTCTATTTTTAATTTCAGACATTAACTTTACCTACCAAATAATTAAAAATACAAAAAATGAAAAAAAAAAGTTTATAGGCCGACTTTGGAGGCAGGGAAAATTTTTAATTAATTTATACAGTAAAGTTATTAAATTTTACATTGTTATACCTAGCAATAAATTATGTGTGGGATTGGTCTTTTATTAACGAACATTTTAAGACGATAAATGTAATAGTTCGGATATACGAGAATGAGTAATGACAAAATGACACGAGTGTGATTATGTTAAGAAATAACAGACTAAATACCATCTGGAGAATAAATTGAAATTGGAAATGCAAATAAAAACAGATGTAGGCGAGTTGGAAAACCCATGGTTGTTGGTATACTATCAGGATACAATGAAAGACGTAAAAGGTTATGTAGTTTAACACTGACACACGTGAAGTGAAATAAGGATTGACATGTCACCACAAACTACTAACTCACAAGCTTGGACAGCATAAATCACGGAAAATTCAATGTATCCCATCAAAAAATTATCGGAACTGAATCACCGGAGTAATCAGTAAGATTTTTACAGCTTTGTCAGTTACACCAAAAATATGAATTGTTTGCATTTAGGAGAGTAATTTGTCGACAAACAGAGTTCGTTTAAAACGTCGTATTGTGAAGGTGCAGGAACTGGCCCAAAGTAGATTGCCATGTACAATAAAGTGCCACATAAGCTACATTGGTAGGTACTTTGACTCAACTTTACTACATTGATGCCTGTGGGCACATCCTAAAAGAAATTTGCACTAGCCCGTGACGATAGTCGTACGGACGGTCTGATATTGTGTTCACAATTATTCACTGCACGTGATCATTTTGTATCTGTATTACCCAGCATGTGAGATTGGATTTGCAATTTTTTACGGTGGACCAAAACTCCATTTATATCTGGTTTTATAGCAGCACCTTGCGTGATGTACAATGTGGCCTAGCATACAGCTCACGACTATTGAAGTACATCAATTTCTGCGAAAATATCTCAAAAAGATTTCATATTAAACACTGCTCGAGCCATCACACGCCTAGAACATTATGTCACAATCACGTGCAATATTATCAAGACTTAGCAGTGAAAATAAAAATTCGTCAGGTATTTTGATTACATGCATTATAATATCCTATGTAAAGACGGACAAACTTTTTTAAAACAATTTCAGACACTGGTTATTTTTTAATTTTGTGTATGTCTAATATTTTTTTCCCCGGCGTTTAGCAAAGCCCACTGTTTTGTCTGGAATGTGCAGTAAATGCAGTGTGTTTCCTTCTTGCCATAGGGGAGGTCACGAGCAAAATGAAGAGCGCTTTTGTAATGCGAACTGTGAGCTTGCGGCAGTTTGTTAGCGTACGAATTTCCATGACAATAACATTAGAAAACCGCGTGCAACGTTTCAAGTAGCCCTTGTTGCCGGTTCCCGCAAAGGATTTGAAAATGGAAGGTGTTGTTCTGGTGCGGACAAAAACTGTATCAGCTTTGCCCTCAGTTTCACAATGGACATGCTTTTCTGGTGCACCTCAGTTATAAAGAAATATTTAAGACGCGTCCAAATATCACCACTTTTTGGAGGGCAGTTAAAACTGAGAATAGAACAGTTAGTTTAAAATGTAAAAAAAATACAAAAGAAAAGTTTTGTTTTATATATTTCAACTTCATGAGGGTGGTTTAATCTCAGAATCCCTCCCCTGAGCACAGCCCTAATTTGTTGAACTACGGTTAACACACAGCGCAAAAACATAATCTGCTGGTTCTTATCCATAGGCGACAATTTACGTTAAGTGTTCATTTCATACAAAAAAAACATACTTTTAACAGCTGTTATGAGTTAATGTACAAAATAAAGATACAAAAGCAAATATACCAGAGAAACATCGGAATTTATGTATAGACCATAGAGCAGACGAAAGTCTCTCTTTAAATACGTACATAAAATACAGTAACACAAAATATTTTAACCCAAAATTGATTTAAAAAAATGTTAAATTATCTTTTTCTAGATATAAAAAGAGGAATAAATTCGTTGGTTTAAATATAAGTCTTTCCCAACATAACTTAGGTACAAATTGGAGCGACTGAAGTTCAGTCGACCACCAGTTGACGAAAGGACCCTTCCATTCCGAAGATGTCGCTGTGAAAGACAGGTTTCCCCGACCTCAGATTCTCTTGGACCAAGTAGTTATCATGCTCCAGCAACCATTCCCTGTACGAGTCAACCTTCTCCAGCATGGCGTCTGGAATATCAGAATACTGTTTACACTAACATGCCACACTGTAATATCCACAGAGCCTTGTTCACCTCATGTCAGAAATTTTTGATAGAATATCAGAATACCATTCACGCTCAGTGCCGTATGGAGACAGCGTGGGACCTGTAGCAAATGCGAACAAGAGGCTTTTGGTTTGCTTTAGGTATTAAAGTTTAGGATATAAAATAAAAAAGCACATTTATTTATTTGGGATGTCAACAACACACTTATTTNCTTTAGGTATTAAAGTTTAGGATATAAAATAAAAAAGCACATTTATTTATTTGGGATGTCAACAACACACTTATTTAACATTAAAAATAAACAACAAGACATTTTTATAACAGGCGAACACATCGTTATTAGTCAAACAATAGAAGTACAATATAAAACGAAAAAAATGACTATAAAAATATGACAAATTAAGATATCAATTAAAGATTGAAATAAATGTTTAATATTAAATAAAAACTAAACTAAGAACATAAATAAAAAAAAATTGTAAAAAATTTAGGTCAAACTAAGTTACAGATAGTTAAATTAAATTAAATACAAATAGTCACAATCATAAAAATATAAAACTAAAACAGAAGGCGTAATTTTACGAATGTCATAAATATGTTTCTAAATGTCCGTAGGNAATCATAAAAATATAAAACTAAAACAGAAGGCGTAATTTTACGAATGTCATAAATATGTTTCTAAATGTCCGTAGAGTCAAAAAATGTGTCCCAAGTCCCGCAGGAACGCGTTGTCTCGTTGTACTCCTCACAAATCCTAGCGAGGAGAGAATGTTTGCCAAGGTTGGTACTGCTTCGGTCACTATAGAAAATCCTAGTCAGCGGAAGCCTCGGGTTGTTGTATGGAACCTTTAGCACATTTACAAAAAAACTTTTCGTGATTTAATGAGGGCAAATTGAGAGATAACACTACTCAAATCAACATTTCTTTGCAAATCATTTTCAACGTTAATTAAAGTGAGGTCATTTAGACGTTCTTGTCCCATTGTGTTCCTTAATTCATTTTTAATGGGCTTTAATGTTGAAAAATAACGTTCTCCGCTGCAGTTGGTGACCATCAAACTCAAGTAAATGCGTAACACTATTTCTACATTTGGGAAACACGATTCTAATGAATTTTCCGTTAAAAGTTTATAAAATTGAATTTCCAGAGCCTCGTTCTTCTTGCTGTCAATAGCAGNTTTCCAGAGCCTCGTTCTTCTTGCTGTCAATAGCAGCCACATCTTTTTTGAGCAGCTCAGCGAACTGCACCAGTTCGTTGCCCAGACTCTCTTCCACATCGTCTGGGTAAGCACTGACGATAATTGAAGTTCTTTTCAAGATCTCTTCTTCCGTTAAAGATTTTAATTGCCGAAGTATTGCAAATACACTGGACACGTGATGGTACGCNCCATCAAACTCAAGTAAATGCGTAACACTATTTCTACATTTGGGAAACACGATTCTAATGAATTTTCCGTTAAAATTTTATAAAATTGAATTTCCAGAGCCTCGTTCTTCTTGCTGTCAATAGCAGCCACATCTGTTTTGAGCAGCTCAGCGAACTGCACCAGTTCGTTGCCCAGACTCTCTTCCACATCGTCTGGGTAAGCACTGACGATAATTGAAGTTATTTTCAAGATCTCTTCTTCCGTTAAAGATTTTAATTGCCGAAGTATTGCAAATACACTGGACACGTGATGGTACGCTTCCATGCGTTAGGTAAATGCAGACAGTACATTATCAATAATGACAATAAACACCTGAATTTCATAATATTGTCCAGGTGTTTGATTTCCTACAACTTCATCGAGTGTAGTAGAACAGCTAAAATGGTCGTACTTTGTTTGTCGCTTGCGTTTTCTTGAAGTCGATTGCTGATATTCTTCAAAGCCAGTTAAGGTTTTGGCTTTTGTTTCTTTATCTGAACATGTAGACCGCATTGCTTGGACGTACCCGTGTAATGATTTATAAAGAGCGTATCCCGTGTTAAGGTCTTGATCAGACGACTGCAGCAAAGCGTTAGTCGCTTGCAAACGTTCTAGAATTTCGTTCCACGCAATAATCATTTCCGTTTCTAACTTATTCATTTTCGAAACTTGTCCGTAAGCTTGATTACGACACTCTACCTTTTGATCCTTGTTATTAGATATGTCATCTAAAACTTGTTTGATAGTGGTAAAAACCACATAAAAGTGCCTTCGTCGCATCAGCTCGGGCAGACCACCTAGTGTCCGATAATCTTTTCAAAATTGGANAAAAGTGCCTTCGTCGCATCAGCTCGGGCAGACCACCTAGTGTCCGATAATCTTTTCAAAATTGGAATTTTTGAATTAGTATATTTTAATGCTTTCGTAAAAAGATCCCATCGATAGGTTGAAGCGGAAAAACGATTTGAACGAAATCGAAGAAAATCGATGCTTCTGTACAGCATTCTGCAGCGCACTCGGCAACCAAATTTAATGAATGTGCAAGCAGGGAATGTATTCCGCGTACTTATTTATCTCCTTAATTCGTGCTTATAAGCCGCTGTATTTCCCGCTCATGTTGCTGGCATTCTCATAACTTTGCCCTCCACAATCTTTGATATTAATACTATTCTCATTAAAAAAATCTAGTAAACTTTGAGTGAGTTGTTTAGCAGTATGGACTTCAATATCCAAGAATCTTACAAACCTTTCCACTGGTCCAGATGGTAGGACATAGCGCACTATCAGAGTCAGTTGGTCTATATGCGATATATCTGGAGTAGAATCCAATGATACTGAATAATATTTGCATCTCTTAATTTCGCAAATAATATGATTCAGCATGCTTGATGCAATTAGATGGATAAATTCCTCGCATGCTGTTTTTGACAAGTATGACGTATGTCCCTTTCCATTATTTGCATGACTGTGTATATGTTCGGCCAGAAAAATGTCAAATTTAGCAATTAATTCTAATAAACCTATATAATTTCCATTGTGAGGTGAACCAAAAATTTCATCACTACCTCGAAATGCAAGCCCTCGTTCTGCTAAAAAAATTATAACTGCAGTAATTCGTTTTAAGAGTGTCCGCCAATATTTTTGTTCGGTGTCTATTTGGTTAACAAGTTGAGAATCGACACGTGCATCCTTGTTTTTGCGAACTAACAGTGAAATTATTGCTTGTCTATGCGAAGTGCTTTTTCCATGTANTCGACACGTGCATCCTTGTTTTTGCGAACTAACAGTGAAATTATTGCTTGTCTATGCGAAGTGCTTTTTCCATGTATTTTCAACAAAATATGCACGTTCTTCCAGTCTTCTAATCCATCTTTGGCAAACCGTGCTGAACCATCTGAATACGTAACTTTGCAAACAAAACAAAACAGTTTCCCTTAAGTTTCTGAATGACACAACCAATCTCTCACGTGAGTTTTATCCGTTAGTTTATGTCTATATGTGAAAAATGACCTCTGCCAGAAACGTAGTTTATTTTCATTGTCATACATTTTCTCTGAAGACAAAAAATTACNTCGACACGTGCATCCTTGTTTTTGCGAACTAACAGTGAAATTATTGCTTGTCTATGCGAAGTGCTTTTTCCATGTCTTTTCAACAAAATATGCACGTTCTTCCAGTCTTCTAATCCATCTTTCGCAAACCGTGCTGAACCATCTGAATACGTAACTTTGCAAACAAAACAAAACAGTTTCCCTTAAGTTTCTGAATGACACAACCAATCTCTCACGTGAGTTTTATCCGTTAGTTTATGTCTGTATGTGAAAAATGACCTCTGCCAGAAACGTAGTTTATTTTCATTGTCATACATTTTCTCTGAAGACAAAAAATTACNTATGTGAAAAATGACCTCTGCCAGAAACGTAGTTTATTTTCATTGTCATACATTTTCTCTGAAGACAAAAAATTACCGTTCATATGTTGCACTTCGCTGCTTCCTCTCTCGATCCAATAATCTCGATCAAAGTTGCTCTGCTATTCAGCAATATCATTGGAGAACATTTTATTTTTGTTTTGTTTTTGGCATATAGAAGATGTAGTAACATCGGAAGCATGTGATATGCTTTCAACCTCTCTTTGGCTTGAAGACGACGTTTCTGGGTTTAAAGGACATGCTGTGGTTTTAACTTCTCTTTGGCTAGAAGACGATATGTCTGAATTGGGAGGACTTGCTGTCTGTTCCGAGTGCAGTATCACTTGTAATACATGTGGCTATATCGGAAATAGTTACAGATCGTAATGAATTTCCTATAGTGCTGTCATCATCTGCACAATGAGATGCAACCTCTGTGTTTTCTATTTCAATTTCTTTAGATTCAGGAACATCATTCTGAACATTAAAAAACTCAGACAGCTTACGTGCCTTTCATATAACAGATTGGTTCTTTTTTTCTTTTTCATATTTTGCTTTACGCTTTGCACTTCCAGAAGCATAGTGTCGGCCCGTATCTCTAGGTCTGCTGCTCATATCGATCTGTATATAAAATAGAAAACAAATTACAAAATACAATTACGACTGAGGAGTAACCTAAAAACTAGTGATGAAATCTCTCCCCATGAAATAATGGTAATTTAGAACCAGCCGGTCTACTCTGTTATAGTTTTTGCGGGCAGTATCCCTGCAGCATCAGGGCTGAGGAGTTGGATCCAGAAGTTATAATAATATTATATTGTCACCGGAGATATACCTGATTAAAAAATTTGAGCTCATTTAGTTAACGATAAATAGGTGAAATTTTTATTAAGAGATTTAAAACAAACAAAAAAATACAGGTAAGTACAGTCAAGAGCACGTCAAGCTTGACACTTCGAACTTTGGACCGGCCAGCTTATACTGGTGGTGTCAAGCTTGACGTGAACTTGACTGTACATTGTGAAGTTTGAGAAGCTAAATAAAACCGTTTAATAATGAATTCGCGTCGCCCTTTTGAGTTTCGGCCCTAATACGTGTCTTGTTTTTTTAACTTGATGCAGTATATTATGAACAAAATAAATAGCTTACCTTATTTTACTGTTGTAAAACAGCAGTATCATACATTGATATTGTATTAGCCCACAGTGATCAGCAAACAAAAACAATAACACAAAATAAACGTAAGAACTGCGAAACTGCAACACAATGTAAAAAAACAAATGTTCGGAAACAAAAAAAAACCTTCAATCTAGATGGCCCGTATAAAAAAAAAAATTAATGTGGAAGAAACGACTGACTGTAATAGTAGACTTATAAAATTAAATGTCCACTAGTTGATTTCTTATTGATAATCAATAGAAAACTATTCTAAATGGTCGGGTTATATGAACAGCAGACAGCTCGAAAACAATATTACGGGATTCCCCTCTAAGTATTGTGGTGTTGACAACTTGCAAAATAATATACTCGTAAAATGTATATGGTGTGGCTAGCACTGACTTTTTGAATAACTACTACGTTTTTCCGTCGGACGGTGGGTGTTATACCATATCTTGACTACTTGATAAGATTTTTTTTTTTTGCACGGTGGAGCGAGGCCCCCGAGGCGCGGGGCCCGTAGAATTTGCTAACTCTTGCTACGTGGCTAAGCCGGCACTGTTCACACTAACATGCCACACTGCAATCTCCACAGAGCCTTGTTCACTTTATGTCAGACATTTTTGATAGAGAAAATTACTTATTGAAAATGGAAGTGCAGATAACATTCCTGAAATAAATGTTTTCACAGTGGTCCTCAAGAATTTTGGGAAAAAAACGTTTTTTTTTTTATCATTTGGTGTAGGCATTACAGAGGTTTTGGAGAGTAATGCAGGTGTGAAATATTTCTAGGGGTACCACAATATTTACTCTCATTTAATCACAGTACAACTTTCTCGGCCTCCAAATATTCATCCCCCGGTTACTCCAAAACTGCTTGACACGCCAAAGGTCATAACTGACCTCAAGCTAGTCAGATGGTTTCATTTTAATCTACCCTTGACTCTCTTTGCTCATGTTAAAGTAAAGAAAAGTAGTGATCTCCTGAAACACTGTTTTAAAATAATTATTTCAAATTTGACGTGAACAATTGGAAAAAAAGCTGAACTGGTAATAAATAACACAGATCTGTGTAACGAGCGAGGAAATTATTTTGTTTTCCTTATTTGTAAATGAAATCAGGTTCTCTCCAGCAAAAGAAACTGCAATTGGAAAATAAGACTACAGAAATTATTATTACCAAGCTGTTGTATGTGATTTAACAGGCAAATGTGTAACCACGAAAAGGTTTGGGTGCGAGGTTAGTTTCGAAGTATATGCAAGTCTTGGTATAGCCCATTAACTGTTACTTCCAGCTTTTCTGAAGCCCTAATATTTATTACTAGGCTTTATCAACACACATTTTTATCTCTATTTTATTTGAATTAATTATAAATGAAATGTTACAATTTATGTAAAAAATATATTTGAATTTTGGATTTGAATTTTACTGTTGGTAAAAAACAAAATTTAAAGTTTGATAAACTTTTAACTTTTAAACCATAATAAAATACTTGATTAAAAAGATTATTTTGATGTAATGAAAAATTTAATAACACTATTACTACCATTATAATTAATAGAATTAAAACTATTACCTAAAGTATCAAACATTTTTAAGCATCATATAACAAAGTATAGAAAAATAAGTAAAAGTTCAATTTAACAAAACATAAGCTGCTTTAATGTAAACATAATTATAAAACACTAGTGGCACATGACATATTTGCAAAACACCTAAATACGCCATAAATGGTGTGATTTTTCAAAGGTTCATTAAAAAAGTGTGAAGAAACTGTGAATATACTATAATCAGTTTACTTCTACTCACGTTGGGAAGATCAATGTTAAATGTTTGGCAACCAAAAATGTTCGCCACTAGGTAAGCGCTAGTGTCGCATGTGCACTACATTTGCTCTATTTTCTACGTTATAAAACGGGATATTTGTAATATTCATAAATAAAAAATAAAATAATTTCGTTGATAAGTAAAATCTTTCTCTTTTATTATTTAGGTCGCTTAACTTTTTAATTAAAAGTTACCTTTCTGGAACAATGCGCACCTAGCGGCGGAAATTTTCTCTATTCCAAACTCTCCCATAATAAATCGCGTTTTGTTTCTAACCGGAGTAGAACAAACCTCAACTATAATATTTGATGCCACGTACCATGCACGTCTTTCATCGCCGGGCCATCTCCGCCGAAGTCCTTTGGCAGGTATTTGGGTGATATGTGTTCGTGGAGTGATTGGTAGCCTTCTTTCGAGTGAACAAAAATCTGCGTGGAAAAAGAAGTTTTTATTTCAACGCGTTTCACATCGTTAATAATGTTGTCTTTTTTTGTAATTTGCATGAAAACTTATCAGAAAGATTTCTTACAAAGAGCTAACTAATCTAAATAGGCTCTAATGCCATCCCCAAGCTTGGTATTTAAACTCAAGACCTGAGAAACAGATTGCTTTTTTTTTTATGACTCTGACGTCATTGCAGGACGTCGTCTTTGAAAATAAGACACGTTTATACGAAACAGTCTATTAAAACCTCACACTGTAGGCAATTACTTGAAATGCGGATTTTGTATAAAAATAACTTTACCTATGTCATATTAAATAAATGTCATAAATATATTTTCATTGGCTAATAAAACAGCAAAACCTTGAGTCACATATTCGAGCCAAATAGGTTCGTAAAAAAAATAGTCTTAAAATTCGTATACTTGTAAAATAAGCGTAACAAGCTAAAGTAAACTTAAAAATACATCGGCACATAATGTAGTACAATAATAATTATTTTAAAATATCTTGTTGATAATTGTTTGTAAATTAGCCAAAATTAGAGCACAGTTATTGACAACATAAAATGCAATATGACAACATTAAATGCAATAGGCCTAGTAAAAAAATATTACTATTATTATAGACACTAATAGACTTTATATTTTATTATATTAGACCACTCAGAGGGAGTGGCCTAATAATAAGATTATAAACTTCTTTCTTGTGCTGTTTGGATACCACAGTGAAATAACATATTTTAATATTTTAGAGTTAATTAAATAGTCATGTCATATTTTTATTGACAAGGTATTCCCTATTGCTAAGCTAAATACTTGTTGGTGTTACATACCCTGTTCGCCATTTTTGGTTTTAGTAGCGGCTTCAACACACTTAGCACACTATCGGTGTACGAAGGCGCGTTCACCAAATGGAAGCTGCATGGCTTCATGGTGAATGCTTTCTGTGGGAAAACATTTTCATTATTGAAATGTGAAAATATCTATATAGATAATGGAACTATGTAAAGCCCCTGCAGAACAGGTGTTAATTTTCATGCACTGTGTGCCAATGCATTATAACACAAAAGATGACATTACCTAATGTTAACATCCAGAGCTTGTCACACTGCTACTTGAAATACACCTGTATGCTATGTGTTAGTAGACAGAATCAAAGATATTTTTTAAAAGAGGGGAACCTTAATTTGGATTCATAATTTGTCTTGTCATGGATGGTTCCAAAGTTTTTACAGCAGCGTGACATACTGTCGCTGCTATCACATGGCAGTGCTGTCAGCGTGACATACTGTCGCTGCTATCATATGGCAGTGCTGTCAGCGTGACATACTGTCGCTGCTATCACATGGCAGTGCTGTCAGCGTGACATACTGTCGCTGCTATCACATGGCAGTGCTGTCAGCGTGACATACTGTCGCTGCTATCACATGGCAGTGCTGTCAGCGTGACATACTGTCGCTGCTATCACATGGCAGTGCTGTCAGCGTGACATACTGTCGCTGCTATCACATGGCAGTGCTGTCAGCGTGACATACTGTCGCTGCTATCACATGGCAGTGCTGTCAGCGTGACATACTGTCGCTGCTATCACATGGTAGTGCTGTCAGCGTGACATACTGTCGCTGCTATCACATGGTAGTGCTGTCAGCGTGACATACTGTCGCTGCTATCACATGGTAGTGCTGTCAGCGTGACATACTGTCGCTGCTATCACATGGTAGTGCTGTCAGCGTGACATACTGTCGCTGCTATCACATGGTAGTGCTGTCAGCGTGACATACTGTCGCTGCTATCACATGGTAGTGCTGTCAGCGTGACATACTGTCGCTGCTATCACATGGTAGTGCTGTCAGCGTGACATACTGTCGCTGCTATCACATGGTAGTGCTGTCAGCGTGACATACTGTCGCTGCTATCACATGGTAGTGCTGTCAGCGTGACATACTGTCGCTGCTATCACATGGTAGTGCTGTCAGCGTGACATACTGTCGCTGCTATCACATGGTAGTGCTGTCAGCGTGACATACTGTCGCTGCTATCACATGGTAGTGCTGTCAGCGTGACATACTGTCGCTGCTATCACATGGTAGTGCTGTCAGCGTGACATACTGTCGCTGCTACTGTCAGCGTGACATATTGTCGCTGCTATCATATGGCAGTGCTGTGAAGTGACTAATTTAAACGCAGAGATATTCTGGTGCACCACCATTACATTTATATCTACTTCAGTTGTTCTTGTCACAAGTTATCCCGTTCTCGTCTACAGTATTTACAAATTAAACTGTAACAACTTCTCTCACTGCGAGATGCCGAATTCACACCTGTACATCGGATAACTACCTATGTGTTAAGTCTCTGCATGTTTGTGCGGTAAAATAATACAAAAGTAAATTTATAACTAAAATGTAGATTCCATAACGTTAAATTATGAAATCTATCTCTGTGCAGCACTGCACAAAGAATAACGAAAACATAAAATTGTATAATTAATACTGTTTTCAAAAAATTAATGTTTATTTATATTGTATCCAATTTTAATGAAGGAAACAAGTGATAGAGCAGCCAGAGTATCGTTAATGGGATGCGAAATTAGTGACGTTATATTAAACTAATCTACAACAATAAATCAAATGTTAATAAATCACATAATAAATGTTATTTTGATATGGTTGCAAGCCGGGATGGTGTACTACCGGCCAAGGCCACCTGTATTGTTTTTTTTCGCGAAAAGATTCACACATGGGCTAACCTTCAATATCTCAGGTGCATACCTGACTGGACCAGTCATAACTTATGTTACTCAGACACCAAAAGCCCGTGATTGGCAGGCAGATATTTAAGACGCACGGAAATTAAAAGCGTCTATTCACGAAAGTGTATCTGAGATTAAGGGTTTTCGAGTACAGTTAGTCGTTGAATATTTTCGCTAACACAGGTGCCCCTAGCTATGGTGCACTAAACCATAAAAATAAAGGATCGCTGGCTCCCGTCTAACAAAATTAATTATTAATATGTGTCCATAAAGTAGACATTTCGCACAGCTTTCAAGAATACTCAGTCGTTAAGAGCGTGTATGAATTGTCTCCTTCGACCTAACCAGAGAGATGTAAGAGTGAAATTGGTCAATTCATGCTATTAAAAAAACTGCGTATCTGAAGATCATGAAGTTTGACACATGAACCCCATTCAATAGCGGCCATGTAGGCCTTCCGTTAAAAATAACTGTCGTAATTTTACATAAAATTTCTGGTTTAATTCTCTAGAAATCCCTCTAAATTTTTCGTTGTAATTCTTAACGAACATTCCGTGAATTCTACAGAGCGTTCCTTGAATTCATACGACCTCTCCATAAATTTAAAATTTTTCTCTACTAAAACGGAAAAAATTTATAAAACCATTTTAATACCAAATAAATCAATTAGTTACCGTTTAGTTCTATTGATTTCTCTTAGGGTCCCCAAGAGTTATTTATTTGCAATTTTTCGAGTCAAATTTTTAAGTTTGTGATGCAGTCGATGCCATTTAAAAAAGCCGCGGCAATAAAAAACAAAATTTACGATAGTGTCAACTATAATTTTTAAAATTGAAAATAATAAAGTTTCCATCGATAATTTTTTGTATATTCCGAAACACTTATCGAAAGCAAAACGATATCATTCTCACTTTGAACCTAACTTAGAACTACGAACCTATATTTTCACTTATTTTAGGCAAGCAGTTCACCGGTTATTCAAAATTTTTTATTAACGAAGTCTAACAGGTTGACAAAAGATCCTTAACTACGCAATTAACTGGAATACTGCCACTTGAAGTGGAATATGAAAAAGACAGTCGAAGAGGCACTGGCCTAGTGCCTCGTGTTACAGATCCACTGCACTCTCTGTACTAACCTAGTGCCTCGTGTTACATCCCCATTGCACTCGCACCCGTAGCTCGCACTTAAAAAAAAAAATAAAAAATTGAAACGAAAATTATCTTAAATTACACAAAGCCGCACAGATAACCCGAAAGTGGTTAAGCGAAACATGAATACACAAGAGTAGGTAAACAGTAAATTCTTTTTAATATAAATGCAACGAAATCCATTTTGCGGTTGTCAAACATTAAAAACTTGTACAAATAAGCATTTCCTTGTGTTTTCCCTGTGCTTAGTATAATTTTAAGTTTCTCTGCCCTTTTCCTGTTTTCTAGTTTGTTGGGTGCCGTAGTTTATTTAAAAACTTAACTTACTAGATACTTATTTCCATTTTTTCAGTATAATGTTATTAAATTATCCATAAAATGGTGTGAAGAAAACATGATAGCTAGGATTTGTCTTATTTGAATGAAAGGGTTTCAAATGGTTAAACCCCTGTTATTTTCATAATATAGATGTGGCAGGTACTATTATATAAAATATTAATCTATAAATCGGATAAAGATAAGACATTGAAAATTTATTTTACACAAAGATATTATCATATAAATGTATGATGTATTCCCATCATCTTGTTTCCAGTCACCATCTTGTTTCCCAATTTATTACCTTCGCATCCGTCACATGCGCTCCACATGCTGTAGTTCTCTCGTCGTCGGCTAGAGTGCACCACCAATCCCTGTAATATAGTTTATTGCTGCCAGAGTGTGCCACCCTAATTCTGACCTTCGTTGGATCCCGCCATCTTGTTTCCACTTCTCCTTCGTTCAACTTTCATCTGATAAGGGCACTGGTGTCACTCTCGCTCGACCGCCATATTGGTTCTAGGGTTTTTTCCACTACGGGAAACTGCTTTCTTTATATAATTTTCGCAGAGCTCAAAATATTGTACGGAGAAGAAGGAGGGCTGGACCGAAATGCTGGACGATGGGGAGGCATGCGGACGTCTTTGGACCACTCGGCTATCGGGACATTTGCTCGGACAAGGGTTTACAATATGTATATGTAATATAATGGGTATGTATAAAAAAATTATATTTAGAAGATTGTAAGTTTTCGTTGTCATAATAATTCCAGAATAATAATGTGTAATAATAATATTTTTTTAAACCACTTTCCTTAAAATAATTTTATTTATTAAAAAATTATGAAAATATATACTTAAAAACAATATGTAATTTTTCTATTTCATTTTTATTGTGTTTTTATTTAAATAATTTTTTTTTATTAAAGCTATTTATTTTTATTCAGTGAAGTTTCTTGTTGTGTATGCTGGTCATCCATCCTCCTCTAACCACAAAAACCCCTCCCCCCTTCCCAT
>NQII01002852.1:31778-57415 GCA_002778355.1 Clitarchus hookeri
ATAACTATTTTCCCATTGGCTAGTTTGTCAGAGCCAATCAGGCCCCATCGCCAACCCCCTCCATTACACTCATCAAGCATGTAATAGGCCTCGGGACCCAGTATCCTGCCTGCTGCTGCCGTCTTCATCACCTGTTTGCTCTAAAGCACACAGTTTATTTCTCGTCTGGAATTTTCTCATCGCCAAGCAGCAGATGTTTGTGTGTTGTCCCAGTGGCCGGAAAATAATTTCGGCGATCGTCGCGTACGGTAGGCTACGGTCACTTGCAGCCCTAGATACAGATAACGCACTGGCCTCTCTACCGAAAGAGTTCCTGCTGTCGCACGCACGCAAGGAGGCTGGGCACTTGAGGCGGTGTGGCAGTACTATGCTATAGTAACCGAGCAGCCCAGTCTTCGTACCGATTTCTGGAAAGGATGGGTGATGCGTCTCTTATAGCCTCTCAACATCCATGGCAACCCAAGGCTTCTTGTGCCACCCCTATTTAAACGAATTGGACTCTGCCACCCGTACCCCATGGGAATCAGCTTCCCAGCGGCTGTATAGGGGTATCTGCCGTGATGGCTTGGGCCGATAGTTAGTACCAAGGCCCGACCACTTGGCGGGGTGTTGGACCTCTTGGCATTCAGGCCATTGGGGCCCAAAACAGGAATTTCCCTGTGAAGAAATCTTATGTATGGCAAAGGACGCGTGTCTGACGTCAGCGGGGCCCAGCCTTATGGGCGGTGTGGCGAGTTCGGCTATCAGTGACGAAAAACCTGGGTATAAAACCGGACTAGGATGACGGTACCCACCAATTTTCAGAGATTCTCCGCGTCTCCCTGCCCGTGGGTGGGGCCCTGGCGGTCAGGCATTGGAAAACCCATGAGTGCCATGGTAAGTAAGAGGTAGCACAGGATGATCTGGTTGGTCCATCCAGAGGTTCTCTTTGGTGTACGGATCAGTTGAGGTTGGACTCGTGCTGGCAGTGGTTGACTCCGCATGCTGAAGGAGGCTCGGAGAGATTCCCCCTCTTGCTGAAGAGCCGGGCGGTGAGCAGGCACTGCTCCGGGGGCGTCCCCGCGATGACGTCAGGGGTGTGGGTAGTGCTCCGGCCAGACCACACACTTGTTAAACTGAGTGCTAGGATCTCAGGCCTTGTGGTGGGACATGCTCGGTGCGATCTGGTAAATCAGATCGGGGCTACTCCCGGTGCGGCCTGATGAACAGGTCGGGGCTACGGATTTGGTCATGTCTGCGTTGAGAGGGCGTGATCCCTCTTCCCCGCCTACTGGGAGGCTGGGGTGTGGAATGGCCCAACGGCTAAGAGCGCCCCGTTAACAAATAAGAGCATGGCTCCGGCTGTGTATCATACATATTATTATGACGCACGCACACCACGAAGTTCGGAATGTGTACAAGAGACTCACAGCCTACCTGCAGCAAGACGAAGATATTTGCCACTACTTTCCCTGCAAAGAGTGCTTCGAAGGCTATTCCACTTCCGTTTTGGACACTCCTCATTCCCGCAGCTGGTGCGAAGCGCTATGTCGCAAAGCAGCAGCAGCAGCCACCTCCGACACCGCCTCCTCCATCGACGAAGGGCCCGCACAGTGAAAAACATGAATGACTCTGCAGACCAAGCGACTGTCGAACTCATGCAGCTGACCTCATCAGGTCTCCGATCCAGCACCACCTTCACCTCGATGACATGCGACGAATGGCTTCCAGCACACGAGGGCTCCACACAGACCACTATCGCCACCAGCAGCAGTTGGTTGATGTCTGCAACAGCTACTCCCATCACACCACCACGATCTTCGATGCATGAGGTGATAAACATCAGTTCCTTCGAGTCAGACGTGGTGAAGTGTTATCCCAACACCATCCCTGAGTCCCAGTGAGTAGAGTACAGGCTAGGAGACCCACGGTATAAGATGATGTGAAAAACATAGAAGCCTGTGACGGTGTGAATCATGCCTGCCTCTACTACATCCTGGTACTTGCGTACAACCCAAGCTTCATGAATACCAAAGGCAAGTCAAAAGTGTATTTTATGGACAGAATCTAATGAGATGGTGAAACCTGCGCAGTGTACAACATGAGGCCAGATGTAACCCTACCATGCAGCACTGACGAACTGTTGGAGCTGAACAAGGATGAAACAATCATCATCAAAGAAGGCATCCAGCATAGGGACTACGAAATACGACGAGGGGGGCAGAAAACAGTGCTTCACTTCAGTGAAGAATGCGATGGTGAGACGCATAGACTCCTACTGGACGAAGAGGCTGACATGGTTCCGTTGGTCGAGCGGACCATGACTTGCCGCAGCCTGCTGTGCGAGATAAAGACAAGCTCGCCGAATGTGGACAGGGAAGGACAGTGCATAATAACAAGAAATATGAAGAAGCAGTGTTTCAAACAGAGCAGCATAGTGTGAATAAACTTATAGTTGCCATTTCTTTTTATAGGCACATGGTGCGTGCCAGTTTGTTTAAACAAGCAGGTAATAATTCATAAAAAAATCTTTGGGTCTTAGAAATTATCTTGACTTGACCATGAGGTTTTTTACGTTGAGGGGTTAAGCCTATGTTATGAATTTGGTGACTGTATCTTAAACGGTTCGGAAATAACAGCCAACTATGCTTATAGATGAGCTTAGGACGTACTTGGTGCACGTGGTACGACTCTAGGCGAGCGTGCGTGGGAAGGCCTCGCTCCATGTCGCGCAGGTGGAATGACAGAGCATGAGACTCGTCTCCGCCAGGACGCCAGGCGAAAGAAGACTAGCAGGAATATGAGAATACCAATTGGGAATGACAGAGCTTGATGAGAGATGTTGCATGATGGGGCAATGAACTCGAACATTCTTCAGGCAAGATGGATGGTGCTGGCATGGAATGATAGAGTGTGTATGTCAGTGTAACCCCTCATAACCCCTCAACCCTTCACCACCAAAAATAATTCACTTAGTCTCATTGTGGAGTCATCGGCAGAAATTGTGAAAAAGTCAACCACATTGAGCAAATCACATTTTTTGTGAAAATTTTTGCCGGTTTTACCGGTTTTGAGGGAAATTAGGGAAATTGTGAGGCAAATTTTGACAATTTTGGCCGGTTTTAAGGGGGGAAAAGGAAAAATGGCCTCGTGACGTAGTACAAGATGGCCGCCGGCTTGTCACTTGTCCTCGCCAGGATGTCAGGTGGGCCAAAAGGAACCATTTCTAGTTACGTATAGCTAGTAGGCAAATTTTATCTGGGAGATTCTTACTCTCTTGAATGACAGAGGGGCGACACGTTTCAAAATAGTGCGGGGGTCCTCTAAAAAGCATGATCAGCGGGATATTAATCTATTGTTGTTAAATTACCTTTAAACAAAATTTTTTTTTTGGAGAAAACATATGTATGACACCTGGCTTCAAAATGAATGTTTTATACGATCTCCAAATAAAAAGGCTGTTATTAAACATCTTAATCCGTCTTTACCTTCAAAAGTGTTCTTTCAGTAGAAAACCCCGCTATTAACTCACTAGGGAGACCTCATTACGGCATTATACTTTTCCTAATAGCACATTACCTACCATTTTACAACTCTGTACTCTACAGACGCAACTAAGGGATGGGCACTAGAGTCCGTGCTCCCCCCCCCCTTCCTCGTCGAACTACACACAAAAAAAACGCCAGTGATATCTATGCAAAACACAAGTGTGAAAACAGAATAAACTATATTTTTTTCAAATACCTAATAGACCTACATTTTATCTGAAAATGTATTATATACTGTTTACATTGGCCACACCGTTTCTGAGTGTGCCGGCAGTGATATTTGACATTACGAACTTAAAAGCAATTGTGAGAAAGTAAATAATATTCTTCAGAAGTGTTTGAGAAAAATTATAACTTATTTTCAACACGTACATAAATAAGAGATTTCACAAGCTGACTTAGAGATTAACAAACGGTTGTGATGTTGATTCTGGTTGTACAAATATATACTGGTGTATCGCGAAAAAATAATAATATAATCTCACTAATAGTTCGAACAAGTACAACTGAGATTTTACTTTACGGTTTCGGAAAATACGTGGGAGGTGCGTGCCCTCCCCAATGTTACCTTCTCGTTGCGCCACTGCCGTACTCGGTACGTTATTTTCCTGCCTCGACCACGAGTGTGTCCGTCCTTGGGGTGTCCTCCGCCTTGAGGATAAGAATTAGTAAGGTTACGCCCGTCCGTGACGAGCTTGCAGACTAGCGTGTCTGGTGCGACTCGCGTGCACAGTCGCCTCACGGTCACCGAACCAACACACGCAGTCGTGAAGCTGGCCTCACACGACGCCCATTTCCGTTGAAATTCTCGTGCCCATTTTCTGCTAGTGTTTCTGCTACCGGGTTGGTTACAATTCAGCCCCCTCTGGCCTGGGAAAGGGGTGAGGGGGTTAATACCTGATATAACAGTTTTCGTTGCCCGAAACGGTGTTTTCTAAATTTCTGATACACCCCCCACGGGTTTGCGACAGACAAGATGGCGGACACCCGAATAACAACTTCAAGCCGTATGTGTACGCTTATGAAAAGATTACGTGTTCGGTAAAACGTATTTTTGTACAAAACGAAGCTTAATGTAAGCGTAAGTAGCTGGGAAAATTTTTTTTGACGTGACAACGTCTTATAATTCGATAGAGCCGGCTGCACGCACGAAAAAACATGACTCATGCGGCGTTACCTCGCTCTGAGGCGTTCCATGTAAGGCTTGAAGTGCAAGCGAGAGCGCGGAACGAGCGAAAAAGAAGCACAATCGGCCTTTGCGTTCGGCAGCGTTCGACATCCGTCTCTCTCCTACTTGAGTGAGCGATGCGTCTGCGTGGACAGCTGCTATACTATAGTACATTTACATGTTTTGATCGAGTATCAAGTGCAGTGAAAAGTGAATGTGGTGTCAATTGTTTATAGCAACGATAATTACAGCGATAAAGGTAATGATTCTTTCGATATTAATTATATATTCAGTGATATATTGTCGAATATTCGTGCTTTCATCATTAAAATGAATAGCATCGGTCCGCTAGTGCAGCGATTGAAGGTTATGCTATAATTGACAAAATTAAGTGTCTGAAATGACAGGTTGGACCAGCCATCCGTCAAAGGGGTCAAAGGGAACATTTTCTCCTATATCAAACAATCTGCAAAGTGAGCAGACAAACTCTGTGAATTAAGGTTCGTTATTAAAGTTTGTCCTGCTTTGTTTGAGTCATTACAGAATTTTACTGCATTATCAGTAATTGTTCGAAGTGTGTGTCCACGAAGTCGAATGTATTCGTTACGGATATCTCTTGTTGTCTGTGAATCGTTTCCCTCCCGTCCGTGTTTAAACCGAAATGGAGCAAAATGCTACCATTCCATCAGTATTTTCTTAAGACGTTGTCACGTTCAACTATCGTCAGTAAACCGACTTTACAGACAACCAATTGTTTTTTAATAACTCACACGGCTATAATAAAACCATAAACAACACTGTCATGAATACGTCATAACTGTGGATGTGCACGAGTGTGGATATGTGTTACCCCTTTTACAAAGCGTGCTGGACGGATGCCCGTGTGTGTAGCTTAGTTATTTTATGCGCGGTTATGCGCAACTCTTTCTTAGGGTTGAGAGTTCAATTCTCCCTCGCGTGACGAAATTCTTTCAGTTGCTTTATGTGATATATTGTTGCAGTTTTTATGATTTTGTTAGAAAACGTTTATCGCCAGAATCCGTCTGTCTAAAAGCAATAATACGCAAGTAACTGCACAGCGTAGACAACTGGTTGTGGTTGTTTACTAATCAAATCAATTCGTTTTTTTTTAAATATAATTTTATTTGTGTAGCATAAGTAATTTCAACAGACTCGCTTAAAAGCCTTTTAGTATTGTGATATATTTGTCTTCTTTTTTGCTTTCCAACCGTAAAGGCTTGTATGATTACGGAAAGCAGAAGATTGATTATCATGCTTGTTAGAGTAAAATATTTAAATAATTTGCTAATGTTTTAATGAATAGCGTAAATTTACGTTGTACAAAATACGCAAATACCTTGTTCTCCATACATAAGCAGTGATTTTAGTCATATAATTTTCCATGCATTAATAGTACCCGTGCTAAGAAACTTAAATAAATTCAGTTTTCGGAAGGAAAAAAAGATTGTTATTTTTGGATGCACCACAAAGGGCCAACAGATAATAATTGATTGCATTTGTACCCCTGCCAACTGAGGACTGTCTGCCATTTACAATATTCTGTTAGCACTTCAGGTAACGCGTGGGTATGAAGTGAAGCATTCTGTCTTCACTTCTGCTATAGAAAATGCCATGCCTTCTGTTGTGCCCATGGGTGCAACAGAAGGTAACATAAGCAAGGTATCGTGTAGGGCCGGCTTTAGGCTCACCAAGTAACAGACGACCATCTTCTTGATGACGGACGGCGTGAGGACGGCGACGTGCTGCAAGGTCATGTTCCTCAGGTCGATGACGATCTCCTCGCCGTAGCACATCTCGTTCCAAAGCTGCACGTCGGCGACCATCATGGCGAACTTGTTCCAGTCCGTCATCATGTGCGGCGAGAAGTCCCTGTCGATGGCAGTTATTGCGTACACCCGTGTCAGACGCTCCGTCAGGGCGGGCATGGGAGCGAGCCTGCTGCACGCCAGGACACACACGATCATCAAGAGCGCTCGCAGATATTCGTATTGCTCGCAGATACCCTACCACGGGACCGCGGTGGTGGTGGCGGTTGGACCACACTCGCCTCCCACTCAGGAGAACCGGGCTCGATTCCCGGCGGGGTCGGTCCCGGATCTTCGCACGTGGGAATCGTGTCGGACGATGCCGCTGGTCGGCGGGTTTTCTCGGGGGTCTCCCGTTTCCGCCGCCCTTTCATTCCAGCGCCGTCGTCGGCTCTCAAGGCCTCGCTGTTAAGAGCCGCCCAAATACCTTCACTCACATTGCCAAACTAGACTCCACGGTCCTCTATATACCACAGCAGAGGTCACTCGTTCACTGGTTGACGCCACAGGTAGAACTTATTACACTCATTCGGAGTGCCGAATGTTTGCTACTGGTCCTGCACGAGTCCTGTATGGAATGTCAAATGAGCGGAGGTTCAATTTCATGAATAATACATACTCGTATGCCATATAACTTAGTATTGAATTACGGCGTGAAATGATAGGGTCCCTGCTCAGGATGACTTCAACTTTTCGTTGACAGCGATGTCATTAGAGACGGAGCAAAGTGCTGGAAGGTGCAGGAACGTGGAAATGGTATGCCCAGGACCTGTGTTAAGGGCCCATCCCTGCATTTCACGAAACCATGGAAAATCGAAATCAGGATTACCGGACCGGGAATGGAACGCAGCTCCTCCCGAATACAAATCCAAAGGTTATTCACTGGGCCCAATGAAAAAAAAAATGTGTTAAGTTAAAAATGATGGCGTGTACAGAAGAACTGAAAATGTGGAGTACAATGCACTGGTACGCAATAGAACTTAGCACGCCAGTTGCGATGTTGCTTTTTCCTTAAGGATTAAAAGAAATTGCTGGGTATAAAAAGGATCTCCTTCGAAGGAGAGCGGCCTATCTAACGCTCAATCAACGCGTACTACAATTATACTAAAGTTATTTATTATTTACTTATTAGCGCTGCAGGATGAACTAGATACTCAGAGATCGGCGTGTCTCGAGCTCTCGCATGCAGGGGCCGAAGTTTGTAATACCTTAGGCAAAAAGCAGCAACTTAATTAAAATACAAAAATACCAAATACGTAGTAAGCATGCTTGTATGTATCACATTGTACAATAAACAAGCGGTGTATTTTGAAATGAATACTTTGGGTTTTAATTCGGTGAAAAAGTTATATCATAATTTATTTATTACTTAACATGCGAAGAAAATTAGCAAATATTACATTTTAAATGGTCAATGAAATTAGTAAACTAGAGAATAATCTAGAATTTTATATTCAAACAATGAAAGTAGTTCATTTATTGATGACTGATAAAAAATAAACAGTATTTTTGTATTCACAGACATATTTCAATAACTATTTAATGGTTAACAGTCTACAATTTAAACAAAAATATTTATATTGATATTGTAATTTTGAAGAACTGTATGGTATTTGTGAATCCGTGGTTCATTTTTGGCGTATACAGAGGCTTTAGTTATTACTTTTTGTGTGTGTCGGTTGTGGAATCGGGAGTGACTAAAATATTAAACGTAGAGTTCATTAACATTGTGCGATAGATAACGTTACAGGCTAACAGCTAATAATAATAATAATACAGGATGACTTTTGAGTTTGAGTGTGTCAGATCTGTTTCATAAATTGCTGTTTCGACATCGTCTAAGAGTTGGATACTGTAGCAGAATTCAAAACAGCAAGTAATCCGTCTATAACCAGGGATTTATTTTGCAACACTGCCAATATTCCCTTCGAATAGTATACGGTTTTCATGAACTGATGGTCAATGAGGCCGCACAAACAGCGAACTTAACTTATGCATCTCAGGAAATCTTGTGAATTTTTCGTGTCATAAGTTGTAAACTAAAATTGTACAAGCATGCTTCACAGTGGCCTGCAGTTATCTGGGTAATCTCAGCGCAGGGTAGAGGGGTCACCGGATAAATAGGGGGGAAAAGAGGGGAGGAAAGGGGAAGCGTGCGCAGTCGACAGCCGTGTACTGGCTGTTCGAAAAACATTGATAGCAGATAATGTACGTGACTGAAGATGGAATGGAATGGTAACAGCGTCTCTACGTCGTTTCAATAATTGTCGTCTGAACGGGAAATAATAAAGTCTCCATTACTGATGAAATTTACCGTGGTTCGCCTTTAGTAGAGCCATTATCAATTCAGTATAATAAGGTTTTTTTTTTTAACATTGAAATTTAATGCTGTTTAAAATCTATTCTTCAAGAACTGCTTAAGTATTCTCATGTGGAATATGTTTACACACCAGCATTATAATGAAATCGAGACAGTGTTTGTAGNTCGCAGAGATGCAGCAAAGTTATTAACAGCAGAGAACGGGAAATAATAAAGTCTCCATTACTGATGAAATTTACCATGGTTCGCCTTTAGTAGAGCCATTATCAATTCAGTATAATAAGGTTTTTTTTTTTTAACATTGAAATTTAATGCTGTTTAAAATCTATTCTTTAAGAACTGCTTAAGTATTCTCATGTGGAATATGTTTACACACCAGCATTATAATGAAATCGAGACAGTGTTTGTAGNAAGAACTGCTTAAGTATTCTCATGTGGAATATGTTTACACACCAGCATTATAATGAAATCGAGACAGTGTTTGTAGACGATATTAGGGCTACATATTTTGTGTGTACCTTATCTATTCGCTTTTCACATTATGAAGTGCTTGTGGCTAAAGGGTTTTGTAACTAAAGATGTAAAATTTTCTTTTAAAACTTAGGGGCCAATTACATTTGGTAAAACCTGTCCATGATAATTGGAAGTATTGCGTTTTTTATGGTGTAAAGTGCAACAACGTGCACATGAACAATATGTATATATTTATTTGCCTACTTCATCTCTAACTGTATCACTGTTAGTAACAATAATATTCACATCTCTCTGCTCGTATTCTAATAAACACGAATGGTTGCTCAATGAAAAAAAAATTGCTCACATACTGTGCACATCAGTAAACATAAACCTGTCTTAAGGTCAATAATGCATTATTCCTGGAAGTCAGCTTACCTTTTATCTTATGAAATTTGTGAACTCAGACGAGAGTACAATGCCGCCACGTCCCTTCTTTAAAAACAGCGCCATATTATTTTTTGGTGTAAGAGAAATGCTCATACGCGCCCAACGATGAGTTTTTAAAATAGGTTATTTACGCTGCTGCTGCTTGTGAAACAGCTTAATACTCTTTCAGTTCTAATTACAAATCATGCTTCCGATAGACGAAACTTATNTGTGCATTCCGATAGACGAAACTTATGGGGGATAAAATAGCTTGTGCAAAATCTGCATATTCTTCCAGTATGCACCGATGGGCTGACGTCACTGGCCAAGCCATCGGGTAGTGTAATAAATTCAGTCAACAGCACTACTTTGTAAATATCGGTATCAACTTTATATGTGTAGTATATAATACTATTACGTCTAATACCATTGGTAGTGATAATTAATATTTACGGATTTTAGTTCACAGATAATTTGGTAATGTAGTTTAGCTTGAAATCATATGTATTTTAATTCACACCTTATCATTCATTACATACTTTCTCGAGAATCACTACATTCATTATCGCGGCATATTGTTAACATGCACTTAAATCGTCATCAACTAAAAAATAAATACAAAATGCTGAATAAATACATTTTGTTAAATACCATTACACGAATTTAAGTACAAAATTTACTTCAAATATTTATGTGGCTCTTTTTGTATGTTTGTATCATTTATTGTTAACTATGTTCCTGTATGGTTCATTACGTGTGTGCGTAAGAACGCACGTTATTGTTCTAATGTGAAATTTTAAAACTTAGTCTGTGGTTGTGCGGCGAATGTTTTCCGCCCTGCTCGTATACGGCCGGCGCGCGACGGTTCTCGCACAGCCATTGATTGACCTGTCTGTTTTGGACACCCCTCAAGACTGGACTAGGGAGCTCGCGCGCCCAGATAACTGCCGCACACTGTAGATGCGCACTCCCGAAGACAGCGGGTTTTATGAAGATGTACAACTGCATTCCGTCCCATACAACAAGAGAGTTTCCTTGTTAATATGTTTTAGCGAATTGCACAGCTAATGATTAACTGGAAGTCATAGGTTAGATTTTCAATGTACAACGATATCTTTGATCGATATTTGATTTTAACTATTAGCCCTTAAATTCTGAGATAGAAACGAAATAGGTCTATCTACGTATTATTTCCTTCATTATTTCCTGTTTATTTGCTCAACATCTAAGTAAAAGACTTTCAGTGTCACGAGCTGAGTCTATAAAGTAAAACCTAAAGAAAAAATTGAATCGAATAGCTGTGTATCACTTAATATTTTCGAGCAAAATTTTTATTGTTGCGGGCTTATTATGTTGTTCGTAACTTTTTATATTAATTCTGTAGAAAAAACTAATCTATAAAAGAGGGAGTGCAAAATGTCAATTTTTGAAATAACCATACCTGAGTACACCTATTCTTTTCCCTGCAGTACCGCCTTACTCACCCCACTAAAATAATTACCATATAAAATAAATTTTCATCTGTCTTGCATTTATAAAAAAATTTCAAACATTTTGTATAACATTAAATGTCAGATGTTCCATTTTTTAAATTAATTAATTTTATTAGTTGACGTTACCAAGAATCTCATACATAGGATTCTCTAAAATTGATTTGGTGCTAAACGTTAAACGCTGTACGAGTGAACGTTAACGTAAGAAAACTTACATGTTAAGTTAAAAAGTAGAAAAATAAATAAGGACTTTTTTTTCTGAAGATGAATTATATAGAATTAACTTGATGATTTATAAAAATGCTAAGTGAATAAAGTCTGTTGACAGATTATTTTGAAAAAAATCTGCTCTTGCAAATTTGTTTGTTGTACAAAATTATTTTTAATTTTTTTATTATTGTCTATTTATTTAATAAATGGCAATAGCAAATATTGGCGAATGTAGTGAGTCTAGTCTTTTGGCAAATGTTGTAATATTTGTCATTATTTGGCTGTGATGTCTTGAATTTTCATTGGCTAGCGTTAGACGCTAAACGCAAAGACTTGGAAGTTGGCTAAATTTAAAAGCGATGCATTTAACAAATTACGTCACCACAAAGTTTAAAGTCGAATACGGCCAGGGAAATTTATCAACATGAGATGGTAATTGTATTGATTACTTTTTGTGATATATTATTGTATCGTTAATGCAATTTTAGACAGCCTTCAGCAATGCTTTTGTGTACGTAGCGAAAAACACACGAGTAAGAAATTATTCACAACGGAAATCTTCTCCAATGACAAATATAACCTAATAACAAAAACAATTATAACGTCTTTATTGAAGTGGCTACGTTATGACCACGTGACCTCGTATACCATTTAACTCTTGTAGATAGAGTTACAAATACAACAACATACGAAAATAACACTAATAATCTTACAAACATGATGTCATTGAGAGAAGAGAGAATATATTACAAAAAATAAGAATATTATTAATGGTGAGATTAGAAACATTGTTATGTATATATTCATTACACACCTACCCACATACTGTGTACCATATAAGAAGGCCACATTCTTGACAGTTGACAATCGCCGCGCCTTTTCGTTTATACATCCATTCGCCATTAACTGGTGTTACGGAGGCCTTCTGTACTTACTGACAATAAACTTCAATGAAACCTTCTGAACAGGGTGATTAATGATGTATTTGTTTTATAATGCCCTCATTTTATTTCGAAGGCTAGCAGGGAAACTGATTTTATAACTCAAGTAACTTAAGTTTACATGTATAAATAAATTACCAAGGATTCGAACCCGGGATATCCTTAACTGAAAGCGCCTATGTTACTTTGATCATGCGGGGATAGCCTGAAAAAGGCTGAACCCAGAAACTAACACATCATGCATAGACTATGCACATGCTAGATTTCAACACCCCACGGGCATACAAGCAATATTATTTTGTTTATTGGCCCCGCGTCTGAGCGAAAAGAAATATCATTACATTACCGGCCAATCAGATTACTCCGTGTACGTTTGTGATTCGCGGGCAGACACCTATGACGCGTAAATCCTAGATCATCCAATCACGAAAGTGGATCTGAGCTAGAGTGTTATCAAGTACAACTGGTCGTGAAATCTTTCCGCGAAAATCAGGCGTTCCTGTGCATAGCTTAAACTCGTATGTCAGGTCCTCTTACAAATCAACTGCTCCTTGTTTGGTTTGATACTGCCAGAGTTTTTCCCAGGTGACAAAAACTTCCGTGCTACCTACTAAACTTCCAAGGAAGCTCTCAACTGCGGATTGGCTGGGTCTCTGTCGAGTAGATACTCCGGGGCGAGAGACTTGAGTGTGTAGTAATCGTCAATGAACTGCTTGGTCCGCTCAGCGCTCATCTTCTTCCTGGCTAGAACTCTGCCAGCGAAACCACAGGCTGCAAGCAAGCGAAAACTCTCATCAACATACACCCACGAATCTGGGAGTTTTGGTGCAGACAAACTTAAAATACTGCTGCTAACCAGCTGACAACTCCAAAACGCTGACAGTTATCACACAATTAAGACTCTAGTCTTTACTTACTTCTCTTTATATGATAATTTATTGTTGGGGTGGGTTTTATTTTACAGTAATTGTTTTCGGTTGCACAGATTATAAAAACACGGGAAATATTTTCTGTGCTGCATAGGGTAATGTTACGCCATGTTTAACAAATTTTTCGGTTATACCTCGCAATCGACCAAAATACTCTTAAGGTAATAAAACTTATCTTAGCAAGGTCCTACGAGTTAGAAAATGTAACGTTGATTTAGTTAGACGTAGGTATAGTTTGCAAANAAAACTTATCTTAGCAAGGTCCTACGAGTTAGAAAATGTAACGTTGATTTAGTTAGACGTAGGTATAGTTTGCAAAAAAAATTTATTGGAAGGATTGTCATAGAAAAGGGCAATTTGAAATCACATTTATTTAGGGAAATAATTTTTTCTAAGCCCTATAAAAAATAGGTTTTGTAATTAAAAGAACTAATGATGCGTGCCCAAAGAGTANGGAAATAATTTTTTCTAAGCCCTATAAAAAATAGGTTTTGTAATTAAAAGAACTAATGATGCGTGCCCAAAGAGTAGATAATAACGCCGATAACCTCATTTTGGTTGTTGACAACAACATAGCAGAGAACTACAATTCTGTTGTAGCGAAGTTTGTTGGAGGAAAGCGTGTCAATTTTGTCCTGGCTAATTCCTATCAAACAAGATGCGAAGCGGCCGGGGTATCTGTCAACTCAGGCGAAGAGTTGCAGAGAATTATCCACAAGTCATATGTTAAGAAAATTCCTGGAGTTCAAACACAGAAATTTTATCGGAAGACGAAAAATAGCGACAGAAAAACTGAGACGATGCCGTTTGATATTCCCTGGCAGAAATAGAGTTGAACACCGGGAGAAAAAGAACTCGGATAGTGATTATGGTCCAGATGCTTCTTTTATTACACCGGACATGTCACAATCTACGCATTAAAATGCCAAAGAACAATTTTTAGAAATGACGAAACTTAAAAACAGAAAATACAAGGAGGAAAGAAAAAGAGAACAAAACTCTTCTCACGAGTGGAATGTGCGAACGCATAACATCATCATTCTTTGGGAAGATTAGTAAAATTAAGGCAACTTATTGTGCAAATAAGAGTCAATGGTGATTCCTCAATTTTAAACAGAACATTCAGGCGTAGTAGTAAAACGAAGTGGTCCTATTGTGGACAAAGATTATCCTTTTTAGGAGCATTGCCAGATGGCTTCTTAGGAGATGACCAAATAATTGAAGCGAAGTGCCCATACTCTGCTATGCAACCATTAGATGTCGTCGGTAAAGGTAAAATAAAATACCTAGAAATGAAAGGTGGAAAGCCACAGTTGAAACTCAGCTATTTTTATATGTACAAAGTATACGGAGTCTTCCATATCTCAAAGACATGTAATTTAGTTGTATGGATTCCAGAAGGAATGTTATCTGTGAAAATTCAACGAGATAGTGACTTTTGGGAAAACAAATTGGTTACTAAGCTTCTTACTTTCTTCAACGATTGCCTTTTACCATAAATTATTGACCCCACATATCCTAAAAAATCGCGTGTGCAGGAACGTCATTATATCAAGTGTGCACAACAAGCTAAAAGTGAGAAGAATAAATTTAAAACTAAAGCTATTGTTTCAACTACAAAAATCATATGTGAAGTGAACAGCGTAATGTAACTGATATTCTTAAAAAAAAAAAACTAAATTTTAAAAATGTTTGCTGTGGTATTACAACTATTCATAATGTGTTACATTTCATATATATTTGGGGTAAAACTATTTTTAAANCTAAATTTTTAAAATGTTTGCTGTGGTATTACAACTATTCATAATGTGTTACATTTCATATATATTTGGGGTAAAACTATTTTTAAATACTTTGCACGCATTTCAAAGATACGATATAAACTCTGTTTCATCAATGCGTCTTCATCTCGTTATAATTATGAGCAGATCTAATATTTCAGCTTTTGTACAGTTTCTATTTATTTCAATGTGATTAAGACCCATTTAAAAAAAATTATACGTACATGTAAAGCAGTATTAGACTATATAAAATTAATAACAGATGAACGGATACTGTTTGTGAAAAATACATTGTAGGGTAGTGGGTCCTAAGCTTCAGAGGATATGATTATGTACCTCGTATGTATCAATACTAATTACGGTTAGTCGAAAATGTTCATCACTTGTACATAAAGAAATATGTGTTACCTGTTCAGATGGAGCCGTCTTTTAGGAAGAAAAAGTTGTAAAATTATCACAATTCGCATATTAAAACATCAGGTTTAGAAAGGATTCATAAGATGTACCTTTGAAAATTCTGATGACTATGTAACCAAACACGTGGAAGAAATAATTCCCCGTAATAGGGCGAAATGCCGTAATAGGTTGTAGCGGAAGTACTTAATGATAAGATAAACGGGGGTCTGTGAAAAGTAATATACAAACAAAGAGACTACTACAGTCAAACCTAGTTCGTACAAAATGGTAAATTATTGATTAAACATCACTTTTAAATTGAAAATATAAAAATAGTTTTTGTAGAACCATTATCCTGGCACTAACCGTTTATTTTTGCATATTGAAGGAAATTTAGCAGTTTTAAAATGAAAACANTGTAGAACCATTATCCTGGCACTAACCGTTTATTTTTGCATATTGAAGGAAATTTAGCAGTTTTAAAATGAAAACATTGGAAGCTTTAGTAATCACAGAAATATAACTTATAGGAACAATCGGGATCCAGTTCATTAGAGTTTAGACACGTTACAGAAGCGAGAGTTATTGGTGTTTGTCACTATGCCAACCTGGTCCCATCAACTGGAAGTTCTGAAGCGCATGGCAACAGCTAATTACGCTGGCTGGTTACTCACATGCGTAGAAGTTCTCCCTCGCTATTGGCAGGTGAGGTTGAGAACACGTCCAATCCACTAACGACATGCCTCTGGAAACCATCTCATCGAAGTCAACGCCAATCATCACCGCCAACCTTTCCAACTCCTCATTTGTCGTTGTAGGAAGCAAGGATGACTGGAACAAATGGAAATATTTTCACCAATAAAAGAGATAAGCCCAAGATAAATGTAACATTAATAAAATACAAGCAGTGTCAACGTTTTCGTCGTTCTTTGTGAGGGTTTGATGTAGGATTGCTGTCTTTACAGATATGTCCGTTGGTATTTGGCAATATTTGGAACATAACCAGTCAAAAACATATACAGAATGGAGCTAAATTCGATCGACAAACTTCCCGAGGCTATTCCTTAAGCAAACTATAGCGGGANAAAAACATATACAGAATGGAGCTAAATTCGATCGACAAACTTCCCGAGGCTATTCCTTAAGCAAACTATAGCGGGGATATGTGGGACACTTTCTACCTAAACTGAATATTGAATTAAACGTTTTGCTCAGGGAGGGAATCTTTTTTGTAAGTGAACTCGAGACATTCGTAGATATTGTATGATTGCTATGATATGACGTACGTTTGAAAGCTTTATAATACTCGGGATATGCTAGGTTTATATATATTCGAAAACAACAATACAAATTCAATGTGGATAAGTAATTTTTNCAAAATAATTTTTCTTACATGGGCCAGAGAAAAACAATTATGATAGGAGCAATCCCATGGAATTGCCTCCATTAATTCGCAGAATGATTAATTAAAATGTTAGTCCTCGAAAATCAAGTTTTTAAACCATTATTTTACAAAATATCAGAAACGAAGTGAAATCAAGCCACAATTCTCCAAACAGTGTTTCATGTTTTTTGGAATATTGAAGATTAAGCAAACTCTTATCAATTCCTTGCACCAGAATGAAAATAACAGGCGTGGCCACCCTCTTATTGAATTCAACTTTTTGGTCGCCAGGATTTCTGAACGTTTGATGCTGGTTTGTTGAGCAACATTACCTAACGAACAAAAATGGCCACCTTGTTGCGACCGCCCACAACCCACCGTTCTCGTGCAAAACGCGTGTTTAGAANACCTAACGAACAAAAATGGCCACCTTGTTGCGACCGCCCACAACCCACCGTTCTCGTGCAAAACGCGTGTTTAGAATGACCTTCGCCATTATACTTGCAGTTGGCGCAGCAGCATAGACAGCACAAACGCAAGAATGTAGTATTGCCTATGTGCTAGGCACTGCTTCATTGCAGCAGAAGTTTGTGTGTATCAACAGGGTTCATAATTTTTGGCGGTAAAAAAGTTGTATGCAATTATAAGAGGGTTGCCACCCCTGTTATTTTCATTACAATGGGATAGTTTGCTCTTAAGTTAAATATATAGATAACAAAAAACAATTTTCAGTGAATTGCTATTTGGTTTTGCTTCGTTTCCGATATTTTACAAAAAATAAAGATTAAAAACTCTATTTTCAAAGCCCAAATTGCCCGTAATATTCAGTTTAGGTAGAAAGTTCTCCATTACATTTACCACTTGATATTGCATTAAATATGTCGGTCTGCAGACACTAAGAATGTAGATTATGGCTTTCGACAACTAGCTGAACTTCCCGGCGTTTCCACGGTATAAGAGGGCAATGAGAGATATATGACCCTGTTTTAGGGATTTCGGGAGTTTTTGACTTAATGGAGGGCGAGAGCCTATTTTGTCCTCTAATGTATTTTTAAGATGGGCACTGAAGGGCATCTGTGCTAAATTTGGTCCAGATCCATCGAACGGTGTAGAATTAAGATACACGACATAATTGTGAAGATTTTGAGGTTTGGGATCCTAATGGAGGATTGGAGCCCATTTTGACCTACACAGTATTTGAATTTTGGTACTGGTGGGTATCCCTGCCATATTCGGTTTAGATCCGTCAAACTGTGTAGAACTGTGTACAGAAAAGCATAAACACAATACAAACGTTGATATATGTATATGTGTATATATATAACATTTAGAAAAAATATTCCTTCTATTTTAAAATGTGTGCTTTTCTGATCCCAACAACACGCAAAAACTGCCTGGAGGATTCTGATGGAATTATCATTGTAAGGCAGGTTAGGAGGCAGCTTATTTACTGGGGTAGGTAAGCAGTTGAAACTAAATACGTGTTTTATTTTTGAAGCTTTCTCTATAATGGACGCATTTTTATAACAATATCATTACCTTATATTGCTGCTCTTTTAGATACATTGCTGGAATACAACATATGTGCAAGTAGAATCATCGTGCCAATAACGATAAGTGGAAGCAGATTGATCGTCGTATCTTATTTCGTAATGCCATATATGTATTCTGGAGTGATGGTCGCCATTGACGAGGGCTAACTCGATCGCACAAAACAATAAATTCCCAGCATGCCTAGACGTGGGCTACAAATCATTTCAACATGTTTTAAAGTTTATAAAATCATTTAAGAGTAGTTTTAGCTTAATTTACTTTTTATTTAGTCGTTGTAAGTATTGCCAACTTAAGGAAAGACAAAGGTTCCAGTATGCTACGTTACACTATTGAGAATTGTAAGAAGTACGAACACAGACGAAGGCTGCAGCGACGCGACGCGCGTGTACTACTCAAGCCCACTAAGTCGCGACTAACGAGTTGGAGCAAGACGACTAACTAGTTGGAGCAANCGACGCGCGTGTACTACTCAAGCCCACTAAGTCGCGACTAACGAGTTGGAGCAAGACGACTAACTAGTTGGAGCAAGACGACTAACTAGTTGGAGCAGGATGACTAACGAGTTGGAGCAAGACGACTAACGAGTTAGAGCANAGTTGGAGCAAGACGACTAACTAGTTGGAGCAGGATGACTAACGAGTTGGAGCAAGACGACTAACGAGTTAGAGCAAGATGACTAACGAGTTGGAGCAGGACAAGTAACGAGTTGGAGCAAGACGACTAGCTATTTGGATCAAGACGACTAACGAGTTGAAGCAAGATGGCTAACTAGTTGGAGCAACACTACTAACGAGTTAGAGCAAGATGACTAACGAGTTAGAGCAAGACGACTAACGAGTTAGAGCAAGACGACTAACGAGTTGGAGCAGGACAACTAACGAGTTGGAGCAAGACGACTAGCTATTTGGATCAAGACGGCTAACGAGTTGAAGCAAGACGACTAACGAGTTGGAGCAGGATGGCCAGGCACTAGCCGGCGATCTCCCGCCAACTCGGAGAAGGAAATTGACATGCACAAAATATACAATAAGTACGCTGTAAGGCATAATGAAACATATAAGAGAAACTGAAATAAATTGCGATAATATTCTGAGAAGTTGGTCTCTGTATCTAAAGTTTCTGAGTCCGCCTAGATATAGATTAGTTATTCTGATCCCTTATGTTACTCAGGAGGCCAGAATGGGCAAGCAAGGCACACGAAGGCATAAAATAATTAAAGACATAATTTTGAGTTTGCCAAAAGACATATTAAAATGAATTTGAATTTCGTTAACACTATAGCACAAAGCAGGAGAATTTAGGTTTGCCAAGTTGGGAAGGCGGAAGCCGGCATTGACAAAATTTTTTACTTTTATAGATTATGATTATTCACTACTACAATTTGTGCCCTTTAAAAACAAACTAAACACAGGGTCATCAATGAGAAATTTAGAAAAGAATTATGAGCGTTCACACGCCGTGGATGAAAGTGATTTCACGACCACGTGGGTCTGCACCCGAAAGCAATTTACACATTAACTAGCAGGGGTTTCAAGTAGATAACTATTGCACTGGCGACACATTAAACATATTTTGTGGGGCGATGATTGAATTAAAACTGCACGCACACATGCAGAAGATTACTCGTGTCGGGACATAGCTCCAGCGGGTCGTGAAGCGGTTCATAATCCGGTTCCCGCATGAATCGCTGAGGCTCGTGCACGAGACGCACGAACGTGCGTACACGATGAAGACGCGGAACGCAGTGGTCTTACTCCCGAGCGGAGCAGTGAGCAACGTCGACTTGCACTTTGTAACACCTTCGTTTAAATGTACAAAATGTGGTGCAAAAGAGGTGCGAAAACAGGAGGGAGAAACTGACCTACCAATGTAACAAATATTAATTTAAGAGATGAGTCTAGTTCCAGACTCGAACCCGGGCCGCAAAATTTTACGTCATTAAGGCCAACTGTCAGCCGAAGCATAATTGGCAGTGAAGTAGCATGCCTAACTTCCGTTAGAAAGGAAAAAATTAAAATTCTGAGTTTTAGCAGCCGTACTAAAAATAGTTTCCCGACTTGATATGTAACTCCTTAGGTACATGTTGGCGCAATTTTTTTTTCAGTAACTGATTAATACAGAGAATGTATATAATAAAAACAAGCAGTTGTATTTTGTAAATAAGAGCTGCTTGTACTTTAATGGCATTGTAAATAACTGTAAATATTACTTTTTTTATTAAGACTTTAACATCTCAAGAACTTGGTTAAACCCATGCGCATTTAACATCACTAAATAATGAAATGATCAGTTCGAACATGGCCTTAATATACCACGTGAGAAAGTTAGGAACCTACATATATATGGGTTTATTTCCGTAAAAGCGTATGCTGTTCTTCGTCTTATTTCTCATTTGTTTTCATGTAAGTGACGTTAATTCAAACCAACATTAAAGAGTGAAAACTTAACAATAAAAAAAATCTATGTGTTGTTATATTCTTCACTCATTCTTTCGTACATAGGAATAACATTTTAAACACAAGTTTTGTATTTTTACCTTGTAACATATATCATTTTTAATAGACGTTTTCCTTAAGTGAGCAATTAAATAAAACAATTTTATAATCCCGAGTGAAATTTATTTTTCATCACCCCAGTAACAAAACAATATCGAATCATTCAGTAATGCAGTTCCCAAATTGAACAATAGTAGCGTTGCACAGTGTCGCTCGACTACAAAACACAGAATTCCTAGTACCATAAATTACCAAAATAACACAATTCCATCACGGCATATGGTAGCAGTGATATGTGATACTTGAGCTGACAGGCACGGAGCTCGTCCGAAATTTTTTCATACGCGCTTCGGTACGTTGGGGAAGTTGCCGCAACTGCATATAAAAGACCCGAAAATTCTTCACAAAGAACAAACAACAAACGTGACTGACGGCCGGTTTCACTCGCTTCCGCATGGGAATCTGTAATGAATGATAACCGTGATGATGCCGCATCCTTAGCTTCGCCTGAAAGTTCCGCGATTTGCAGCTCAAGCGCTTCGTTATTTACGGTGTCGAGAATCTGACTGTGGACGGCGCGAACAGTGCGTAGAACACAACGCAGCCTGACATGGATGAGACTACCGAAAACTCACGGCAGCGCGTACGCAACTGTCGACGTGAATTTTTTTTGTACAGTGTGAGATGGTGTTGTGCCCAGAGAATCTGTGTATTTGTTCAGTGTTGCCCTTTCGGCCAGGAGGTTCATACGGGCGAGATGGTGTGGACTGCTGGGTGATGGATTCAGTTTAGTTGAATGGGGAGCGTGCCGGCTATTTGGAGTAATGTAAGCAGCTTCTCCAGATACTAGCCCACAATGGAAGCGTCAACAGGGCAACGCGAGTTAGTCAGCGCAGCGCCACAACTTAAGATCACTGCGACACCTGACATCCGCAGTCGAGTGCTATATCTTATCCTGCGTGGTGAGTGGTAAGTAAGGGACGAGGGAAGGGAGAGAACGGCGTGAACTTCACGTATTTTCCGCGGATGCACACTTGGTTTGGTCGAGTAGCGATATGGGTTGCAACACCATATATCCTCAGAGTTGATTATGTGTGTGAATTTACCAGGTGATATTCATTTGAGCTGAGACTACGGAATAACGCGAAGTAGGCACTTTGTACTCCAAACGTTTCCAAGTAAACCTTCGCTGTCTTAGAGGGGGCAATTCAGCCCGCAAAAGTTAGCTCACCGTCGCTCTTCCGGTGAGGGAGGAAAAGAAGTGGGGAGGAGGGCGGGGCAGGTTTGAAATATATAATGGGGACACCCATGTTTTATAGCAGACTCGGATTCGATACCAACACATATAAAACATTTATTGGAATCCGTTTTTGCGAGTCGTTGTAGATGATGGTGTAATCGGTGTAAAGCAGATAAGAAGGAATCTGCACTACAGACTACTACAGATCTGTTATAGATGGCGCTACAAGTAGCGAGAAGTGAGTAAACTTATAGTTTTCTTGCAAGGGGGAACATCAATGTGATGTGAAGCATAATGCATCAACGTTGACGAAATGTAACCTGTAATGTGTAGAAATATACTGATGTAATAAATGTTTGCAATGTTCCTTGGCTTCCACCTTTGGGGTGCTTACGCGTCAGTAGAAGGAACATCAAAATAAATTGCAAATGGAAAACCCTATCGTTAATTACAGGTTCATTTACCACATGGCAGTATGTAACCAATTGTAACGAAACACGTACATGTGGCACGTCGTCAGAGACAGTCCAGCAGGTACAGTATGTGATAGGTGCGTTACGTTCCTCCGCTCGGCGAAACGGCGCGCATGGTCCTTATGGCGCATTCGGTTATCCCTCACTGTTATGCGGGACAAAACGAGCATGAACGCCTACCGCGGTAACACTACTGTGTATCACCAGTGGCGGGAGTAACTATGACCCTACGCATGTTGCCAGGCGCTGGAAGCCAGGGTACCGGCCTGTGAACCTGAAAGGGGTGAGGGTGTAAGGTGCGGTACCTTCTTTAGGACTAAGCACTCGGTGGGAGCTGTGATGGCCCTGGAGGTTACAGCAGTTCCCTCTCTGGCTGAAGGTACTTGAAAGGCGTCGGGGGACGTGGCCGCGGCCTTCTACGTCTGGATGGTTTTAGCCTGGTGTCGAGGAACCGGCCTGTAATGAGTGCAAGGTTGCAGTCCAATGGGACTAAACGGAGACTAGTTTTTTCATAGGAAAGGGCTATTCATGCGCAAGTCTACAGCCTCTGCTAGCCCATGGGGACCCACACCTCCTCGTGGTACTGTTGGGTAACCCTCTTGGTAGGGTGTCGTCAGCAAACGTGGGTTACCCGGGCGTTCCCTATGCGAAGTATTATGCTGAATGCAGTATCTGCCTTCAGGCTAGGCTTAATTACTGCATACAGAAACGGCCTGTGCCTGGAGGTGGGTTGGTCGACTCCTTTACAGTCAGACTGTTTCACTGTGTTTCACAGTGAGAAACCTATTTATAATAATCGAAAAGGAGATGTGAAGTAAAATCTGAACAGTATAAAATGCAGTGCATATTGTTTTAAGGAAACAGATATTACAGCAGATGACACAAAAGCTGTGACCTGGGAGATACTATCCCCCTTCCCATGGCTAATAATATCATAGAAAATTTAAGGAAACAGATATGAGATGATGGAAAGACCCGGCAAGGCTGTTAAGCTAAGAGGGCCTTAGTAATTCCTACTTATACTTGTATATCACCGGTGGGAGAAGGACTGAAGGTGGGTATTTGCCTGGAGTGCTTGACGCTGGCTGTCGGTACCCCGGCTTGAGAAGTCAGTGGTGGCTCGTGCGGCTTTAGTACGCCAAGAGTGAAAGTGACTGGGCACCACGAATAGCTCATGGTGGAATAAGCAGCGAGTCATCAGTGCTGATGTATGGCTACAAAGGGTTGGTACTCGCCTGAGAAGCGGCGACGGTCTGGTCCATCTAGTAAGAGGACCCGATCACGAAGCGCGTTCGTAGAGGTTGGATAGACATCGGCCCCATCGAGGTGGTTCTTCAAGTTCAACCCCGCACACACTTATTGACAGGTGAGGTTGTATCCACGCCCACCTGCCACGATTGTAAAGGACGTATTCCTTTTTATCAGGCTGCATTAAACTGCATATGACTATCAACATCTGGTGACGGAATTAAAATAGATCTGGGACGATTATTATGGCCTGGCTGGTACGACACAGCAGAATTATCTGTCTCTGGAGCTAATATGTTGACTATGGAATGTCTGGGTATTTGTGTGTGCTGGCCTGCAATGCGCACCGTTGTATATAAGATATGGAATGGCTTCTGGATAGTAGCAGTGTCACTGTCGTTTCCCTTACCGACGTCCCGTAAGACATTGCAGTCTCCATCTTCAGAGCGAAGTAGCAGCAGCAATAACTGTTATTGATACGGCTACTACCCAGAAGCCATGATTTTGCAGACAACGGCCACGAAAGCCTGTGAACTTTATTACGATCTGGAATGGTATTCTCCCGAAATACGCTAAGGGCTCAAGTGCAGGAGGAATTGCAAATCAGCGCCGCTGAACTCAGTTCTGTACAAGTATATATCACCAGTGTCTGTGACTACGGTGTGTTGTAGAGGAGAGCAGTTTTCGCTTCCACTGTATTTCCTTGTCGTTTATTTCTTATTACAATCCCCAGCACTCATCCATGGTTTGAATTGCCACGTTCTTAAACCTACTGAAGGCTCGTACCCTTGCACTTTTGATGTTTAGTTTATGTCGTATTTCCGTTTGGGGGTGCTGCTGATGCTCCCCAAGTATGGCATCTGTATCTGTCCAAGAGAAGGTAGAGGTTATTTTTTATTTATGGCGTATGTGGACGGAACGTAGACAATACTTTAATTCGTTATGTGGGGCGTTTTCCAGACTTGAAGCGGTCGCACCCTTAGTTTTTACTAGTTGTCAAAGAGTTTACTACCGACGGAAGTGTGCAACCTAAAAAAACAGACTTGTAGGGCAACAGTCACTGGTGAAAATAATCAATCGCAATGTTAGCTGCGGTTGCCTATGACACTCATGAGATCACCCGAGAAATAGCCCGTGGTAGCGGAATATAGTAACCTAGTGTTTGAAGAATGCTAAAGCATTGTAAATTGCATTCCTACCAATTGTCTATGCATCAAGAACTACATGGAGATGATGTCCACAATTGAGTAACGTTTTCTCAATCGCATTGCAGTAAAAACAACGAAACCCGGATTTCTTCGGGGGGTACTGTTCTCCGATGAGTTAACATTCACGTACCACGGCGAAGTTTATTTACACATCATGCATTTTTGTAGTGTAGAAAACCCGCACCGGTTGCATTCAGTTGAACATCAGCATCCGTGGTGTGCAAACTCTTTGGCGTGGTACCACAGACCTCAAACTCATTGGTCGCTATTTCATTTAGAACTCCTTGAACGGTACAAAAAATATACACCAAATTTCTGCAAGGTGACCCACCGACATTACTTGAAGACCTAATCCTCGAACAACGACAGGCTACGTGGTTTCAACATAACATGGCGGTTCACAATTGATGTAACCAAGCGTGATCTACTTGTAACCTATTACAGCACCATCTACAACGAATCCCAAAAACTTTTTTTAATAAATCTTTTTTACATATTGACGTAGAATACGAATCTGTAATAAGACATCGGGGCTACCATTTCAAATGTCAAATTACCCCCC
>NQII01002852.1:57446-90919 GCA_002778355.1 Clitarchus hookeri
CCTGTACCGTCCACCCAACTGGGGTGACGTTGAGTTCTCCCTTGGTTTACTTGGACACTTTTGTTGTACTATGCATGTATTTCGCGTTGTTCTGTAATCGCGGATTAAATACATCTCCTGATGAGCGTGTGTCTATATATATATATGTGTGTGTGTATATATAAATATATGTATATACATAAACACATCGGGTGTAACACAGAATTCAGTGTTCAAATTTCTAGGGATGTTAGAAGAGATAAAAACAGATCTTTTTCATTAAATAACAAAATAAAAAAAGGTTCGAATTTTTTAGTTGACGTACTCTTTGTCGTGATTGACAGTGAAATCATTACATGTCAATTTAATTGCAATCCTTTTAGTCCTTTACAAAAACTGTTCAAATATGAAGCCTCCTGCTTGAAATAATCGAGTGAGGTGAGGTCGGGTGAACGAGCAGGTCATGCGATGAGTCCACAGTGGCCAATTCACAGCTCAACGAATCTCCGGTTCAAATTCTCTCGGACGTCTCCAGTGAAATGAGGAGGTGAACCCTCAGGTTCTTCCGACCTCACTCCACTTGAATATGTTGTGTGGTGACACTAGAAGAGCGTGGTGTATGAGAATCCAATTTAATCGGAGGAAGAGCTTATTGTTAGGATGCCTGCAGCTGCTTACTCTCTACAAAACATGCTTATTGTTAGGATGCCTGCAGCTGCTTACTCTCTACAAAACATGCTTATTGTTAGGATGCCTGCAGCTGCTTACTCTCTACAAAACATGCTTATTGTTAGGATGCCTGCAGCTGCTTACTCTCTACAAAACATGCTTATTGTTAGGATGCCTGCAGCTGCTTACTCTCTACAAAACATGCTTATTGTTAGGATGCCTGCAGCTGCTTACTCTCTACAAAACATGCTTATTGTTAGGATGCCTGCAGCTGCTTACTCTCTACAGAACATGCTTATTGTTAGGATGCCTGCAGCTGCTTACTCTCTACAAAACATGCTTATTGTTAGGATGCCTGCAGCTGCTTACTCTCTACAGAACATGCTTATTGTTAGGATGCCTGCAGCTGCTTACTCTCTACAGAACATGCTTATTGTTAGGATGCCTGCAGCTGCTTACTCTCTACAAAACATGCTTATTGTTAGGATGCCTGCAGCTGCTTACTCTCTACAGAACATGCTTATTTTTAGGATGCCTGCAGCGGCTTAAAAACTGTACAGAACATGCTCGGGGTCATTGGATGTATGCGGTAGGCAATGGCTCGTCGTTGCAGCGCTTGTGTTGAGTAGGCAACCACAATTTTAAACACTTTTTTTTGTAAAGGATTACAATTTAATTGAAATTTGATAGTTTCATTATTATTCTCATCTACGCTAAACAGTACGTCAATGATAAATTTCCGACCTATGTTTATTTAACGAAAAATATATGTTTTGGTTTATTTCTGACATCCCTCGACGTTCGAGTATTAAATTTCCTTACATCCATTATACACTGAAGTGCCAAAAAAACTTGTAAACCTGCCTAATATCGCGTAGGGCCCCCGTGAGCACGCAGAAGTGCCGCAAGACGACGTGGCATGGACTCGAATAATGTCTGAAGGTATGCAGGAGGCTATTCACACCATGAATCCTGCAGGGCAATCCACAAATCCATAGGAGTGTGAGGCGGTGGAGATCTCTTCTGAACAGCACGTTGCAAGGCACCCCAGATATGCTCAATAATTTTAATTTCTGGTGATTTAGGTGGCCAATGGAAGTGTCTAAAGTCATAAGAGTGTTCCTGGAGCCACACGGTAGCAACTCTCGACGTGTGGGGTGTCGCATTGTCCTGCTGGAATTGACCACGTCCGTTGGAATGCACAATGGACATAAATGGGTGCAGGTGATCGGATAGGATGCTTACGTATCTGTCACCTGTCAGAGTCGTATCTAGACGTATCAGANTAGATGTATCAGAGGTCCCATTTCACGCCAACTGCACACGTCTTATACCATGAAAGAGCCTCCACCAGTTTGAACAGTCCCCTGTTGACATCTAGGGTCCATGGATTCATGAGGATGTCTCCATACCCGTACACGTATATCTGCCCTATACAATTGGAAACGAGACTCGTCAGACCGGGCAACGTGTTTCCGGTCATCAACAGCCCAATGGCGGTGTTGGCTGGCCCAGGCGAGACGCAAAGCTTTGTGTCGTGCAGTAAACAACGGTTCACGAGTGGGCCTTTGGCTCCGAAAGCCCATATCAATGATGGTCCGTTGAATAGTTCGCACGCTGGCACCTGTTGATACCCCAGCATTGAAATCTGCGCCAATTTGAGAAAGGGTTTCACGTCTGTCACGTTTAATAATTCTCGTTAGTCGTCGTTTGTCCCGTTCATTCATGATATTTTGCCGGCCGCAGCGATGTCGAAGATTTGATGTTTTACCGGATTCGCGATATTCACGGTACACTCGTGAAATGGTCGTACGCGAAAATCCAAATTTTATCGCTACCTCGGAGATGCTATGTCCCATCTCTCGTGCGCCGACTATAACACCACGTTCAAACTCACTTAAATCTTGATAACCTGCCATTGTAGCAGCAGTAACCTATCTAGCAGCTTTGCCAGACGCCTGTGGTCTTATATAGGCGCTGTCGACCGCATCGCGTTACTCTGATTGGTTCCATACCTCTGTTATTTGCATACGCACGCCTATACCATTTTTTATGGCTCTCCAGTGTATAAAACTAAGGAGTTAGCAAATGTTCGGGTCGTGAAAATATGAGTAACCACGCGAAAATTTTTTTTCAATTGATGAGATTCCTGGTTGAATCCGGAAGATAAGAACATTGTTACGCGTGTATTGATACTGTGTCAAGGGAAATTAATTTTTTCATCACATGGCTATACAGTATTACATTGTCGAGTTTACTGATGCTTGTAGAAATACTCCTTTGGAACACACAGGCGAGGTTAAGAATGTGCCCACTCCACTATCAATGCTGCTACGTCGAAGACTTCATCCATTTTTGTGCCCAATGTTTGTCTTACTTTTTCCATATCTTTGTACAAAATCGATGGAAGGAGACATTTTGCAGAAAAATGGAAAATTTCTTACGTGACGGACATTTCTTCATTAAGTCCCTAACTTTTTCCAACTTTTGAATAAAACATTGTGTCAAGAACTGAACCTGTAAAAGCAACTTTTTAAATAAAACAGTGCATCCGAAACGATATGGTTTTCTTTTCGAAGTAAATTTTGACTACTAATTTTTAAGATTCACAGCTATGAATAGAAAAGTTGAAAAGCGGAAATACCTTTTGATGATCATTGTGAGATTGAGACCATCAGTTTACTGGCCCAATAATAATTAACTTCAAATGAATGAAGCTTAATATAAATTGTGCATTGTACGAGTAGGTCTCAAAAATTTTATCGTAATAGCGAACGGTTTACAAACAGGCTGGTTGCCTAATTCAAACTAAATTAAACCCACTTTTAAGCAATTTTGCTTAAATTGTATATAACAGTTATAACTTGCTGAAAGTCACTTAATTGCCGTTTGTATGATTATTTTCAAGCTCTGATATTCTTGACTGGTAAAAACACATACTATGTAATCCCACCTAACGGCCATGTCGGCAGACACAAAAGGAACTGCGAAGTTCAGATTTCTTCGTGATAAAAGTTTTCAAATACCGCTAAGCAGTATAAATATATTTAAATTGTAGTTATGATAGGACGGAATGTAGGGTATGTAGGTTTGGGTAGAGAGTCATTCATTACTGGCCAATATCTGTAAAAAGTTGTAAATTACTATCTAATGTTACTTAAGTAAGAAATGTAAGAACTTGTGCTAAACGTGGGGAAAATACTAACGTTTCTATACCTTGTACACTTTCGGGTCTTTACGAGGGGTAATAGCTCTGAACACCTCTACTTAAGAATACAAAACTTATATAAACAAATTAGAATTTGGTGCGCGTAGTAAATAAAACCAAAGTTAGAAATATACCCTTAGTTACATTGGATACCTTAGATACACATTGGTCATAACGGTATTAAATTATTTTTGGTTAATTGTATTATTACGAAGGGGAACCTCGCGACGAGTTAAAGTGGCCCCCTTGGTTCGCCTTCGTACGGTGTGCAGAGCTCCAGCAGAAAACGTGTTATTAAAAACCGTCCAACGTGTCTGAGTGAAGTCTGCTTACGGATAACATTTAAGAAACGTTACGCGTCTGTATATGTTTTTCAGTTCCTCTATTATCTCCAAAGCATGTTTTTGTGTTAGCGAAAATGGCTCAAATGAATATTTTCGCGGTCATTTTTAGGTACAAACATTACGGTACAAAACATTAAAAAAGGAATAGAGACGTGCATCAAACCTTTATTTTTATTACTAGCTTTTACCCGCGGCTTCACTCGCGTGGTTATAGTAAAAAACTTAGAGGGAGAAATAATGGCATTTGTCAAGAAATTCAGCGAAGTCGTTAATATGGCCTGCGATAAACTCCGGCTTCAAAAGAAGTCCAGCCACCAATGCCTGCTTCAATCGGCCCAGCCATGTCCATTCAAGGCCGAAAGGTAAGCTTGGGTGGTGCAGAGTCCATTATGTTACGAATTTTGATATTATCGTACGAAATAACGATATGTGTGGTGAAGAACCAATTTTGGTATCGCCCAACCATGTTCATTCCAGGCCGAAAGGCAAGCTTGGGTAGTACAGAGTCCATTATGTTACGAATTTCTGGATTATAGTACGGAATACATAAGTTATGGTACGCGGTGCCATAATTATGGTACTTTGACCAAATGCATGGTGCGCAAAATATGACCCAAATTACTTTGTGCCATAATTATGGTGCACATTATAGTACCTCCTTTTGGTAACGACATCAATTTTTTTCCTGTGGGAATGAGATATTTTTTCGGGATAAAAAGTAGCCTGTGTCACTTCCCGGCCCTCCAAAATCGCTGTGCAAAAAATCGCGTCGATCCGTTGCTCCGTTGCGAAGTGAAAGGACAAACAAGCAAACAAACACACTTTCGCTTTTATAATATTAGTAGGATAATGGCTTTAAATGGTAGTGTTTCCGCTGAAAGTCTCATAGAGGCGCGTTTTCGACGGCAAGACTGCAGGCCATTTCAGTGCTTTGCGCGTATAGGCGGTGAGAGAGTTGATGCGCATATATTGGCCACACCTAGCGCTCCCACGCTTTTAGTTCTCAGACGAGCAAAATTCCTTCAACCAGGCGACCACCTTAAGTTAGAACGCTAACCTCAAATAGGGCGAGGTCTGTCTGTGTAACGATTTAGGCACTCAATGCGTCGAGTGTCGGTCATGAAAATTCTGTGATCGCTGTTATTGGCGGTCACAGTTCCACACGCAATACGACAAGAACACGAAACACACGTATGCTCATGATTATGATCACACCGCCGTGATAATACAATAGCTGTCCCTTTTATGCACTCCATATCATCATATATGCCATACGCGTATACTATTCACGAAATCCCTCATATTATGTCTAATTTCCTTAGTTTAACAGTAGCAACAAAATCAAGTGATTGCGTGATCACGTAATCACGTGATCACGTAATATTTGAAACGAAAATAATCCTAAAATATCAAAAGTGTTGAAATTTTTATAGGCTTACAATCAGATGCTTAAGACCCAATTTTAAAATAGCTTTTGCACAAATAATAAATTAAAACCATCTGCAGAACCAAACCATTGTGACTTAAAGTTCAGTGCTAGCGGCTAACCAGCGTTCAGAGGAACTCGTCTTACTTTTCTTAGATGTCAAAATACGCGGATAATTAAGTATATCTAATATAATAAAAATTTTATGATTATTTTTTAAACATCACCGATTAGTCAACAATGCCACTCAAAACTAGCGGTCCATTAATTTTTCTTTTCATTCGTCTATTTTACTGTTTATTCTACTTGGTTCTTGTTTGTACGTCATAAAAACCACAAAATTTTGAATTTTACATTAGATAAGAATTTATGGGCAAAACGATACTTTTCACAGTTTCTTAAAACTGTACAGTCTCGAAAAAATTTCAAAATAATAAACTGATAAGCCACGCCAAGTCTTAAAAAAACCTACTTCTCTTGCAATTACCTTTTTTCACGACAGAGGAGATTGGTATGATATTGTGGTTGCAAGAAAGCATAAAACCCCCTTTAATAGCCATATAAAATAAAATCTATTATTAATTATTTTTAACTTTCTTGCTAAAACCCCCACTTTTGATTCTAACATGTTAACAGTGAGTACGGTTGGCGGAGTTCACACGCTAAATTTTTGTAATCGTAATCTAGGAAACAGAAGACATATCCCGTGCTCACCGAGTCCTCGAACACACAACATCGCGGTTTGAAGCAAAACTTGATGGCTTTGGCCAAGAAGAGCGACTTCACAACAACAAATTTTCAAATATGACCCGAGGCCTGGCAAAAAGTCCCACCCTTGCAGCTGTACCGTTTAGCACCAGTCACCCACGACTTTCGACCGTCCTTATTCTGTTGTCTTGCACAATGTTATTGGGGCCCATACATATGCAAGCTGGCGTTAACCCGTTTCAATATCGAAATAAATAATTGCTCTTTAGGTAACATTTTCTCAGGAACTGTCAAGGTGTCAACCTGCCAAACTCCAAATTATCATGCCAAGAGTTAGAACTGCACGGTATATAACGGAGGCGATTTTTTTTTCAGTATGTTTTACCTTTTCCTTTAAAAATAGTGCACGTGCTCTACTAGCTAGGCTGTAGATAATCTACTGAAGTAGAGCAAATACGTTAGTTTAGTCAACATATTCAAATCGTTACTCATCAATACCGAATAACAATATGGAAAATTGGCAGGTCAGCAAGCTTTGGAAGCGGCGAAACACTAGTTAATCCTCAAAAACGATTCTGTAGTTGCCAATGATGCAGAGTAGACAAATTAAAGAACAGTTGCCCGTAAGCCTATGTAGGCCAGTTGGCTATCGGAAAAAAGGTTACTTGGGAAATAGTTTGTGAGGCGAAGGCAACCCCTTACCTTCTGGCAGTTGTCCATGTCTGCTCTGAAGTATTGCAAGCAACTGCCAGCTGTTTACCTCAGCCAGGTACACATTATATATTTCTCCCACTCTATATCAAGGACAGAGTTCTAAACCTGTTCTGCCGGTGCCTCTGTTCGAATCCAAGCGTAATCGGAGAAGAGGAGGGGGTCTGATATGTATCTTCGAGATTCTCCCAACTATTATAATACGTGAATAATTTCTTGGCAGGTCAGNAGAGGAGGGGGTCTGATATGTATCTTCGAGATTCTCCCAACTATTATAATACGTGAATAATTTCTTGGCAGGTCAGACTCTTTAACACTGATGCGTTTTAAAAGTTTTTTTTTCCGAAAGGAAAACAGCAATTTTAACATTATATACGTCTTTACCAATTGTGCGCCCACAAAAAAACTTAACAGCGTAAGGACCAAGACAGACCAACCAAGTCCCCCGCAAAAATTTCTGATTAGGCAATGAAAAATAACGTAGTTTCCCCATAATATAGCTGTTCTTGAAGCATGGCGCAAATGGTAATATAATATGTAAATACTTGGATTTAATTTAACATGAACTGAATACATGTGGCGGGTTCACAAGCNCGCAAATGGTAATATAATATGTAAATACTTGGATTTAATTTAACATGAACTGAATACATGTGGCGGGTTCACAAGCTATTTCTTTTTCTCAGTTATCACTAAAGGAGGACAATTAAATTAAAAACAAATGGCTTAATAATTTTTCAACCTTCACCAACAAGGCAGCAGACAAATAAAAGAAAATTTAATCGTGATGCATATAAGTACAAATGAATGTGTGGAAGTGAATCGAAAAATGTTATATCTTGTTTTTATAAAAAATATGTAAAAAATTTTTTTAGTTAATTCATTAATTTACTTATTTGTAATGTGCTTTAAATATCACAACATAAAATGGATGGAATATTTTATCGGTACAGCATAAAATAGAGGATAAGAAAGGAAATTACCATGTTAAAATAATTTTTTATCAATAAAATTTATATGAAAAAATAATTTTAATACGAGGTTACACAAAAACGATGGTGTAAAAGTAAAACTGATTTATCCATGCACCATCATTTTTGAATAATCCTAAGTACTTATGAAAATATAAGCGAAATTCAAATTTGAAGTTCACTAAATATTTAGTTGTCAAATGTTCATTTAGGTGAATAACATTGACAATTTTCTCTGTCTATCCATTTGCCTATGTTTATTACTAAAATTATACTAAAATAATTTCTTTAAACATGACTTGAAATGTTGGCAAAAGCTATTTTATTAATTTGAAGAATGTTATTACAACATTTATTCCTTCTNTTTAAACATGACTTGAAATGTTGGCAAAAGCTATTTTATTAATTTGAAGAATGTTATTACAACATTTATTCCTTCTTTTACGTTATATAAGTATAGATAAATAATGTACACAAATTCCTATATATTAGGAGCATATTGTCATACTTATGGCCACTAATGATACTAGCCAAGTTTGATTTCAAAGTTTTAAAAGACTTAATTTCATTATGTGCAAGTATTTAGTTGGCAATGATGAAATTTTAAGATTTTTGCTAACCATTCGTTAAAGCTGTGTNATTTCATTATGTGCAAGTATTTAGTTGGCAATGATGAAATTTTAAGATTTTTGCTAACCATTCGTTAAAGCTGTGTTCTCATGATATAATTTTTTCATTTTATTTTCAGTTTCATGAGACCCATAGCCTAAGTATTTTCCGTAAGGGTGTAACCATTGATTGTGTAGCTGAAGCAGGCGTGTTTTGCTTGTAACTCAGCAAGAATAAAAGATAAATATCTTATATTGTGTATAATGGAGCATATTATTGAACAACGAATTGCAAACGATTAAAATTGGGTGAAGATATCAACCCCATCCATAAAAAACGGATGGGTTGTAAACACATTTGTGAATTAAAAAATGTTACTTCCTGTGGATTAGTGACCTACCATACATGCTTAACAAAAAAAGCCCTCTTGCATTTTTACGCTAAACGCCACCGTTCTTGATAAATTAATGCATAATGAAATGCAACATTCGCATAATACATAACATACAAGACGGTCTTTTGTTTATGTAGGGCAGATTCGTAATCCGCAGGAAACATAAAAAAATATTCAGCAGTTACATTTAAATGCACAAATGTGGTTCTAACCCATCCTTTTNGTAATCCGCAGGAAACATAAAAAAATATTCAGCAGTTACATTTAAATGCACAAATGTGGTTCTAACCCATCCTTTTTATGGAAGGGGGTAGATAATGCACAATCCAGATGCTCAGATACTTACCTTTCATACTGGCTGTCTTACTTGCAAAACTCTTCTGCTTCAGCTGCACATTCAAGGGTGGTTACACCCTTCCGGAATATGCGTGAGTTATATGTCATATAAAAACCTTGTGTAATCAAACAATTAATAAAAACCGGAACATTTTGTATGAGGAATAATCTGCCAAAATTTGTCAGTGTTATTTGTAAACATTCTGTATATTGAAAATAAAGTGTAATTATATGTAAAGTATATTATAATAATGAGTATAATATTTTATTTCTAACGTGTACGATGGGCATTTTATAACCTCAAGATAAAGATTTTTGATGAAAATATACAGTACCGAAGAACAAACGTTCTCTTTATGATGAGTTCCGTTATAAACACAATACTTATATTAATATTTCTTCGTGAACAAGTACACTTGTAGTAAATGTAAACAATGTGAAAAATAAACACCAGATTGGGGTAAACGAGTACAAATGGAGCATATTTCATACAAGGATAAGTTTTCTAATGGCGATAGTTAACCCGCTAATAGCAGTGGCAATGAACAGGGCAGGTGTGCCACTTTGTGTACTAGGTGTGGGGGGGCAGGATGGGGCCCGACCTCATTTCGCCATTGCCACTCGCTGGTACCTCGACATGCACTCCGTGGACCGGTAGATACGAAGGTAGGGGAGGCCCCGCAGCATGGCCACCACGTTCACCTGTCCTCACACCACCTAACTTCCAGCTGCGAAGAAAAATAAAATCTATCGTGTATGCCACACCACTTGGCACGAGGGATGAGCTCATCACGCGCATACGGAGAGCAGTTTGACACCACCAATGACACGCCGGAAACCTTTGCAATGTGAGTCGCTGCGTGCTTCAGCGCCGCGCTGCCTGTGTGGCCGACTGTGGCTGACGCTCTGAACAGACGCCGTGAGTTCCACGCCTTCGGCCCAAGTGTGTAAATAAATTGTCATTTCATTCCACTGCCTGTTGCTTGATTATTGTGGTTGCATACACGGCCCTTCGCATTGACACTGCCATTGGGGGTTAACTATGGACGATAAACAATTTGTTCCTTGATGAAACTCCGTTTGTGCTCATCTGCCCCGCTCCGGTGTTTATTAATTGTTTGATTACACATGGTTTTAGTATGACATATAACACCCTTGAATGTGCCGCTGAAGCAGAAGAGTTTTGCAAGTAACACAGCCAGAATGAAAGGTAAGTATCTGAGCATCTGGATAGTGCATTATCTACCCCCTTCCATGAAAAGGATGGGTTAGAACCACATTTGTGCATTTAAATGTAACTGCTGAATATTTTTTTATGTTTCCTGCGGATTACGAATCTGCCCTACATAAACAAAAGACCGTCTTGTATGTTATGTATTATGCGAATGTTGCATTTCATTATGCATTAATTTATCAAGAACGGTGGCGTTTAGCGTAAAAATGCAAGAGGGCTTTTTTTGTTAAGCATGTATGGTAGGTCACTAATCCACAGGAAGTAACATTTTTTAATTCACAAATGTGTTTACAACCCATCCGTTTTTTATGGATGGGGTTGATATCTTCACCCAATTTTAATCGTTTGCAATTCGTTGTTCAATAATATGCTCCATTATACACAATATAAGATATTTATCTTTTATTCTTGCTGAGTTACAAGCAAAACACGCCTGCTTCAGCTACACAATCAATGGTTACACCCTTACGGAAAATACTTAGGCTATGGGTCTCATGAAACTGAAAATAAAATGAAAAAATTATATCATGAGAACACAGCTTTAACGAATGGTTAGCAAAAATCTTAAAATTTCATCATTGCCAACTAAATACTTGCACATAATGAAATGAAGTCTTTTAAAACTTTGAAATCAAACTTGGCTAGTATCATTAGTGGTCATAAGTATGACAATATGCTCCTAAATATATCCTTAAACACATGTAATAAATAGATATGAATATATTGCATAAAGAAGGAATAAATGTTGTAATAAAATTCTCCAACTTAATAAAATAGCTTTTGCCAACATTTCAAGTCAAGTTAAAAGTAATTATTTTAAAATAATTTGAAGTAATAAACATAGACAATAGGATAGACAGAGAAAATTGTCATTGTTATTCACCTAAACGAACGTTTGACAACTAAATATTCAGTGAACTTCAAATTTGAATTTCGCTTAGATTTTCATAAGTACTTAGGATTATTCAAAAATTATGGTGCATGGATAAATCAGTTTTACTTTTACACCATCGTTTTTGAGTAATCTCGTATTACAATTATTTTTTCATATAAAGTTTTATTGATNATCAGTTTTACTTTTACACCATCGTTTTTGAGTAATCTCGTATTACAATTATTTTTTCATATAAAGTTTTATTGATAAAATTTTTTTTAATATGGTAATTTCCTTTGTCATCCCCTATTTTATGCTGTACCGATAAAATATTCCATCCATTTTATATTGTGATGTTTAAACCACAGATATGTGCAACATTACAAAAAGTTAATTAATTAAATAAGTTAAAAATATTTTTAACATACTTTTCATAAAAACCATATATAACATTTTTTTATTCACTTCCACACATACATTTGAACTGATTATATCCATCACGATTAATTTTTTTTTATTTGTTTGCTGTCTTGTTGGTGAAGGTTGATTAATTGAAAAGGATGTGTGGCAAGCTTGACCTTCAGGTTGCAGAAATCTTGGTTGCGTTCTGCCAATTAAACAACTCAATAGCCAACCACGTAGCGTGACATTTTAAACACATAGTTACAGTATGTTATCCCAGTTAGATGAAACGGGTTACAATTTCGTAACCCAAAAGGAGTGGTTTCTTCTTATTAATGAATCGTATGAGTGAACTGGCGAAGAAATTCGAACAGTGAGTAGAAAATGGGATGATCTTTGCTACATCGTGCAGCTGAACCAAGAATATGTTAAACTTAGAAAATAACGAAATATTTTATAGTTTTATAAAAACTATTTCTGAACACTGCAGCAGCAACTTTTATATGCTTTAAAGATTTAGGTCAGAGATACATAGTTTAGAAATATTTTACCAGATTTATTCTAAATAAGAAAAACGTACCTTCTCTTTTGTACAATTTTTTTTTTTCCAAATTTCGTAATTGAAAGCGTAACTCACAAGTTTTATTGGTTATGTTCATTTCTGTTTAGCCCAAGACAGAGAAGTTGGGTTTCAAAAACCAAAGTTTCGAAAATATAGTGTTTCTACGTACTTACAAGGTCAGCAACAAAGAATTTCCACAGGAAATACTTCTACAATAAAAAAAATAAATATAAGGCTATCTTACGTAACAGTACGATTTCTAACCTAGTTTACAGCTTCCAACTGTGAAACGTAGTCGTCTTACATCATTTCCCGTCGTCCCTGACACTGCGTGTGTTTTGATTTATACGGCAGCAATATGTGCAGCATTCTCATTGGTGTAGCTTGGGTGCAGTGAAACGATTATAATTCAAGGAGAGCTGGTAACACCTGTTGCCTTAATACGAGCAACTGCAACGGGAGAGTACACAAATATCACGTATTTGATTAAATGTTTTAAGTTAGAGAAACGGCTTAGGTTCTAGCATTTGATTTGACTTCGTGCCAGTTGAATTATTTGTGTGCGCAGGCCTTACATGAATACTTTAAAGATAAGGTGTAAATTATTACCACTGTTTACTATAAGTGTACTTGTTCACGTAGAAATATTAATACAAATATTGTGTTAATAACGGAGCTCAACATAAAGAGAATGGAAACTATCTGTTTGAAGTTGTCCTGTTTTGCATAGAGTCTAAAGATCATGGGGCCTACTTGATAAAGTGGACTTTGCATCAGTTAATTGTAAATTTGATGCAGGAATAACTCTTTTTAAATTTAGTGTTGGGTTCTAATTAATTGTCGGCTTGACGTCCATACCAGCTAAGCTTATGGAGTGTGGTGACACTAATTATATTATTGCATTTTTACGTATAGATATGAGTGTGGTGCACTTTATTTCTGCATTGGGCCTGATATAATACGGAAACTGTAGGCATTGTTACAGAATCCTCTGAATAATAACTGATGACACACTGAGCTAACTGTTTATCGAATAATGCGTTATAGTTAAACAGCAGCCTTTGCTTGGGATTTTCAGTTAATGTCCAATCGTGAGCAGAAAAAAAATTAATAATTAAAAAATATATATTTATTTATTTTACACGTGAGAATGTCCCCATAAAACGAAAATGTATTTTGAGCTTTAGAATTGTCAATGAAAATACTAAGAAACATGAAAAATTAGACTTAACGAACCATTGTTTTTTGTTTACACATGTGCACATTCTAGCACATTAAATGACACCTGTTGAAAAGCGTAATTTATTTTTTTTTAATATTCTGAGCGAAAAAAGTAAGTAATGTAATGGATAAGCTTCGCATTAATTTTCTAAAAATAAGCTTTACAAGTTAGCTAAATCAGTATCAGCGGATGTTGTGTATTTTACAAGGTTTGGACATAAATATAGAAAATTTTAAATTTACGACACTTTTGTAATGCGAGTGTTACAAGTAATGAACTTACTAAATCACCACTAACAGTTTAGTATTAATTTATGCAAAAGTACAGACTTCAAAGCCATTTTCACCATTGTTATCAAACCAATAAAACAACAATTCCATTTCACGTACAAACGATGAATGGACACTGTTAGCTGCTGGTTGACGGGATCTCCGTTGAGCATATACTCTGGGGAGAGAGTCTTCATACTGAGGAATGCATCGATGAAATCCTTGTCCTGTTCTGCGCTCATCTTTCTGAACAAAACTCGGTCCGTGAGTGGTTAGACCTGCTCGCCTCCCACCCGGTTCTGGTTCAATCCCCGGCCGGTTCCCTCCCGGATTTCCACAAGTGGGACTCGTGCCGGACGATGCCGCTGGCCGGCGGGTTTTCTCGAGGATCTCTCGTTTCCCCCTCCCTTTCATTACGACGCTGCTCCATACTCACCTCACTTCATTCTCGTCGGCTCTCAGCACCCCGATGTCAAGAGCCACCCAAATCTCTTCACTCACTCGGCCCGCGAATCCGCAGTCTGTATGCTTATAAAACTAGCATGAACAATAACTTAACCACAATTTTTTTTTTTTTTTTGGAAACTGATTTTATAGGTCTACGTTGACGAAATATTTAATAAGATAACATTTCCCTATATTATGTAGGCTGTTAAAAGTAAACTGAGCATTTTCATAATCCCTACTTAAGATCTAATCCCTTGCACCCTGTGATTATTCCAACACATGTAAACTTAACATTTTCGTGATTCTGATTATTTTATTTATGCGTCGGTCATGTGAAATTTTGAAATTATTAGAAAATTTCATATATTGCAAATGTCCTAATTTTAACAATTACATGAGTTGAATGATTATGTATGTTTTGCGACAGTGCATTTTAAATGGAAGTTTGTATTCGCTGTGTGCAGCTGTGCGACTGGGGGCCTTCGGTGGTCTTACGGGCACCATACTTCGGCTCGACTCGGGTTTGTCGAACGTACCCGAAGGCACTCAGCAGTTACGCCCACTAGCCCTTCAAGCATATTTTGATTTCTGTAAGCCATATTGGTTTTGTAGGCAAAGTGTATGTCAAATCAGTAAAATCTGTAACCACTATCCGATTTATAAAATTCTTTTTATTTAATTTAAAAAAAATTATTAATACCGAAATTATACATAACGTATTGAAACAAAAACATGCAGAATTCTCTCAACTACATTTCCGATCTCCTCTCTTGAAGTCTAATTATTACATGATGTCAGAATATGTAGATTATTCATTGTTACGAACGTTATGTAGGCATAAGTGTGCTACTAGGATTTTTTCGATGTTTGTATATGAGACCAATCCGAGCCCATAATGTAAGTAACGACTCTCTGCACAAGTACAATATAATCATGGTATGGATCAGCATCTACCAACACTTTTATAGGAATACTTGGTGTTAATTTAAATACCAATACTGCTAGGCCCTTGAGACTTGGAATGTACGAGAGTGATAAACAGTCTTAACTTTCGTGCTCTTCTTGACCACCAATCGGTGAATCGTCCAATCATTCCATCGATATTATTGATCAATCCATTAATATTTCAATCATTCCATGAATCTTTCACAATCTTCGCCAATCCGCAACCAATCCTCAGCAAGCCTTCCATCAATATTTTGCAATATTTACATCATTCTCGCAATATTTCCATCCATCTCGTTATCCTTCCATCAATCTTTTTCACAATATTTTCAACAATCTTTCGCAATATTTCCATCAAACTTTCGCAATATTTCCGTCAATATTTCAATCTATACATCAATATTACAATCTTTATATCAATTTTTCGCAATCTTTCCATTAATCAGAACCGCTATCAGCACTGCAATCAGCAATCCACACACAAATCCACATCAATCATACAAATCCACACACTAATCCACACCAATCCACACCAATCCATACCAACCCACACCAATCCTTCATTCAATCCCAATCCTTTGCAATCCTCCTCTACAATCCACCGCAATACATGCCAATCCTTCGATAAATCCTAAATCCTTCTATCGATCCCAATCCTACGATCAATCATGCGAACAATCCTTCTGTTTGTCCCCCCCCCATGTATATACATTACATTCGTTCGCCAAGTGTCTCCAAATTTGTACAAGTCGACAGAATACATTTTTTGTATGCAGTCCACTCTCCATGCATTTTTATACTAAAGTCTTTATTAATAATCTGAATGCAGGTGCTTCCGTTAATAGTCGAGTGCTCATAGCGCCACTTTTATGTTACAAGGGATGAAAGGATACACCAAAAAAAAAAATTGAAAAAAAAATTGTTTTAAAAAATATATATAATTTTGTAATTCCAATTTTAGAAGGAAGCAGTTCATCGCATCATTCGATATAATACCTGATCTCCAGTTTACTAATGATTGAAGATATCTCGTTAATGTGCGCGAAATCTGCACCTTGTTGGAAAGCGATCAAATGTCTGAGTCTATCTACAAGTTCATTCGGGTCTTCGACAAATAGGTAGCCAGTATTCTCGGCGTCTTCTGCTTTTGTCCTGTTGTTTGTTGCTGCAAATGTGTTGGAGGAGTGTGTCATTGCATAGAAAAAATTACCATCGTCATCTTCAGCACTATCACTGTCTTCATGTTCATTCCAACAATGCTCTCTTCATGGTCATCTTCACCGCCTGTTTTGTATTCTGTATTAAATTTGCTTTTCTTTGTAGCAGGAGTTGTATGCTCATCAGTATTTAGAGCCGACGACAGTTTATTTTGAAGTTCGTCGACTTAACGCGAAAGTCTTGCAAGTGTACATTCCACACGAACCGACTCTACTGCACTCATTCCGTCTTTAGCATTATACGTCTCATCATAATCTCCTGTCGAATCGGTACCCGTTGATGCAGCAAGAGGCATTGGCGGCAACACTTGCTGGCACCTAGTAGACGAATCCTTGCAGTTTTTGATATGGTTCTTCAATGTATCGCCTTGCATAAACTGCACAGGACCAATATCGCCTTTCTTTCTCATCCGAAAATAACTCTTCGTACAGCTGATTCTTTTATGTCGACGAGCATTTTGACCGAAGGTAAAAACTCGATCACAGAATCGACACAGTCGGCAATCAGTCAGCGACCTCACGAGAGAACCGATAACCTCGCTCTGATTCCTATATCAGATGGCTAAAACTTTTCGCCTTTATTATAAAATCTTAACATAGTCACTGAACACTGGGAAAAATTACCAGATATTTTCCGGAGTCCACGAGAAAATTAATATTTTTACTTTAGTTTCGGGCATTGAGCTCAGAACCCTACACTGTTCCTCATCTGTGGATTTTGCTTGAATCTATATAGCAGGTGCAAATAAGCACGTAAACAGATAGAGAATCTCGTACAAAGTTCGTTAAAAATGATCCAAATCTCGGTTCGGTATTCGAAATGTGAACCCTGTATCTCTGTATATAATCTTTCTTCTTCATTTAAATCTCTCTAACAGCCAGTATTATAATTTTAATATACAATGTATTTATATAAGATTTATTCCAGTATTTTTTTTTACTTAAATGTTTCTTAGGTGGTTCCTGCATGTAGACTATTAGTATAGCAATAGGGAGTTGGGCATTAGTGCGTGGGGCATCGGAGCGCCTAAGCTGTTCATGTTCTGTCATTCCGGTCGCTCAGCGGCCATCTTGTCCGCCATGCTGGATGCATGTGATCTTAATCCGGTGAACTTTGACCTTGAAAATCCCCCGAAAATCAAACATTTCCAAAAATTGCCAAAAAATGCCCAAAAGTTTTAACATTTATAAAACATTTATTTCAAAAGTATTAAAAAATGTATTAAAATGTACTTCCAAGCTATTTACAATTTATTTAAAAAAATATTTTAAAATGGTATTAAAAATTGTCATTAAAATAGTATTTAAAATATTATTAAAAAATTTGTTTAAAGAAAATTACATTTCTTGAGGTTCCCCCAGCACCAAATCCAGTAGACGACTCACCCCCTTCCAATCAATCACTTTGTCTTAACATTCCCCTCCTCACCCCCACACCTACCCTCATCATCATATATATCGTCATCTGCTTATCAGCTTTAAGTCGTATCCCCACCTACCCCCTACCCAACTTAGCCAACAAACACTATCAAAATTACTGTATTATATTCAGAATTACTTTAATTATTCATAAAAAAATTTCGTAATTATATAAATCTTTTATACAGAAATATTTCAAGATGGCCAACGTCAAGTTAAATTTAGAGATAAAACCTCCAACATGGGATGCAACCGAGCACCCTTGTCCCAAATTCCCCTTCTGCTAGTCTATATGCAAGAACGACCTAAGTGACACATTAGTTAAAAATTCTGGAATAAATCTCACAAATACAGGGTATATGAAAATTTTAATGTAGGCTGTAGACAAATTTCGGATAAAGAATAAGGATGTTATAGTGAGATATAGGGTCCACATTTCGAATACCGACCCGAGTTTTGGATCATGTTAAACGAATTTTGTACATGATTTTCTGTTTGTTTACATGCTTATATGCATATGCTATATAGATTTGAGCAATCTACATAGGCGAGGAACAGTGCATGGACCTTAGATCGAGACCCAATACTAAAAAAAAAATTGGTTGTCTGTAAAGTCGGTTTACTGGCGATAGTTGAACGTGACAACGTCTTAAGAAAATACTGATGGAATGGTAGCATTTTTCAAAAGAAAATTTTAATTTCATTTGTTTAATAGATTTGTATGTATATAGAGAAGGAGGTAATTGGAAATCACAATGAAATTGATCAAGTGAGATTTATTTGTACGCATAAATACAATTATGTCAATTTTTTTTTTTCAATTTAATAGTTTTTACAAGTATAAATGTGCGTTGAGCAATTGTTTTACAACTTTTAAACATGTGTAATATTTAATTTCTTACAATCTGTGTTATTCTGTTGAGAATAGGACGATGATAGGAAAAGTAGGAAATGAAAGGGAGTGTTTCGAGTTTAATGTGTCTTGAAAAAGTCAAATCGATGGTGGTGCCTCCTAGTGTTGTTGAGTTATTAACGTCTGATGCACAATCGACATTAAACATGTCTTTCATGAATTTGATGAATGTTTTTTCGCTCGTTCCGCGCTCTCGCTTGCACTTCAAGCCTTACATGGAACGCCTCAGAGCGAGGTAACGCCGCATGAGTCATGTTTTTTCGTGCGTGCAGCCGGCTCTATCGAATTATAAGACGTTGTCACGCCAAAAATTATTAATTTTCTCGTGGACTTTGAAAAAAAATTTGGTAATTTTTCCCAGTGTTCAGTGAATATTTTAAGAATTTATAATAAAGGCGAAACTTAAGTTTTAGCCATCGGATATAGTAATAAGAGCGAGATAATAGGTTCTCTCGTGAAGTCGCCGCCTGATTGATGACTGTCGATTCTGCGATCGAGTTTTTATCTTCGGTCAAAATGCTCGTTGACGTGAAAGAATCAGCTGTACGAAGACTCCTTTTCGCATGAGAAATGTACGTTTTAGCCATTGGCTACACGATTCAGAGTCAGATAATTGGTTCACAACCCGATTAACGAAGCAAGATGTTAAAACATTTTTAAAGAGGTTCGGACATAAATTTTTAACTTTTTAGTATTAATGCGCAACTGATACAAAGTTTTAAGCAATTTCCAAAAGGAGATGTAAAATAGTGGACAAACAACAATATCCATTTCTATGTTCAATGCTTACCTGATGCACTGTCAACATACGCAATTTGTTTAAGTTCGTTTAAATGGTTCCCGAGATATGGCATTGCACCCTAAATTATATAATGACTGACATTTTGAAAGCAAGTTCCTTTGCGTGGTCGAAAAATATAAAAGTTGGATGTCCTTTCTAAGCATTCTATGTGTACAGAGTTAGGTGGAATTCGGATTATGTGTTCAGAATTTTTAGAAGCAGCCACGCACTCAGGCACTCATACACATACAGAGGGACAGGAAAGTGATCTCATAAGCCTTTCTTTCCTTTGGAAAGTCAGCTAAAAATGTCGAGAAATAAATGTTTCAGGTACTTGATTATATAATTTTTACCGTCAATTTGTTTTATCCTTTTAGGAAGGTAATTTTAAAATCTAACACCTTTATAGAAGGCATATATTTTGACCACACACACACTTTTGCATTTTCACAGAGTAGTTCAATGTTATCAAGCACTGAAGCACACAAATAGATTTAGATAACTAGGTTTGACTTTAGAAATTACGAAATTCCTTTGGCACCAACTTCTGCCGCTACCACACTGTGAAGAGACTAGGCGGCCAGTTCCATTGACTTTTTTAAGTGGCAATATTTAACTCTGCTACTACGTTGGAAGGTATAAAGTATTAATCAGTTCAGCGAAAGCCGAACTGTAAGGAGGTAATATGCACGGATGCATAAGCACACAGACAGGAAGGTGACTTACAGAGACCTTCGTTTTCTCCAAGGTGAATTGAGAGACCTTCGTTTCCTCAAAGGTGAAGTGAGCAATTATAAATATTCTCGCTTGAAGGCTTAATAGTGAAGCAAATGATAATGGTAACCAACGTGGAAAAAACTACCTTTAAGTGCAGCACATTACGATCTAACTACGCCACTGATTATGTTTCGTTCGCGTTAAACGGACTACATTAGCAATGACGCTTTAAAAGTAATTCTTCCCTTTATTGCGTGCACACTTACTGGCAAAAATGTGAAGCAACTTAAATTAATGGTTCGGATCGTACGTAATTTAGTGCAATTGTATTGTGAAGTTGGGTGCATAAATAATTAGAGAGCCAGTGTCCGGTAACGTCTTGGACGGCTATCACAGTGCTTCAGTGGTCCCGCCTATAGACTTAAGATGAGGTAGACCAATTATTCGTAATCTGCACATGTACCCAAAATTGACTTAACCCAAAGGAACACAGCTATCAAAGTCACGTGGTTAACACTGATGAACGTGTTTGTTTATATCTCAATTTTTTTCAAAAGTCAGGCACTTTTACATTAAAAAAATACTTTCTCTGATTTTAATTAAATTAAACTGCGTTACAAATTGGCTAGAGGAAGCATTCATACATCTCAATGCTCTTGTTAACTAATCAGTGCTCAAAATCACATTCATGCCGATTTAGCTAGTCGTGTTGGAGACTGGTTGTAACGCAGCCATCGAGATCGGTGTACCTCGTCTTTAGCCTGTGGTCCCACTAAGATTGTAACGACAGTGTTACAAGCCACGTGTGCAGCTTCAGGCAGTCGACACAGTGTGAAGGCGTTTCGACGACCACGGAGTAGGATTCGCGGATCCATCAGTCAGCGTTACCAGAGCTCGACGAAGCTCGATAAGGATCGCAGTGCGGATCTGCGGGAGGCCGCGCGCCGTCGCCGGGAACCTGAGGAATTCCAACGTTGCAGACGTCGGAAACGTGGAAAAAACTACCTTTAAGTGCAGCACATTACGATCTAACTACACCACTGATTATGTTTAAAATATTTTAAAATTTGTTTAACATTACAGTACAATAGCAAGTGGATTAGCTGACAGCGTGTTGATAAAAAATACAGCCTCCACTTGACGCACCAGCTGATGGAGAAAGGATACATAAACGAAAAGTAAACATTGGTGCTACTTTCGTTCGCGTTAAACTGACTACATTAGCAATGACGCTTTAAAAGTAATTCTTCCCTTTATTGCGTGCACACTTACTGGCAAAAATGTGAAGCAACTTAAATGAATGGTTCTGATCGTACGTAATTTAGTGGAATTGTGTTCTGAAGTTTAAAATATTTTAAAATTTGTTTAACATTACAGTACAATAGCAAGTGGATTAGCTGACAGCGTGTTGATAAAAAATACAGCCTCCACTTGACGCACCAGCTGATGGAGAAAGGATACATAAACGAAAAGTAAACATTGGTGCTACTTTCGTCGAACTGTCAGAATCTCGCCAACTTACGTGAGACAGACAATAAATAACACGACCCCTTTTTTTTTAAATGTTGCTTCTTAACAAGTTCTTCGACGAAAGTAATCTGAACTATCTAGACAGCAGGCAGTAATGCCAAGTACAAGTTTTCTTAGGTTTTTTTTTCCCCCCTTTACCTTTTTCGGTTATGACTATAGTTCTACTATGGCTTCAAACGGTTCTGTAAGGACTCGCGGTGACACACAATTTCTCCGGAATTTCGTCGGAACCATTTAAATCGACCGATAGGTGCGCGATGGCATCCGCGCACGTCGTGGGGGTCCCCGTCGACTAACACAGGCGTCACGGAGGGAGGATTGCCGTGCCGTGCTGCACGCCAAGCGTCACGCGGCGTCGTGATATCTGAGCGTGGCCTCGGGACACGATCACCGGTCTCTCTGCAACACACGACGTCTCATCCTGCACCACTCCTAGGCGACCTGCGTCAGCCGGCTGCGAGACCAACCATCCCATTAGCAAGCTGCCCTACCGCTAGGAGTTGTTAGCCCGGGCATAACTTCCGTGCATTCGTTGCTTGCGCATTTACGCGTATCTCATCAAATAAATGCCCCGGGAATACAACCTTTTGCCAGAAAATATTTAAAAAAACCGTTAAATAGGCCCGTACAGTTTTGTTTTTATAGTATTTAATTTATCCGAACAGAAAAAAAAAAGTTGTGGATATTGTTAAAAATCGCATTTTTAGAGCTTTCTTGCGCACGCATTTTCCTTAATAGGTAGGAGAATAATACAACTGCACGTCGTAGTTTGATATATGGGGTTTCATTGCGTGGAATCATGTCACGCTATCACAGATCTAATTTGCACAGGAAAGAGTGACATCGGAATCACTGCAAGCAGGTCCAGCGCCTTGCGCGTAAGGGCGACGGGACGATGGTTGCGTGTGTTACTGTCGCCCGTATCACTATACCTGGAACGCGAAAAAAAAAAGAAACATAATATGGGGGCTGAGGTACTCTTAAGGGGCTGCCTACCTGGCGCTTGAGCTGCATTACAGTATGTCTGAAATCCGGTGTTTTTTAAACGAAATTTCTAAACGTGCACTTAATGTGCTGATAAACGAGAAGAACACACGCTACAAACTATGCCTGTCGATTAGTTTCAACGTACCATGGGCGCGAGAAACTCCATTTCGGAGTATCCCAGCTTTGCTACAATAGGGCATATTCAAAGCGCTGTCTCTCCAAATACTCGGGTCACAAACTTACAAAAGTACTCGGGTGGCCTCTATTAAACCTTACTACAAATTTTACATCAAGACAATGATAGGTTGACCGTTAGAGATCATGCTGGACACCAGATCAGAACCTCGCGCGTAGTAACGAAGGCGCATTTGATACGCGTGGCAGTATCGCCCTTATCGTTTCCGAGCTTCTCGACCTCAAACTCAGAAAACAGACAGAGACTGGTGGCTCTTGGAGTGGTTCCGTGACCTTAGGGGGTTATACACCTTGGGCGCCGCTGGGTCGACGTCTAGGGGTGCACTGTAAGTGACAGAAAATTCAGTTGCAGGGCTGGCCCATTACAGTTGCACTGTATAGTCCAAATGATTCCAGTTCTTCCACCTCTTTCCAAACTGTGTCACTAATCATCATTCTCGCTTCCCACCAAGGCGAACCGGCTTCAATCCCCGGCCGGTACATTCCGTATTTTCGCAAGTGGGAATTGTGCCGGACGATGCCGCTGGTCGGCGGGTTTTCTTGGGTATCTCCCGTTTCCCCCACCCTTTCATTCCGGTGCTGCTCCATACTCACCTCACTTCACCCTCATTGGCTCTCAAAACCTCGTTGTTAAAAACCGCCCAAATCTCTGAACTCAATTCAACTGAAAAATTAAACACTCGGTTAATTTTTTTTCCAAAACGCTTGTTTATGGCTTATTTTCATCTTAAAATACAAAGATCACATTTCATAAATAGATAAACTTAAACAGCTTTATTATAAAAATAAAACCTACATTTAAGGATAATAAAACTTCTGAAAAAGGACTTGTTGACCTGACAGTCTCGAACAGATTTAAATTCTTTCACAAAAATGTAATTAGTCAGAACATTAGATTTCAAATACAAACAAAAATTATCTTTGCCTTCTCAGAACTCCTTTTATGGTTAGTCTTCCACTGTAAGAGCCACGAGAATTTGGAATGATCTGCCACAATCTGCCAGAGTTATAACTCATCATCTCATACGTTCAGATATTTACCAATTAGTCACCTGAAGAAGAAAAATGCATGTCCTGTTGGCTGGGCACTAGTCCACTTTGGAATTTAACACCAAAGAGGCCACTAAACTTACAGAGATGTAAAAAATTGTATTGCATTTTCTACCTCATTTTTTATCACTAATCATCTCTCAAAATTTGTACCAGTAAATCAGGTTCATATTCTGCAGTAAGTGTTATTACTTTGTGAAATACATAACCATTTACTTATTTTTGAAGTACTACTGCCATTAAATTGGGAAATCTTTTTTAAAGGTTTCATTCATTAAACGCCTGCATCTCCTTACGAAATTAGCTATGCGCAGGCGTTTGCAACAGCATGTCTTGTGGTTGACNGCCTGCATCTCCTTACGAAATTAGCTATGCGCAGGCGTTTGCAACAGCATGTCTTGTGGTTGACAGTTTATTATATACAGGCCTACGTGTGTGAGAAGTTTGCAGTAAATACATTCATGTTAGTTTACAAACCGTAATTGGATGTTAAATTGGAATATATCGTTCCCCCTGTTGAATTCCACTTCATANATTCATGTTAGTTTACAAACCGTAATTGGATGTTAAATTGGAATATATCGTTCCCCCTGTTGAATTCCACTTCATAACCAAGACCAGAAGTGTTACTAATATACTTCCGTGAACTGTACCCTGAAGAATAATACATACATGAATTATGGTGTAAGTTTGGTCGGTCAGATACGCCAAGTGAAGATTTTCTATCATCAGTCTTGAAAATATTAGTATCGGTGTATTGAGAATGTCCATTGATTCCCTGAGAGACACTAGTAGAATATATATATGGCGAGTCGAGGATAAGGGTAGGTAGGTGGTTGGGCTTAACATCTCGTCGGCAGCGAAGCATTACAGACCTATCGGGGACATGGGATTCAGGAGTAGGCGCCAGGCGCCGGCGCCGGCCGGACGCCATGTTGTGACGTCAACCAACCGTAATCTTGGATCTGAATGACCTCAACTTTCACCTTTGATCTTGACCTTAACGTCGTTACCCTGACCTTGTATAACCTTAAATCCAAAAAATCGCAAAATTGTTTTAAAAATTTACAACAAAAAAAATGTATGAAAACTGCTAAAATTTATTTTGAAAATGTAAAAATGTTATTAAAAAACTGATTTAAAATTAGTATAAAAAATATCATTTCCAATGTCACTTGCGTCATTAAACGATTTAACAATTTTTTTAACATTCTTTTTGTTATGCAGTGATATCTTTACAGAAATAACCGACTACCCTGGCATTTTTACATTTAGCTTCAAGAAGCCGAAATGTATAACCTATTACTTATAAAAAAAGCAAAAAAAAAAAAAAAAATATGGAGTACTTGCACTCTCTTAATAAAAAAAAAGTTAGGAGTTAAAAGTTTAACGAAAGTGGTCATTTTAATGTATTTCCGAAACTACAGTTATTTTAAAAAACTGTTTTTCACATTGGCTCTACATCGTTTGTTACATTTATTAAGCTGGGGACACAATTATTTTCCATTTCTTATGCGGACGTATGGGGCAACAGCAAATCAGAGAACAGAGTAGAACATTTTCAACGAAGTTGTTTATTAACTGTGATTGGAAGAACATTGCTGCACAAAAAAAGTGCAGAATTTTTTGCGAGACATGTCACCCGACATAAATGTAGAGAAAAGAACAAATGGTTATGTACTAGCAGAAGTTATTTAAAGATTGTCCACGTATTCACAATCGCAGAAGCAAGCATTTTAAAGTCCAGCAAATACGCCAATTATTCTGAATCGCGGTCAAGTTTTCATTACCACACTGCAATTGTTACGATAATAAATTTCATGTACGACAAGATGGCAGAAAAATTAAAATACTATTTACCAACACTCCTAACTGACTTCAGACTCGTAGCAAAATTGTTCGATTGTAAATCGTTTCCGTACCAAGTTTCTGATCGCGCAGCAATGTTCTATTCTTATGTCGCATGCTCCGTGACTTCGTTATTTTTTCTTTTTATGCATCACGGATAGATTGAGCAATATATCCCGCATGTAAATTAACTGCCTCATGATTGCCGCGCACTTAACGCCGGACGGCCAACACGACAAGCGGGCAACTACACTGAAGAGCAAAAAAAATCTGGTATAGGCGTGCGTATGCAAATAACAGAGGTATGGAACCAATCAGAGGAACGCGATGCGGTCGGCAGCTAGATNTATTTAATTTATCCGAACAGAAAAAAAAAAGTTGTGGATATTGTTAAAAATCGCATTTTTAGAGCTTTCTTGCGCGCGCATTTTCCTTAATAGGTAGGAGAATAATACAACTGCACGTCGTAGTTTGATATATGGGGTTTTATTGCGTGGAATCATGTCACGCTATCACAGATCTAATTTGCACAGGAAAGAGTGACATCGGAATCACTGCAAGCAGGTCCAGCGCCTTGCGCGTAAGGGCGACGGGACGATGGTTGCGTGTGTTAATGTCGCCCGTATCACTATACCTGGAACGCAAAAAAAAAAAAACATAATATGGGGGCTGAGGTACTCTTAAGGGGCCTGCCTACCTGGCGCTTGAGCTGCATTACAGTATGTCTGAAATCCAGTGTTTTTTTAAACGAAATTTCTAAACGTGCACTTAATGTTCTGATATACGAGAAGAACACACGCTACAAACTATGCCTGTCGATTAGTTTCAACGTACCATGGGCGCGAGAAACTCCATTTCGGAGTATCCCAGCTTTGCTACAATAGGGCATATTCAAAGCGCTGTCTCTCCAAATACTCGGGTCACAAACTTACAAAAGTACTCGGGTGGCCTCTATTAAACCTTACTACAAATTTTACATCAAGACAATGATAGGTTGACCGTTAGAGATCATGCTGGACACCAGATCAGAACCTCGCGCGTAGTAACGAAGGCGCATTTGATACGCGTGGCAGTATCGCCCTTATCGCTTCCGAGCTTCTCGACCTCAAACTCAGAAAACAGTCAGAGACTGGTGGCTCTTGGAGTGGTTCCGTGACCGTAGGGGGTTATACACCTTGGGCGCCGCTGGGTCGACGTCTAGGGGTGCTGACATTCACTGTCTTTTAAGTCAACGAGGGCTGGCCCATTACAGTTGCACTGTATAGTCCAAATGATTCCAGTTATTCCACCTCTTTCCAAACTGTGTCACTAATCTTCATTCTCGCTTCCCACCAAGGCGAACCGGCTTCAATCCCCGGCCGGTACATTCCGTATTTTCGCAAGTGGGAATCGTGCCGGACGATGCCGCTGGTCGGCGGGTTTTCTTGGGTATCTCCCGTTTCCCCCACCCTTTCATTCCGGTGCTGCTCCATACTCACCTCACTTCACCCTCATCGGCTCTCAAAACCTCGTTTTTAAAAACCGCCCAAATCTCTGAACTCAATTCAACTGAAAAATTAAACACTCAGTTAATTTTTTTTCCAAAACGCTTGTTTATGGCTTATTTTCTTCTTAAAATACAAAGATCACATTTCATAAATAGATAAACTTAAACAGCTTTATTTTAAAAATAAAACGTACATTTAAGGATAATAAAACTTCTGAAAATGAACTTGTTGACCTGACAGTCTCGAACAGATTTAAATTCTTTCACAAAAATGTACTAAGTCAGAACATTAGATCTCAAATCCAAACAAAAATTATCTTTGCCTTCTCAGAACTCCTTTTATGGTTAGTCTTCCACTGTAAGAGCCACGAGAATTTGGAATGATCTGCCACAATCTGCCAGAGTTATAACTCATCACCTCATACGTTCAGAAATTTACCAATTAGTCACCTGAAGAAGAAAAATGCATCTCCTGTTGGCTGGGCATTAGTCCACTTTGGAATGTAACACCAAAGAGGCCACTAAACTTACAGAGATGTAAAATATTGTATTGTATTTTCTACCTCATTTTTTATCACTAATCATCTCACAAAATTTGTACCAGTAAATCAGGTTCATATTCTACAGTAAGTGTTATTACTTTGTGAAATACATAACCATTTACTTATTTTTGAAGTACTACTGCCATTAAATTGGGAAATCTTTTTTAAAGGTTTCATTCATTAAACACCTGCATCTCCTCACGAAATTAGCTATGCGCAGGCGTTTGCAAGAGCGTGTCTTGTGGTTGACAGTTTATTATATACAGGCCTACTTGTGTGAGAAGTTTTCAGTAAATATATTCATGTTAGTTTACAAACCGTAATTGGATGTTAAATTGGAATATATCGTTCCCCCTGTTGAATTCCACTTCATAACCAAGACCAGAAGTGTTACTAATATACTTCCGTGAACTGTACCCTGAAGAATAATACATACATGAATTATGGTGTAAGTTTGGTCGGTCAGATACGCCAAGTGAAGATTTTCTATCATCAGTCTTGAAAATATTAGTATCGGTGTATTGAGAATGTCCATTGATTCCCTGAGAGACACTAGTTGAATATATATATATATATATATATGGCGAGTCGAGGACAAGGGTAGGTAGGTAGTTGGGCTTAACATCTCGTCGGCAGCGAAGCATTAGAGACGTATCGGGGACATGGGATTCAGTAGTAGGCGCCAGGCGCCAGCCGGACGCCATGTTGTGACGTCACCCAACCGTAATCTTGGATCTGACTGACCTCAACTTTCACCTTTGACCTTGACCTTAACGTCGTTACCCTGACCTTGTATAACCTTAAATCCAAAAAATCGCTAAATTGTTTAAAAAAATTACAACAAAAAAAAATGTACGAAAACTGCAAAAATTTATTTTGAAAATGTAAAAATGTTATTAAAAAACTAATTTAAAATTTGTATAAAAAATAAAATTTCTAATGTCACTTGCGTTATTAAACGATTTAACAATTTTTTAAACATTCTTTTTGTTATGCAGTGATATCTTTACAGAAATAACCGACTACCCTGGCATTTTTACATGTAGCTTCAAGAAGCCGAAATGTATAACCTATTACTTATAAAAGAAGCAAAAAAAAAAAAAAAAAGGATGGAGTACTTGCACTCTCTCAATATAAAAATCGCTAGGAGTTAAAAGTTTAACGAAAGTGGTAATTTTAATGTATTTCCGAAACTTCAGTTATTTTAAAAAGCTGTTTTTCACATTGGCTCTACGTCGTTTGTTACATTTATTAAGCTGGGGACACAATTATTTTCCATTTCTTATGCGGACGTATGGGGCAACAGAAAATCAGAGAGCAGAGTAGAACATTTTCAACGAAGTTGTTTATTAACTGTGATTGGAAGAACATTGCTGCACAAAAAAAGTGCAGAATTTTTTGCGAGACATGTCACCCGACATAAATGTAGAGAAAAGAACAAGTGGTTACGTACTAGCAGAAGTTATTTAAAGATTGTCCACATATTCACAGTCGCAGAAGCAAGCATTTTAAAGTCCAGCAAATACGCCAATTATTCTGAATCGCAGTCAATTTTTCAGTACCACACTGCAATTGTTACGATAATAAATTTCATGTACGACAAGATGGCAGAAAAATTAAAATACTATTTACCAACACTCCTAACTGACTTCAAACTCGTAGCAAAATTGTTCGATTGTAAATCGTTTCCGTACCAAGTTTCTGATCGCGAGCAATGTTCTATTCTTATGTCGCATGCTCCGGAACTTCGTTTTTTTTTTCTTTATATACATCGTGGCTAGATTGAGCAATATATCCCGCATGTAAATTAACTGCTTCATGATTGCCGCGCACTTAACGCCGGACGGCCAACACGACAAGCGGGCAACTACACTGAAGAGCAAAAAAAAAAACAAACTGGTATAGGCGTGCGTATGCAAATAACAGAGGTATGGAACCAATCAGAGGAACGCGATGCGGTCGGCAGCTAGATAGGTTACTGCTGCTACAATGGCAGGTTATCAAGATTTAAGCATGTTTGAACGTGGTGTTATAGTCGGCGCACGAGAGATGGAACATAGCATCTCCGCAGCAGCGATCACATTTGGATGTTCTCGTACGACCATTTCACGAGTGTAACGTGAATATCGGGAATCCGGTAAAACATCACATCTTCGACATCGCTTCGGCCCGAAAAAGATCGTGAAAGAACGGGACAAACGACGACTGACGAGAATCATTAAACGTGGCAGACGTGCAACCCTATCTAAAATTGGCGCAGATTGGATTTGTGGACTGCCCTGCAGGATTCATGGTGTGAATTGCCTCCTGCATACCTCCAGACATGAGTCGAGTCCATGCCACGTCGTCTTGCGGCACTTCTGCGTGCTCAGGGGTGCCTTATACGATATTAGGCAGGTGTACCAGTTTTTTTTTTTGGCTCTTCAGTGTACTTCCACTGCGGCTGAGCGCAGCGGTCTTCCGACTGTCAATCATCGGTGCAGAGCAGTGCCGCAGCAACAGCGCGCATTTCGCGTCCTCGGGCGAGGGTTTTTTTTCTCCACTCACCTTCACTCGGAGAAGGAAATCAACAACCAACATCTCGGGTTGGTAATCGTAATGTTGGCGAGCTGCGGTGCCTGGAACTGCGAAGGCGCGTGTTACCAGCCGTCGCTCTCGGGCAAGGCGATGTTACACGCCGCGTGGTCGTGCTGCGGTCGGCTCCTGTACGGGGAGCAAGTTGCAGCCGATATCAACCACGACAAATTCCGTCTGTTCGACCGACAGCTTCAGATTAGAAATGATTTCTACTATCGTCATGTCGTGCGGCGCGGCAGGAATTTCATGACAAGTTTTGCCTACAGTGGCCAGAACGCAACTAATAGAAGGAAAAAAATTATTTGAAACTTACCGGATTTAACCCGTGACCATTTATCTTTGTATGATTTCGAACTATAACTTGAATGTCACCATCACACTAAGAAAGAGGCTTTTTTGACCCAAAAAAATTTGTTTGGCGCAACCAAATCAACTTTTTGTATGGGGGCACGGAAATATTTTGTTGTCGAAACCTAATTATTTTCTTGTTCTTATTTGTTAGCCCCAACTAAAGATTTATGTAGCTTGCAAGATGACGTGGCATGGACTCGACTAATGCCTAGAGCTATGCAGGAGGCAATTCACACCATGAATCCTGCAGGGCAGTCCACAAATCCAATATGCGCCAATTTGAGAAAGGGTTGCACGTCTGTCACGTTTAATGATTCTCGTCAGTCATCATTTGCCCCGTTCTTTCACGATCTTTTTCCGGCCGCAGCGATGTCAAAGATGTGATGCTTTGCCGGATTCCCGATATTCACGGCACACTCGTGAAATGGTCGCACGCGAAAATCCTAATTTTATCGCTACCTCGGAGATGCTATGTCCCATCTCNTTTACCGGATTCCCGATATTCACGGCACACTCGTGAAATGGTCGCACGCGAAAATCCAAATTTTATCGCTACCTCGGAGATGCTATGTCCCATCTCCCGTGCGCCGACTATAAAACCACGTCCAAACTCACTTAAATCTTGATAACCTGCCATTGTAGCAGCAGTAACCTATCTAGCTGCCGACCGCATCGCGTTCCTCTGATTGGTTCCATACATCTGTTATTTTCATATGCACACCATAANTTAAATCTTGATAACCTGCCATTGCAGCAGCAGTAACCGATCTAGCTGCCGACCACATCGCGTTACTCTGATTGGTCCCATACCTCTGTTATTTTCATATGCACACCTATACGAGTTTTTTTTGGCACTTCAATGTTTTTTAAGCTAAGCATTGACTGAGATGCTCATTGTAATTTTGGCAGTTTAAAACCGCATAAACAATGTAATGTTTTATTTTGACAAAACTAAACTTTTTTCATGAATCCTGCAGGGTATTCCACAATTTCATAGGAGTGCGAAGCAGTGGAGATCTCTTCTGAACAGCACATTGCAAGGCATCCCAGACATGATCAATAATGTTCATATCTGGTAATTTAGGTGGCCAATGGACGTGTCTAAAGTTAGAAGAGTGTTCTTGGAGCCACTCGGTAGTAACTCTTGACGTGTGGGGTGTGGCATTGTTCTGCTGGAATTGTCCACGTCCGTCGGAATGCACAACAGACATTAATGAGTGCAGGTGATCAGACAGGATGCTTACGTGTCTGTTACCTGTCAGAGTCGTATCTAGACGTATCAGGGGTCCCATTTTACCCCAAAGGCACACGCCCCATACCATGACAGAGCCTCCACCAGCTTGAAATGTCCCCTGTTGACATGTAGGGTCCATGGGTTCATGAGGATGTCTCCATTACCGTACACGTCCATCCACCCGATACAATTGGAAACGAGACTCGTCATACCAGGCAACGTGTTTCCAGTCATCAACAGTCCAGGCGAGGCGTAAAGCTTTCTGTCGTGCAGTCAACAACGGTACACGAGTGGGCCTTCAGCTCCGAAAGCCCATATCAATTATGGTCCGTTGAATAGNTTCGCGACCTCGGGCGAGGGTTTTTTTTTCTCCACTCGCCTTCACTCGGAGAAGGAAATCAACAACCAACATCTCGGGTTGGTAATCGTAATGTTGGTGAGCTGCGGCGCCTGGAACTGCGGAGGCGCGTGTTACCAGCCGTCGCTCTCGGGCAAGACGATGTTACACGCCGCGCGGTCGTGCTGCGGTCGGCTCCTGTACGGGGAGCAAGTTGCAGCCGACGTCAACCACGACAAATTCTGTCTGCTCGACCGACAGCTTCGGATTAGAAATGATTTATACTATCGTCATGTCGTGTGGCGCGGCAGGAATTGCATGACAAGCCTTGCCTTCAGTGGCCAGAACGCAACTAATAGAAGGAAAAAAAATTATTTGAAACTTACTGGATTCAACCCGTGACCATTTATCTTTGTATGCTTTCGAACCATAACTTGATTGTCACCATCACACTAAGAAAGAGGCTTTTGTTGACCCAAACAAAATTTGTTTGGCGCAACCAAATCAACTGTTTGTATGGGGGCAAGGAAATATTTTGTTGTCGAAACCTAATTATTTTCTTGTTCTTATTTGTTAGCCCCAACTAAAGATTTATGTAGCTTGCAAGACGACGTGGCATGGGCTCGACTAATGCCTAGAGCTATGCAGGAGGCAATTCACACCATGAATCCTGCAGGGCAGTCCACAAATCCAATATGCGCCAATTTGAGAAAGGGTTGCACGTCTGTCACGTTTAATGATTCTCGTCAGTCATCATTTGCCCCGTTCTTTCACGATCTTTTTCCGGCCGCAGCGATGTCAAAGATGTGATGCTTTACCGGATTCCCGATATTCACGGCACACTCGTGAAATGGTCGCACGCGAAAATCCAAATTTTATCGCTACCTCGGAGATGCTATGTCCCATCTCCCGTGCGCCGACTATAAAACCACGTCCAAACTCACTTAAATCTTGATAACCTGCCATTGTAGCAGCAGTA
>NQII01002852.1:91642-104691 GCA_002778355.1 Clitarchus hookeri
AAAATCAAGATTATCTCGAGTAATTGTCGATACGTCGGAAGTAATAGCTAAGACGTTGACACTGAGGATCTTTAATTAATAATGCTAAAATTACAATATAAGTCTGGGGAGTTCTTTGCTGTTTATATAACTGAAAATTCACTAATAAAAATTAGATTTGTTGTGATGTTTAAGCATTAAGCATTTCTATTTATTTCATTACTTGAAAAAAATACCACTCTTAATACTCTTAAACATCGGAAAACGTTTCCTAGTGTAGCTATTTTGCTATTCTCGGCTCTGTGAATGCGTAAGATGATAATATATCAGGAATATTGTCATCGTTGTGTATCGTACTAAGTTGTAAAAATAGCCGTCTCTGTTAACTAATTTATTTATGCGAAAAAAAAACGATCCTGGAAAATAAAATTACCCCAAACATAATACCACGTGACTATCAGCTGCTTGTAAACGCTTCTTTTCGGAGGTATTGACATTTTTACAACNTATTTATTTCATTACTTGAAAAAAATACCACTCTTAATACTCTTAAACATCGGAAAACGTTTCCTAGTGTAGCTATTTTGCTATTCTCGGCTCTGTGAATGCGTAAGATGATAATATATCAGGAATATTGTCATCGTTGTGTATCGTACTAAGTTGTAAAAATAGCCGTCTCTGTTAACTAATTTATTTATGCGAAAAAAAAACGATCCTGGAAAATAAAATTACCCCAAACATAATACCACGTGACTATCAGCTGCTTGTAAACGCTTCTTTTCGGAGGTATTGACATTTTTACAACTACAACTATGTATAACCCCTCCTACTTTCGAGATTATTGTCTTGGGCGTGAAATAAACTTAAATTAGTCGGTATCAATTTTTTTTGAAAATATTGTTTGGTTTTCTTCACAGAAGCACATTTCTTTGAGTTAATGGGTGAAAATTACCATTCGCCGTTAGTTTAGCACACCAGTTTCATTTTAATATATATTTGGCATTTAACACAGGTTGATTCAAAAGTCACCATACAGAGGGGTCAACAATAATGTGCAATTTATAGCACAAAGGAAAGTATTGTCGTATGCTGTACGAAGGCCAGGATAGAAAGCTGCAGCAGACATGCATGCCCCGCGAGCGTATCGAAACGCTGGATGGAAGCAGCCGATGGACCAACGAACTTTGACTTAGAAAGCCCAGAGAGCTGTTTTCCCCCGGCAGTCACAAACAAGGTGACTGGATGAGCCAGGGGTTAAGTAAAGCCATCTTACAAAATTGAGGACAAATTTTATTTTTTGGCTTATTTGATGATTGTAATAGATACCGTAGGCGTAAAAAAATTGGTTGAAATTGGTCAAACGGTATGGAAGTAAAACCCGAAAAACCGTAAATATTTGTGTTGCCGCCATATTGAAAATATTTGCGTCTAATTAAGTTCAGTTACTGACTTACATATCCAATCATATTTTTACGTACGTGCAAAATTTGGCCAAAATATGTTGGGTAGTTTTCGAGATGTAACGTAAAGGCTTTATTTTTTTTTCACGTGGCACTATATTCCAAAACTGTTTACCAATAACAACATTCACCTCTGAATTGAATGCTTACAACTTGCGCTGCCAGCATACAAGACTTAGTTGAAAACGGCTGGATGATTTCCGGGATATGACATATCACCCGTAATATTAAAATGACCGCCATTTTGAACGTATGTGCCCGACGTGGTCGACAACTATAAACGTGAGGTGTCCTTACTTAATAATATATGTGTACCGAATTTTGTGAAAATCTGTTCACGCGTTCAAAAATTAGAGTTTGGGAAAAGGGGGGGGTGGGGGTCACATACACGCACAGACACAAACATACACACAAACAAGACACATACACAGGAAATTGATCTCATAAGCCTTTATTTCCTTCGTAAAGTAGTCTAAAAAGAGATATTAATAATGAAGTAAGCAAATTTTACAATGCTAAAATTATACGAAATTTTTTAGATGATTGTAAATCTGTTCAGAAAGAGTGGTTTGTAGGTAAACAAGAATTTACATTATTAAGTACTCATACGCACGAGGAGTGTGAAGGAAAGGTCTTAAGTTATACACGATCAATACCAAAAGATTAAACTAAACGGATTATTGAACTAGAAAGACCATCGTGGATATCTTTAATGGAAAATGAATGGATTTATTGTACTCCGAACCCAGAGAAGGTAACAGCATTATGCCCGGGACAGGAACCTCGTGACGTTGTATTATCCGGTAGTGGTAAATTAAAATTCTTAAGTAACTGTAAGGGATATAGATCAAAAATATTGTTACAAATGCAAGCATTAACAACGAGTAATGTTACTAAAAAAAATATTGTATCTAGTATAGCATTAGATTTATATTGTTGTGTATCAGAGAAAGATAAATTAAAACTAGAATATTTCGTGTAAAGACTACACTCAAACACGTGGCTAATCAGGTGGAAGATTTGAAATCGGCAGATTTCAAATCTGCGCGGAAGATTTCAAGTCTGCGCGGCAGACTTCTAGCTGTCGTCATCCGACGATAACGGACTTGATACTATTACAAAACATGTTCAACATGCCCCTCCGTTGTTGCGAATGCGCATGCCAATGCGTTGTACCCACTCGACTAGCATGCCATGCAATGTGTGAACGGGAATCTGATCACAAGCATCACACATTGCTTCGTAGCAAGTGTCGCGTTACCTAAAACACAGGAAACATTTATATATTATTTAAATGGCGACTTTGGTGGCAGAAAAAAATACTTTGAAACATTTCAATGTATGGTGACTTATGAATAATCCTGTATATTTCATATTATTATATATCATGAACAACCACATTAGGATTATTTCCTAACTAAATGCGAAGAACGAAACAAAACGTTTTCTTTCCTCTAGCTTCAGTTTGCGTAAAGATACTTACTTTGAGCATATTTATGATAACGACAGCCAGGCCTATGATAATAGTTGCCCATAGTTATCTTTGAGGTGTTATGTAAGGCATTTTGTTGAGGATGTATTTGTAATGACGCACAGAATTTCCGAGCAGTGAAATTAAAACTCAATTTTCATTTATGCACGTGGTGTAAGATACATATTCATTTAAAATAGAAACCAAGCAGGGCTTTCAAATTTGCCCCCTTCATCGTAAACGTCGTTACATATTCAATCCGATGAAGACAAGAAGAAATCGCTCTTACTAAAGGTTATCAGTAAAATTTACTGAATGCACCAAACAAATAGAAACGATCACTTAAGCACGATTAAATTAGAAAATTTAATTGAGTAACATGCAAATCGGTGACATGCTCTAGCCATCAGTGAGTTTGTAGAAGTCTCATACACTTTCCTCAACTGTGAAAGTTTGTGAAAGTACTGCTATCGAAAAACTTTGCAACCGTTCGTTGATTTCTGTGCAGGTTAAGTTAAATCGGTTGAAGTTATCCAATTTAAGAGTGCGCAGAGAAACTTCATCACTCGTGTTTGTATGCATGACTTCCAGTTAATGTATTCAAACATTATGTTTTATTTATATTTTATAAACGACAAAAGAGGGACGGCAGGAGATATTTGGGCGTTTCTTGATAGCAGTATCTTATAATCCGATTGGGGTGATGATAAAACAGCGGTATTTTGTATATAAACTTTTGTTGAGCCAACATTGTACACACAACATATTTTCACCAATATAATTTAATAGTTCTGGATGAAATAAACTTTAAAATTTTCACCTCATAAAAAGATTTTCCAAATGTAATTTTTTTTTAAACTGTGTTTGGTTAATGTGTTGAGACAATGTTGTGAACATAACAGTTGGTGATGTGTACTTTTTTACGTTGGGTTAGCATTACTTTGAAGACATTGTGCCAAATACGATTTTATTTATATTTTCAAAATAAATACATATATGTAATTCATTTTATTTGCATAACAGTTTCGATTTTTTTAGCACAGTGATTCTTAAAAATTGAACTGTATGTTGTTGATGGTGTATTGGATATAAGTTAGAAAATATATTGTTGTATCTGGTAGGTATTCGTATATTTGATTAACTCCTTCAACTTTTGGCGTTTGGTTGGTAAGGTTGTGTATATGTTATGTTGGAATCCAAATATTTGGCCAATATTTTTGAATGCAATTACGAATTTAGTGTTTATTTATCATTATTTTCAGGTAACCAACATCTAAGGTACGAAAATCTAAGGAATTAATCTTTATTTGTTAAGTTGAAGTTTGGGTGGCATAATGATATGCATGATAGGTTGTATTTTCTATTGAAATAAAAACTATTACATGCTAATACAGAACAGTTTTGTTTTCATCTCGACAAACGCTCGGAAGAAAATATCACCCTTAAATATTGCTCATAATTATTTACATTGAGAGCTCTGAGTCAACACAAGTCTTAAAAATCAATTATGTGTACCATACTAGAATGTTATAAAGGCCTAACGTTTACTGGAGCAGTTTATTTCTCATGAGGTGATAAATAAATACAGTTACGGAGTAGTAAAATCTGACATAATAACATTGTAAAAATTTGTTTGCATTGAACTGTCAAATATGCAACATGTGCTTATTGCGTCACCGATACAAAGAAGTCAGAGCAGTGCAGTAGATAACACATTGTGCTGATAACCAAAAAGGGTGTTAGTACTAACTCAGCATTCACAAAGGAAATTAACATATACAGGCTGAGTATAAAAGAACACCCCAACTTTGAAGGTCTAAAATATAAAATCCAAACAACATACAACTTTGGTTGACCAATAAAATGAACCGCGGAGCTGTGAAGTTTGTTTACCATATCTTCATAAATGTTCAATGTGACCACCACGAGCGGCCCGAACGACATCTACGCGATAATCAAACTCGTTCCACACTCTTGTCAGCATGTCCGGTGTTACGGTTCGGATGACGTCCGTAATTATCGTATTGATGTCGTCAGTGTTAGCCGGTAATGGTGGACGAAACACTTTATCCTTTATGTACCCCAATAGAAAAAAAGCACACGGGGTAAGATCCGGGCTTCTTGGGGGCCAGAGATGAAGCGCCTGGTCACCAGCTGCTCCTCGACCAATCCAGTGTTGCGGCAACGTCTCGTTCTGGTATCCGCGAACAACTAGGTGCCAATAGGGTGGCGCACCATCCTGCTGGAAAATGAAGTCCCCCGCCGCCTCTTCTAACTGAGAAAACAACCACTCTGTTAGCATGTCCAAATAACGGATTACAGTAACAGTGGGCTCCTGAAAAAAAGAAAGGGTCAAAAAAGTGTCTTTGGATAAAGCGCAAAACACGTTCACTTTGGGGAAAGTGCGCTCGTGTTCCGTGGTATCAAGTGGAGGTTTCTGACCCCATATCCGCACGTTTTGCCGGTTCACCTTACCATTTTTATGGAACGTCGCTTCATCGCTAAAAACCAGCTTAGACACGAAGGCATCGTCTACCTCGTTCTGGGCACATACAGGAAACATGCGACCGTCCCCTTCACATTGACGTGTCGAATGCGAGATCGCTTCCCCCTCACCACCTCAAACCGAGCGTTGCGGACGCCATCCAAACCGTAACACCGGACATGCTGACAAGGGCGTGGAACGAGTTTGACTATAGCGTAGATGTCGTTCGGGCCGCTCATGGTTGTCACATTTAACATTGATGAATGTATGGTAAACAAACTTCACTCACGGTTCCGCGGTTCATTTGATTGGTCAACCAAGGTTGTAGGTTGTTTGGTTTTGATGTTAAAGACCTTCAAAGTTGGGGTATTCTTTTATACTCGTCCTGTAATATGAAGGGAATATTAATGCATGCTAATAGGTAAACAGTTATTTTTTTCATTCCTAGTTCAATTTAGTGGGTAAATTTTATTTTTAGGCACAGGTAACCAACGTCCCCAGAATATTGTTTAGTTGTCGGCAATATGTTCGAAATTACACGTGGTGCCAACACATTACCAACACCGAAACATGTTAGTAAATCTTTGGTTGGTAATGTCTGTGAATCCCTTTCTGAAAGGAAAACACACTACTCTTGAAAGTGTGCACACAACCGTAACATTATGCTGAGCTAGTGATGTATTGGATTGGAAAATTATTATTAACGTCCCCCGGTGTTATGCCTGAAGGCTCATCAGGGGACGGCTTATAAACTGACTTACGACCTAACTTTACCTAGGACTCGAACCCAGAACCTCTCGCACCCCAGACCGGTGGCGCACCAACCGACTGCGCCATGGGAGGTCAGCGCCAAAGATGCATTTCATGATATTTCGGGGTTGGGCCAATGTAATATGCAAACGTTTGCCCGGCGGTGGAGCCAAGCGGTGAACTAACGTTGGCCCAACCTAAAGTTGCGACTGGGGTCTTGTGCGGGCATTTAGTCTTCGTCTTAGTGTTCGTCTGTGCGGTCTTAGTTGTGTTGTGAATGGTTTTTTTTTTTTCACTTTTTCAGTTTGATTGAAATTAACTATTCGTCTGTCTCGTCATCATTGTGTTGACCTTGGTTTTTTTTTTTTTTCAGATTTTTCGTTTAGTTAATCGTTCTGTAATTTTACTTCCTCTTTTTCTATTTTTGTCATTTATCTGACAAAATTCCTTGTGGTCTATTTATTATGGGTTTTACTTATAAATTTTGACTGCAGCCACTCTTGGCTCGTTTTAAGCGTTTGTTTCATGTATCATATTTGGTTTTCTGTGACGACATAGTGTAACAATGGAGTATGTTCCAAAACATTTCACTTAGCCAATGTTTAATGCAATGGCTATCAAATTGAAGAAATAATCCATAAATAACTTACACTTCGGTGAGTCATCATTAAGTTTCCCTCCTTTGTTGTCGGTTTGAGTTCCTCATAACCAGCACGAAAATCGGGCGAAATATGACGTAAACAATAGCAGACACTTTTGCGTAGAAATTCTGAAATCCAGCGTGTTCAATAAATCCCCAAATATTTGGGTTCTATAATCGGTCACGTGGTTTGTTTTAATAACCTAAACGGCGGGTTCAGACATGGCTACTTTTTATCCTTGACCACGACACAGAGCAGGCAAATACACAGATACGAAATGACGCGGCGGTTCCTTTGACGTGGGCGTACCCATACTTTGATTGGCTGCGCGAGGCTCTATAGGGACGAGCTTTGCGTGTGATCGGCTACTCTACTGCGTGCTGCGAAAGGCTCCCTATTGGCTGGGATGCTGGCTGGCGTGTAGATTGGTAGCCGCTGATTGGTGAAAGGCTTTCCAACATTTTGCTGGCCCGCGACGCTATTTTACAAGGCGTGTGTGGCTATGGTTCGTACTGTAAGCTGCCGTTTCCCCTCTGTGAGATAGGTGAGTGATTCTGCTAAAAAAAAATGATACTCGCTCATCTCCACGCATGGTTAAAAACAAAACTGAGAACTCGACTCAACTAACAATAATTTATGTTAATTTCCGTGTTTGAAACTAACTTTTACTACGTTGCCTTTATCTTAAGAGTACTGAGAGAATAAGGTTGAAAATCGTAACTTAAGTTTACACGTTTTCATTATCAAATATATAACGTTATTTATTATTTATGATTCATAAAGATCGCGCACGCCACCAGAAAGAAAATATAACGGCATTATAAAGTGTAAAAATTATTTACATAGATGTGAACTACGTCTGAAAATGTCAGAAATTTTATGCGGCGCAAGTTACTAAACTAGTCTCGTTAAATAACTCGAGAACTCTTTAAACGGAAAGAAGGGCCGGACAATTTATCGTACAGTTTGAAGGACGGGCAGCGCCTGAAAAGTCGTCCATTCGATATTTTGGCGAAGAAACTGAAAGAATGGGAACTTTAATGGATGTCCATGAAGGCGGATGTCCAAAACTATCACAATCAACGTTGAATATTAAACGGCCCTCTAACAACATTCGGGAATAATTACTCTTTGTTTTAGACTCCGCGGATCTTTAATTTTAGAATCATGATAACACCAAAATAGTAGCAGCATGGCATGTCGTGTTCTTCCAACTAAGCCCTAACAAAATGCTAAACACGAATTACGAATCGCAACTCAATGTTACAACTACCGTTCTTATTTTCTTTAGCAATCTGGAAATTGTGCGGTCATTTACGAGCAACCTAACAACTTAAATGTAGCAATAAAAAAATTATTGTTTATTCAAAACTCTTAATCAAAAAGTATAATTTTCGAGAACTTATACTTGGAGTACGAATTTGTTGAAACTGCTTGTAATGTTTAATGTAAAGTATACGTTGCATTCCTTGCAAAACATTTTTAGGTAACCCTGGCAGATTTTTTTTTCTCCATGTGTAGGCTACTTATTATTTTTATTGGAAATTATGACGCAAGTGCATTCACGTCTGTATGTCCGCAGAATAGTACATAACACTTTATGATCATACACATTTTTCACGAACTAGCAAATTGCTTACCACAATGAAGAGACACTTAGCTTCCCTCGTCTTTCTTTGTGTTAAATGTGTCTGCTTCTTGTTCAAAGATGAATTCTCGATACAATGCTGCCACAATAACAACATTGTTCGTTTATTTTTTTTTTTTTAAGTTAAGTACTTCAGCTTCATTTCAAATTAAATACAGAAATAAAAAAAATCGTTTTTAAGTTATAGCAATTACAGAATTCAGTAACTTCCATGCAGTAAAATTTTAGTTTTTCCACATTGGCACTATGTTGACAGCTCTATATTTTAGTGATCTCATTCCGCATACAGAGTTGCGACCTCTGGCTCGTAAGAAAAGTTCAAACGAGAAAACAATATTCGCGCAGCTTTTGGCAAGGAAGGTAGGGGAGGTCGTGTAGGAGAGGGCTCTCCTGAGGGAGGGAGGGAAACCACGTGACACCGCTAACGCTGTACATACCAAACTGGCAACGCCGCTCTTTTCTACGGCGCTGTTAAATACCGCGCTGCATGACCTACGTCTTTACGACACGCGGAGCAGCTCTCTCCCAGCCGCACTCGGCCGCCGTCAATAGTGAGCTGAACAACTCCCACCCCTTCTTGCAGCAGCAATGGACTCTCCCGACTCGCCCTACGCGTTTTGGACTTCTGCGCATTATTTCCTCATTAGGAAGTCGCTCTACTCGGCGACCGCGTCGTCCTTGGAACGTCTCCGAGCGGACGCCTGCTCGGCGTCTTCAAAACCACAGCCGCCATCGCTTCCTGCATTCTCTCATCGCCGGTCGCTAACCGCAGGCTCGTTCCGACGGTGACAACGGGCCGGGCGGGCATATTCTCTTCGTTATCGCACGACCAACACACAGACTGCGTGTGTAAATGTAGGCATTTTGGCGAAAAAGCTGATTTCCATTTTTTTAAACCAGATTTTACAGCAGGTGCCTTTTAGTGGGAAATTTCTGCCATCGGATAATGATTTGGTTTGCAAGAATTATTACATATATTTATAACAGGAGTAATGCATATGGCTGGATTTTTATATTATTTTTGGTATTTTTTTATAATTCGTGAAATTCCCTCTATTCTCACCTTGGTAAACATGGAACTGTTTCTTTGGAAGGCTCCTATGCAATATATATTAAAACAATTATGTAGTGAAACTTGCTTTTCCGTGGGAACGTTATTCTTTGGCTTTGTATTACCGGTAATAAATGTTTTAAAATAATTATGTTTCGTTTTACTACAATTATTTAATTAATATTATTTTTGGTTTTACTAACGGTTGTAAATTTTTTTTTATTATGTTAAGTGATAACAATGAATCTATAAGTATTAAATTGCAGTGAGTTTACGATAGACGTTGAACGGTTAAAATATCGTAAGATGCCAATGATTGTAAAATAGCTATATTACATTACTATTAAATGACTAACAGTGATGGTATTAAATGTGCAAAGTAAGGTACTGTGTATTTTTTGAAAAGATGTGCTCTACAAAAATCCATATCCTTGAGGGCTCCTCTTGGCTGGCGCATGACGCACGTAGCGGACGTTGAGGCGCGGAAGCGATAAGGGCGACGCCGTCTCGCGCATCAAGTACGCCATCGCCTCTAAGCGCAAGCAGGTCTCTGAACTGGCGAGCAGTGTTCTCGTCGCACTGCGTGTTCGTATGGGACTTTCAGCGGCGACCCTGTTATTTTATTTGTGGAAAGTCTGTAGGAAGGTTCAATGCAGGGTCCTCGAGTAGTTTTGTATGTATCTGACGTGTGTATTTTGAGATGCAGAGCTTTGAAAAAGTTGTTTTTAGCCATTTTGGAGTACTCAGAAAAAGTGTTTCTAAAGTGCGTGACATCTTGAAAGAACTCAACAGCCCTCGTCTGAAGTGTGTTATTTTCGTAGATCAGCACATTGGACGCGCGTTTTTTAGTTTCGCAGAAAAACGTTAATGTTAATCAAATAAAAATACGCAGTTCAAACGGCAGGTAGTGAGGGGCCTTAAGAAACGTTTCGTGCCCAAAAAGGAAAGTTTCAAGTTCTCATTTCAATTCCAATTCTGGCCGAGAAAATAGCCAAAACAGGATTTATCAGAATCAGATTTCGATGATAAATGTTTTACACATAAATCTCATAGTTGTTGTTGGACACACTTCATAATTTTATCTTTATTAACGTGCCAAAAAAAAAAAAAATAGGGTTGCCGCTTAAAGTCACGTTCAAGCCAGTCACCAAAGAAAACTCTGCATGCCAGTTGAGATACTTTCACGTAGAGGCGACGAGGCAAGTGGTGACTGGGCAAGAGTCGACCTTAAGAGCTCGCGTGTTTCGAAGCCTCGAATGTACAAACTAGCGAAACTTTCAAAGTAGGAGGATAATGGCTTCCCATAGATCAATGAGCCTGACTGTAGAACACGCAGAATTCATTAAAAAGTAGTACACACACTACCAAAATGTTTTAAAACGCACGGTTTACATGGGGCGACGGTGGTGTAGTGGTCAGACTACTCGCCTCCCACCAAGGAGAACCGGATTCGATTTCCGAGTCTTCACACTTTTCTGAAGACATCCTAAAGTTCTACTTACAGGATATTCATCCGTCTTACGCAAACAAAGCTTAACCGAGTCTAGAAAATTTGACCAAAGTGGCAGCGCACCTCATTCGTGCGCACTCACTGTTATAACATTTTCGATAGGAACTATTTCATACTAGGCATTGCCAACGCACCTATTTACTCCCTGTTATTTTTTTAATTAAAATTATAAATGAAGTATTATAATTAATAGATAAAATATAAGTAAAAGTTCGATTCGATTCAAAATAAGGTATTTTTATATTAACACAAGAATTAACCTCCTGTGATGCACGACATATTTAGAAAACAACCAAACACATCATAGGTGAGTTGGTTTTTCAAAGGTTTGATTCAAAAAGTGTGAAGAAACCGCGATTAGCCCTACACTGCGCCAGTGTGTGCGAGAGTGAAAGTGGAGAGCGACAGCGCGAAAACACTTGATAAAGTTGGGGTACGGCCTTGCCCGTCTCGGAGGGTACATAACTACGGTACGCGCACCGTAACTATCGCATGGCAGCCGACACTTGCCACGTGACATGTTTTCCCGCTGGGAAGTCGCGCAAAAAAAAAAAGAACACGAGTAGCGATATCCACGGGGGAAGCCCCTCGAAAGGAAGACCAAGGCGCACGGACGGTTTTTTCTTCTGCGGCGTGCGTATGTAGATGTACGAGAAGGTTGAACTGCAAGGACTAAGTAGCTACGTGTGCGTTGGGCTGTGAATGGACAAGCCGTCGTACGCCGTCTCCCGAGGTAAGTGGCACGTGCCTATAAACAATTATCGCAGTGGTTACAACTGCTTACACACCTGCTGATCAACGTGTTGTTAGCACGCCGCGGTGGCAAATCTAGGATACTTTATCGAAGAAGAGTTTCTTTTTTAAATTAGAAAGTGAGATACGCAGAAGTAATAAACGTGTGCCTAGTATTTGCATATACAATACAAGTAGGTCACCCACGCGAGGAAGTTTTGTGCTCCTATCGTCAAACGTCCTTCGTGTGTTCTTTTTTATTTTTTACTGTGCCACCTACGTAGTTTCGTTTCGCGCCGCTAGATGCCACTGCACAGCCGACTGATACTGTTATTCGCTGTAGCGTTGGGACGTCGTAGGCAAACATCGATGTTCGATTGTTTTCTGCATCGACCATTTAAACATCGATATCTCCTGATGTATCAGTAGCAAAGCATCTATGATGTTTCTCAACATCGATGTCCGATGTTTGTAATCAATAACTTAAAAAAAAAAATGTTTCCTCTTACATATATATAATTACAACATCACAAAAAACAACGTCGATAAAATATCGATGTTTTTTTTTACCGATACATCGATGTTTCGTAAACATCGAGTTTGATCTGCCAACCCTAAAGCTGGGTTTGAAATCAAAAACCGCGGTTATCACACACGAAATTACGTCGTCTGTATCTAGGTTTCCCAATTCACTTGATAAATTTTCATTGCAGCCATTGAAAACTTGCGCCAAGCCTGTCCGGTTCACTTGTTTTTCTAACCTCGAATAACACAGCCATATTTAAGCAGAACATACTTCAAAGCAGACATTTTATATCAGAGAAGCTTATTTTTGTGAACAAATATATCCATAAACATGTTCACAAACATGCCTTTTAAATGTTGTTGTATACTTACCTTACTCTAAATCAAATTTTCCCGCCAACACCCACTGCTCTGTAGTCTGTTCTGATTGGTCGTCGCCTCACATGTTCTACTTAAGAAATAAAACATAACCATTCATTATTTTAACGCTTAAGAAAATCCCAACCACACACACCTACTGCTAAGTTCCATCGGAAACCAACACATAATAAAACTCGTTTTCAGTTCTTCTGTGCACGTCATAACGCACAATTTGACGCTTAGTTTTTCTATTGTAAACCCGGCTTAATTCGCGGAAGCAAGCGCTTGGCTAAACAGCGCCCAGCCCGCTTTTCCTTATGGGCTGGGCGCTTCTAAGAAAGGAAAACTGAATTCCCTTGAACTAATGGGCGAACCGAACCATGACATGGCTGATCGCCAGTGAATTGGCGGGGCCGCCACTAGCCCTTTATCGCCCT
>NQII01002852.1:104818-176474 GCA_002778355.1 Clitarchus hookeri
TGTCTCGGCCCACGCAGCAGCACAGGGGCAATGAGAAGGCCCCACCGGAGCTCGTCAGCTGGGGCGAAGAGCCCTCCACCGGAACCAACTGTGGGATCAGGCCGTGGTCCAGCAATAATGTTACACCACTTCACGCCGATCTGCTCTTACGCCCAATTGAAGACCGGTGACCACCACGTAGGCCTTCACATGGAGTATGGCCGAACTAGGATAGTCATTGTTCCCGTAGTCACGACTACCCGACCAGGCACTCTGGGGCGGCGTACTCTATACACTCCCCACACACCGGGATCTGCTACCGGCTTTCACCAAGTGCACTTTCAGCCCCTCCCCGTTGGCTTACACCCATGACAGGTTGGTTGCCCGACCACCAGCCCAGCTCCAACCCGGCCCCACAGGGCCCATCCAGGTATACAGTCTCGTTTAGTATAGGCGTGCTAAGTGGAACTTGTCATAGAAACCGCACCACAGAACGATTTGAGATTGGGAGCGTGTGGCCCGCGAAGCCAGTGAAAGGAGATACGGGGCGTAAACATGCCCAACACGAACACAGGTGTCCGGATCGGTGTGTTACGTGTCGACATGTAGTACTGTATAGTACCTCTCATTTGACGGACCTGTGTAACGTGTCAGTTTGTGGGCTCACAAGAGTTGATCAGAGCGGTGGCCACCGACCTCAACGCAGGCATGACGACGGCTTACGAGGTTCTGCCCCGTCCGTTCGTTGTCGTTGATAACAGCACGTACTGTGTTGATGTAGGGACGACAGAGCGGCCTTGCGGACGACAGGCGAACCTCACGTACTACGTGAGTCGCCGTCACGTTTACGCCCATATCTGTCTCCTTTCGCTGGCCTCCCGGAACCACACGTTCCCTGACATCGAAACGCTGCGCATTGCGACACATTCCCAGTTTCATTTTTACGCGCTTTTTAATGAAACATCCTGTATACCGATGTACTTGCACCCTTGCAAAACTTCACTTACCCTCGGCACCATACTCGATGAATTATGACAGGCAATCTTGTTTGCTACAACAGCTATTCGCTAGGAAATAGCTTCAAACGAGCGCGTATTTCGAGAAAGAACGACTTGGTAATTGCTAAAACGTTATGAGGTTAAATCAAGGATGAAACATTCTTTCTATTTGACTTTCCGGATGTATACGAGTTTTCAATTTCCATTGCCTGTTATACCTTAGTTTGTGTAGGTTATGAACAGGTAGTCTAAAATTAGGCCTAATAGGAATATATTGTTTAGAAGGTTGTTTTTAAGGTGTTGCTTCAATGATTATTATTAACTCAGTAAAAAATTCTGTACCTAACAAATAGTGATGATGCCCTATTAATAGGGCCAGTGACTTTTCGCGTAAAAATCGGAGAACACAGTGGACTTCAATACTACATACACACCTCAGCCGTTGTTGTACCTCCATTGGCTGCTGGTGCCGTGTCCGTCTTTGACCAAGCCACTCAGTACTCAGTAACTCCGACACTGAACCTTCGTGATTCCTGCGCAAACGTTTAACACGAGCCAGAACATTTTTTAGCCAATCAAAGCTGTATCTTGTCTCAAAATATTTTCGTGAAATATCACTGCCCCTGCCTATTAATCTCTAAATAAAATAATCATGGCGAAAATCAATTGCGACCTGCAAATCAAATCTCAAAATGGCGGCAAATACGTCGCAAGGGCACAAGAAGTAGGCCTATTACATGTTCGTTTAACTGCATACTTGTATATTTCACTTGCAGTTCGGACAGCACTGATTATGTCGCTTTCGGGGAGAAGTACGAATGGGTGTGTACTCTAGCATTATGGAGACACTGCCTTAGTTGTACGTTTGCGCAGTAGACAGGCAGGTGTTGGCAAGCGAGTACTGGGAATAAATACATCGTTGCCACGAAAAGTAATCCTAATGATTTTCTAAAAGTGGATATAAAATATCAAAAAGACTGCAGGTATATTACTATACTTCGAAGTAAATTAATATTTCATCATGTAAAATATCAAAAATATCTTTGTGGAAAACTTATTGTAAGTTATAATCCGGTTATTTTATTCGTATAATCCTTAAACGTATATTTCATAAATATAATTTTTTTTTTCACGGTAGCGTGAAATTTATTCAGAGCTTCCTTGTGTGTAATAAGTAATTTTTAGTTTTAAATTTTTCTTGTATTCCGCATATGACCTAAGAGATGACGTTACAAGTATAACGAGCTGTGATTGGCTACTGGTAACTATCAGTCGAGCAGTCGGCAGTCCGAGTTGGGCCATCGCTGACTGCTGGACCGCCGGCAGGAAAACACTGGACTGCTCAGTGTAGAAGTTCTTTAGCATATTGAACTAGCGAACCGGCCCGATTTCGCCCGGTAGCCATTTAGTTTTTACAGCGATACTTTAAAAGACAAAAATGGTTACTGTGGGTCACCCTTTAAAGATAAACATATGCTATCGCGGATTTTTCTGTAGACCTTTTTGAGAACTACAATTCTGTAGTACATTAGTTTGATGTATATCTTATGGCTTAGTCAACGCAATCCATGTTCTATTTATAGTGTTATTTTACAAGCAACAAAAACTCATCACCTTAAGCTTTTGGAAACGGATATCTCTACATAAAATACTGATATTGCTGTTTGTGTATTATTTTTACGATGGCCTTTTTTATTACTTCTTTCCACAATAATAACTTTTTAAAATTCTTTTTCTTAATGTCAACAGTGCACTTCCAAATCCCTTGTTCTAGATTTTATGAAAAATTTTGAAATATATATTTTTAGGGTTTGGATAAAATTTTTGTATTTGACATGAGTTGAGTTGAGAGATTTGGGTGGCTCTTAACAAAGAGGTCTTAAGAGCCCATGAGGATGAAATGAGGCGAGAATGGAGCAACGCCGAAATGCACGGGGGGCACGGGAGATCCTCGAAGAAACCCGTCAACCAACGGCATCGTCCGGCACTATTCCCAACTTGTGAAAAATCCGGGAGTGAACCGGCCGGTGATTGAACCCGGTTCGCCTTGGTGGGAGGCGAGCAGTCTAACCACTCAGCTACCGCGACCCCTGTATTTAATGTTGATGGACGAGATACACATCAGGGACCCATTGNCGGGAGTGAACCGGCCGGTGATTGAACCCGGTTCGCCTTGGTGGGAGGCGAGCAGTCTAACCACTCAGCTACCGCGGCCCCTGTATTTAATGTTGATGGACGAGATACACATCAGGGACCCATTGTACTAGATTACGATATTTTTACAATTCTACTAGTCCCGCTGAGAGCGATGGGGCACATAAATCGGTGAGTTGCGGAAAACGTTAAAGTTTGTGGTAGGGTTTTTAAATGTTATGTAATTTTGTGTGGCATGGTCGTGTAGTACCTCGGGTGTGCAGTAGTGCCGTTCCATTTATAAATGTTGGTGTTGGCCGCCCTACCAAATTCTGTTTCGGCTTAACTATGGCGTCGCATCGCTGTGTGTCCTTTTTTTTTAAACGTGTCGTCATCGTCTTTTCTTCACCGCCCAAGTTCATTGAAATGTTTGTTGTTCTCACTGTTCCCACGACTGCGTCGTTTTAGGGCGTAATTATTTTGAATTTTATGCCGTTTTGTTTACTGTGATAATTTTTATCGGCTGGGCCTTTGACGGGTCCAACAAGACCGTCTCCCACCGTGAATGTTTTAGATAGTTTTTTTTTATTGTGTTTTATAGAAATGGGTGCTCTGTGAAGCAAACCTATGCTGCCCTCATTTCTGTGCTTTTTTTTTATATAATCAAAGGCGTGCTAAGCAATACTCTAGATTCGAGATTAATGTACCTGTTTAAAGTTGTTTTGGTAAAGTGANTTTTTTTATTGTGTTTTATAGAAATGGGTGCTCTGTGAAGCAAACCTATGCTGCCCTCATTTCTGTGCTTTTTTTTATATAATCAAAGGCGTGCTAAGCAATACTCTAGATTCGAGATTAATGTACCTGTTTAAAGCTGTTTTGGTAAAGTAAGGTTTTGGATAATTGTAATTGAACTTCATGTTGAAATTGAGCATAGGTATATTTTATATATTAAGTGTTTTTCTTTTGGTGCTCTAAGCTAGGTGCGTGTTTTATTAGATTAATATTCTTGGGTATTAAATGGTTAATTTGTGATCAATATTCATTAACGTATGTGAATTTTACTTGTATTTTAAATAATTCATAGCCATTCAGAAAATTGTGTTTATTAAAAAAAAATAGTGTTCAAACCTTATTCAGTATATTCTGGTTATTTGGGAATTATCAAATGTTATGTATAATTTTCACTTGTTTTACCCCAAAAATCACTTCCGAAAGTAGTTATTTTGCCCAAAAATCACTTTTTTCCTCCAAAATTTCTTGTCTTTCCCCCCAACCCTCCTAAATTTCTTAAAATTCGTGAATAATGTGCTTGTTCCTCAATGTGGCTGACTGATTCCTCATTCTGGCTGAGGTACCCCGAACATGAACCATAATGAGGTATCTCAGTAGCCAATAAAATAAAATAATTAAATTTTTTAAAAAATATTAAGTATGTTATTATAAAAAATATTTTAAGGCGTAAGTATTTATTGGGTGTTATATATCACCAAACTCGTACTATCAATGGACATACGATAGTGATATCATATCGATTATGTAAGCCAATGTCAGGACCATAATATTGGATTTAAGAGGTATGCGCCTACCCCACCCCACTAATGTTCAAAACTCATTGCCAACACCCACCTTCCCAACACCTCTTACCAGCACCTCAACAACTATACAATCTCGTCACCCCTCCCGGGCAACACCATATCACCACCCCTTACACCCTCTACTCGCCACCACACACCCTCACAACCTCTGACCACACCCTGCCCACCCTCACGGCATTTATCGCCCAACACCAACCCCCTACCCATCACCCTCTACATCACTGGCCAACAAAATTCTAAAAGTCGAGGACCATGTAATGTCATGACCATGTTAACCTTGCCACCCAGTCATAAATATCGATCATAGCACACCTCCTCATACCAATATTTAATTTTGTTTTTGTTTAATATGCATACCATATATTTTTTTCATTACTTTATAACCATTGTATTATCGGCTTAGTGCATACCCTTAATCACGATAGCCTCAAGAACTATTCCGAATAATATATTTGTTTACAAAAAATTATATTAAATTTATGATTGTCTTCATTTTAAGTACATTTAAAAGTAAGCTATGTATTATATTCTTGTTTTTTTTTTTGGGTCTGTATATTAAATCATAATATGCCCGTATTTTCGCAACTCAGGTTGTAAGATAATATTGATAGGCATATGCTATTATAATTTGCAATTTCTTAGGGCCAAGCTCGTGAAATTCAGTTTGCAAGCATCATTTATAGTTCCAGGAATGTATGTTTAAGGCCTTCATAACCATAGTGATTAGTCAATAATTTCTTCATAAGGATTTTTTAACATGATAAGTTTATAACAGGGGAAGAAAAGATTTAAAATTAAAGTATTAAAATCATTAGTTGATTTTTTAAAACTTTTTAAAATGTATTACTACAAAATTATTTATGTTCGTCTGCGTAAAGTCTGCATCCTTATAAACACCACCTTCTGTTATAATTAGTTAAATACGAAACTAACTATTTGGGCACTTACGAATTTTGTGCCGCCATGCAGTAAGCTTGGAGGCAAAGTTCTTGCAGCAGAAGCGACACCGATATGCCACTGAAAGTTCCGTAGATGATACACTAGCGGTCCCAGATGGTTCGGCCGTCGTCACGTCGGAAGGAGCGGGAACCATGGATGAAGATGTCTTCGTGGAAAGAAATGTTATTCCTGGTGATGAGGTGCCAGGTTCGTCGCTCGTAATGGTCGCAGCAGATTTTGGTAGTGTAGCCATATGATCGAAATCACCGTCCATCACTCCGCCGACGGAGGCCGCAAGAATTCTCTTTTGCAGATCCGGCACCAAGGCATCGATGAGGCCTGCAGTTTAACTTTGCATGACCTTACATGTTTACAGTAAGTATCGTTGCTGTAGAAAGCGACCCACATCGTAGGCAACAGATATTAAATGTGGTTGGGATTGTTCATACAGCCACGAAATTCATGGTGGTGTGTGGTGTGTTGATGCGTAAATACCTTGTCGCAGTAGCTGCATGGATAAGTTACCCTGGTTGTGGCGATACAGGTGACGTCCCGATCTCTGCAGGAGACAGGTCAGCCAAAGAACTGGATGGTACAGCCGAAGAAACAGATTTTGTAGTAAGAAATGGTGCTGTCAGTTCGTCCGAAGTTGCAGTCGACCCCACTGAAGACGCCTCAACCAAAGAAGTCGATGGCGCTGTCGACACCATCCCTGAAGATGGCAATGGTGGCGCTGTTGCTGCACGTGTCCCATCTGAAGAACTCGGTGGTGCTTCTGCTGGACCCACGACCGACGTCTCCATAATATGTATGCCAGGAACCGTCACCTGCTGCGACGATCTGCCATTCACCAAGGCCTCTATCAAACTAAGCTCCATATATTGAACTCAGCTGCCGACGTCATATAAATATTGCAGTGCATCGCGGGAGGCAAGGGCACATTCACTGTTGCACCTCGTAATGAGTTGACGAGTGCTGCATTCGATATCTTGGTAGGCATTGACACGACGGAGGTTGCAGCAAAAACCAAATACTCGTATAAACTTCTTCCGAGTACTGTGGGCGCCTTAAATACGTAAATATTGCCGATCCGTAGGCTTCTCGCATGCCTATGGTCCTTTGTATATACAGTTTGTGAAAACCGAATGTAAATTGTGATACCGCGAATTGCGGATAATATTTAATGCCCGTAATCGACATCAATGATGGGTGGACCGATCCCATTTGTTCTCAGCAGCAGATGATCCACCGAATCGAGTGTCCACCCAGAACACTTCAATATAATTTCTTCCTCCTCGCAGCACACCTTCTTTATGCTGATTTCAACACCGGCTTCGATGTCATCCGCATTACACTCTTAGTTTACTTTTCGGTATAAAGCTGAGGATGCTAAAAATTTTTGGAATATAAAGATACTGATCAAGCTACTAAACATGTTTTTAACAACATGATAAAAATGGTTGTGTAAAATTGAGACCATTCTTTAAAATATATCTGACATACAGTGAAAAATATATATAAATTACTGTAATATGATAATATTTTAAACCTTACATTCAAAATAGCCTGCAGCAACCATTTTTAAAAATGTGTCTGTCATTAAGTTCTTGCAACAGATAACAAAATTTGAAAATGTAAACTTCTAATTGGTGATGATCATCAGTACGTAATGCGTGCAAGTCAGACAACAATAGTGTTGACGGTTATACCGACACGAAAAGAGGCGAGGAATTAATTAAATACTTATCCGCGGTTTCTTCCATAGACGTGAAACATTTTATTTACTTTCAGAACATATCGCAGTCACTGTAGCTGACTTAAGACTCGTCAAAACAATAATAAAGTGTAAAGGAAAACTATAAATTTCGTACAGTATTTTCCGTAAATAAAATTTTGCATTTGGGCACTACGTGATCAAAAAAAAAAAAAGCATATGTATTTTACTGTCGGCGACCCCCAACTTCTATGAAGCCCAGCTAAAGTTTTACTTCCACGGTATTCCTCCACTTCATGTAAATTAAGCTTAACCAAGTCTAGAAAATTACACCATAGGGACAACGCACAGAATTTGTGCGCACTAAATGTAATCATGTTTTGCATAAAAACTATTTCTTTCTAGGAATTACCAACACACCAATTTTTTCCGTCTTTTATCCACATTAATTAAAATGAAATAGTTTAGCTTATAGGTGGGGTATAACGGAAAATTACGAACATTAATGTTAAAAAAGGTATAAAAAGCTTGTGATACATGGCATAATTAGGAATAAACCAAACATGTCATACATGGGGAGATTTACCAAAGGTTTGATTCAAAAAGTGCGAACAAACCGCTAGCAGACTGTACCAAAACGTGTACATTATTTAAGGATAAGAAGTGAGGGTTTTTAAATGGGAGTGTACGAAGGTGTACGAATATATTATATATTTTTTCATTCAAAACACTTGAAGTGTTATGTTTAGTTTGTTTGTTTGACTGCAGGTGCAATGCAGTTTGCGGTGGCGATCTCTGCGCTCTTGTTGCACGTGGCAGCTGGTGTCGACTCCACAACGAGCTGCCAGATGGCGACAGGCTTGAACCCCGGCGTGACTCTCTGCGACCGCGGTCCCCGAGGTGTCGACGACGAGGTGCCTAGGAGCACGTCACTCCAGCGCAACGCTCTGGACCGGCGACTCTCCGCCGCTGACTGCCCGACGTCTCAGCTGACGGCGTGCGCAAGGTTCCAGGACGTGGTGCAGCTGGACGCCTCCAACTGCGGGGCGGGGAACATCAGCAGCGACCTCCTGCGCGGGATGTTTTCTTTGAGATGTCTGCTCTTGCGAAGTAACGGACTTCGGTCCCTCCCTGAGGACGCTTTCCGCGAAAACAGGTTCTTGGCGTTTGTAGACGTTTCGCTGAATCTGCTGGGTTCCCTTTCGCCTAAACTGTTCGACGGTTTGCTGCGCCTAGAATACTTGGACCTCAGTAACAATCGCCTCCGAAGCGTGGACCGCGAAACATTCAGAAGCTTGCATAGCTTGAACACGCTTCTAATGAACGACAACTTGATAACATCCCTACCTCAAACAGTATTCCATAATCTATTGAATCTGAGAACCTTAAATTTAGATAATAACTTCTTGACGCATTTCCCATTGGGCCAACTGCAGAATCTTTCAAGTTTAGTGTTGTTTCGTGCTTCATATAACAACGTGACTTTTATTAATCCGACATTTTTCTCAAATTTGCCAAATCTGAAAACGGTCGTGCTCAGCCATAACTCCGTTAGAAGACTTTCTAAGTATACTATGCAAGATCTTATCAGCATATCAGAAGTAGATTTCTCTTTCAATGCCATTGAATATTTATATTTAAGCCGTATCCCCACTACATTAGTTTATGAAAATGAAATTTCAGAGCTCAAAACAAATATTAAGATTTGCACAAACGTAGTAGCTGCTGAAAACCCGTGTTTCATTGAAGAACTGTCGGGAGACATGGAAACAAATATATTTCACAACATTGACTTCTCATATAATAATATCACTCTCGTTAGTTACAGCAAAGCCAACGTGACACATTCGTTGGAGTTCCTTGGTCTGTCTCTTGCAGGTAATTTCAGACTAGAAATACCTGTGGATTTCGTAAAGAGAGAAAGGTTTATTACTGAACTCCACCTTGACTGGACAAATTTTGGCTGGAGAAATATCACTCTCATCAATGAGATTTTTGAACTAAAAAACTTGAAAACTCTCAGCATAATAGGATGTGACGCTTGCGAGCACTACACACGAAGTTTGCTGTTTTTTGTTTTTAATCCGAAAAATTCCGTTAGTATTGTATGCGACGGAAAGAGCAAAGATATCGATCATAGAAACAGGAAGCTCTCTGGGTCATCATTGCTAATTAATGCAAATAAAACAAAGGCTACTGACCTATCAGAATCGAAAAATCTACCGACATATACAGAGAATCTGTATCAATCCCCCTGTGAAAGAATTGAAAATAGTACTAAAGTGAACTTTTATATAGATGCTCTTGGCTTTGATATAAACTTAATATGTAATATTACAGTAGATTGCTCATATTCTACTGTTTCCGTGTTGCCAGACATAGAAAACGCTTCTTGCATTTTTTTTGAACAGAGTGGCATAGATTTCATCAGAGAAAACTATTTCGAGTACTCTGCTTCTATGAGATATGTAGACTTGTCATACAATAGTCTGAATTATCTGCCTAGTAAAATTTTTCATCCCTTGAAATATATTTTTGTTTTAAAACTAGATTATAATATGATAACTTACTTGCAGTCTTCCTTGTTTATGAAATTATCCAGTTTGCGTTTTCTTTCTCTTAAAGGTAACATAATTTCTTCTTATGCTCCAAATGCGTTCGTTCCTTTGTCTAGCTTGCAAATGTTATTTGTAGATTTTAGTAACCGTGCTAATATAAGTGACGAAACTTTTCGCAACCAGCGAAACCTAGTTTTACTCGAAGTGAACGAAGCATATTACAATTCCCGTTTCAGCATCTATCAAAATTCAAGTATTTTTAATAACATGTCGAATTTGAATGCACTGACGTTACGTGGCTTCACTTCAAAATTTGGACTTGGCGACATGTTCTGCAATGTTACGGGATTGCAAGCAGTCATCTTAGAAAGAACAACATTGCCTGCAATTCCTGATGACGCTTTTTGTAACCTTACGGAGCTCGATATATTACAGCTGAAGAATAGCCAAATTAAAACGATTGGTGGAAACGCGTTCAGAAAACTTGCAGCACTTCGTATTCTTGACGTCTCGCACAACGAAATAAATGCTCTTCATAGCAACTTATTCTTGAACACACTACGCTTGGAAAAACTGAATATGTCTTACAATAAAATTGAAAGCTTTCCTGTCACACTGTTCCACAAACTATCAGTGTTGATATTTCTGGATATAAGTCACAACTTTCTAACGAAAATAGATTGGTATTCATTTGCTTACTTGCATTCTATTAGTGNAGTCACAACTTTCTAACGAAAATAGATTGGTATTCATTTGCTTACTTGCATTCTATTAGTGGGTTGAAGTTAAGATTTAATAACATCAGTGAAGGCGATGATAAATGTTGGCGCAATGAACACGCTCTCGACAATGGATCTGTAGCTAGTTCAACTATTTTCCATGACGATAAAGGAGCGCTCGCGGAATCTTTCGTGCGCTCCAATCAATCATTATTAAAGAACGCAACATGTTGGGGAAATTTAAACGACTACTTTTGGAATAAACCAAACTTAACAGCTCTTGATATGGCAAACAATAGCATTGTTTTCATATCTAAAGGAACTTTTAACAGTCGCCATCTTTATGCGTTATTCTTGTCCAATAATAAAATCCGCGCCATTGATAAAGACGCATTTATAAACAATCCTCTACTCAAATATTTGTTTTTGAACCACAACTTTCTCACGTTGGTTAACGAAAATCTATTCCAGAACCTGACCCTCTTATACTTGCTTGATCTAGCACACAACCAAATAGAGGTCATTGAAGCTGGGGCATTCAGAGATTTGAAGTCACTGGTAGTTCTGAGACTGCAGTTCAATCGACTGAAGCTTTTCAACGCGCAATTATATTTTTCCGAAAATATTTTGACAGCCTTATTTCTTCATGACAATTTAATTACAATGAATAACACAAATTTCTTACCCCTTGAATCATTAACAACAATAACCTTGCATAACAATATCTTACCGAATATACCCGAAAATACATTCGCGTTTTCTCACATCCTAGGAACTCTTGTTCTCAGTAACTGCAGTATTTCGACTTTTGATCGAGGTATATTTCAAAATAATACAGAATTAACTATTTTATTGTTAGATGCAAATCCTGTGCACTCGTTGACTAGACGCCATTTCTCTTTCCTTCGGGACCTAATCTACCTGGACATGAGCAGGCCTAAGGTTTTTTCTGGAGGTGATGCTGAATATGCCGGTTTAAGCTGGAAAAACATGACTTTGCTGAACTATTTTTTTGAACTCGCCAATCTCGAATATATAATTATCGCTGGCAATCCCATATGCGAGCTCTTTCAGTGGACACAAATAATAGAGAACTTGTTTCTATCTGAAATTTGGAGGACTGTCGTCTGCACACAAGGATTTAAAGCACCTCCTTGGTATGTCGACTCTAAGAAAAAAATATTATCTTTCAATATAGATTCGGTTACTCGTCTTTAACCACAGTGAAATTCTCATGGTATTTGACAACTACGTGATTCATGTACAGAGGATAAAAGTACTTCGTTATTATTTTGGATTATTATTGGTATATTTCGATTTTTACATCTACGCTTTATGAACTCTAAATAGCTGCAAACTTTAAGAACATAACAATTTTCTTTAATAGTTTTACCTCTTAATTTAGTAAGTTTATTGTGATATCTGTGTGTAAGTGTAAGTTAAAGCGATNGAATTTTCTTGTTGAATACATTGAAGTTGTGAAAATCAAAGTAAAACTTTTGTGTGTAGGTCTATGTTCAAAATTTTTAGACACTGCTCCCATCACCAGAACGAGTTTATGTTTCGCCACAGCTATTTCATTTTGAACTCACGAAAACTTTCGTCACCAAAATGCATATGACGACGTCAACTATGTTCGCAACGAACGTGTTCTACATGTCTACAACCAAAATGCCAATTATACAATCATTATAGACATCTCCAGGTTTAATCAACACAAAATTACTAACAGCATTCAAAACGTCACACCTAAGAGCATAAAACAGTTCGAATAAGTTTACTTGTTTGCGTGTTTGGAATAGATTTGCGTGTACACGATCTCATAGTTCTCACACATGTGCGTGTATCCAAGCGGAAAATCTCCTTATTTCAATACCTCCTTCGCGTACTTAGAAATACATGTATATGCGACTGTAATTGTGTATACACTCGCATGATAGACAGCTGATGAGTCTTCGTAAAGAGATTCGGTCTTGCTTCCATATTTCGCTGCAAAAAAAAAAAAAACTAACCTTTCTTTGAATAAATTTCGAAAGCTCGCCTTTTACGGCAATTTCCTGCTTTTTGTTTAATTTACGTAGGTATAAAATTGTTTTTACTTTTGTTTTGTATCATGTATGGTTGGTAACGAAATGTAGAATTGTTACTGGAAAGATGTACNTAAAATTGTTTTTACTTTTGTTTTGTATCATGTATGGTTGGTAACGAAATGTAGAATTGTTACTGGAAAGATGTATTCATGTTACTTTCCTGTGCTGAATTCAGCAGATGCTCTTGGAAATGTTTGATGGTTACCACAGCATCGAAAAAATAGTGAACATTTAAATTATAATCACGAACCTAAACCACAGAAATGTAAGAAAATGTTTCTAGCATTTGGTTGTTGCTCCGATTAGCTTTAAGCCAAATACACGGAATTTATAAGTGTAAATTTGATTAAAACTCCGCTACAAATTAACGCGGACAACAATATTACTTACAATTTTTAATCCAGAAATTATCTTAACTGTAAAATTTTAATAGACCTGTAACTAATGTTTTCATAAGTAGCCAAGCAAATGAGTGCAGAATGGCGACTGTAGGTATTAAATGAACTAAATTATAAATATGGCAATCCAGACACGAAGAATAAAAAACACTATTTACTCACTTGACTTTTCCGAAAATTTGTATTTGTGAATTTTTTATGAATGAAAATATGCTTTGTAACCTGATAATCCTGATTCTTCTATCCATGACACAATGTCGAGTAATTAAAAAAAAAATTAATTGTGCACATAAAATGTTTAAACATAACTATTTTAATACGACGCTGTGGAATTATTTTTCTTACTTTTCTTCTAATTACACTAATGTCCAAAGGTTAAGCATGATAAGGAAACTAGTGCAATGTAAAGCGACAGTTCCGTGTTAACAGTAAACGTTTATCGAGGCGTGTAAGTGAGCTTACGTGCATAGGCAAGAGCACGGTCACCATGAAATAGGCTCGTGAACGATGGGTCAACAGAACAGTGCATCAGACGAAGAGTGTTTCACCCTTCGTTGTGCTCTCATTGTGTCCGGGAGGGGCAATCTTGAGGCGAAGTGTGCACTGCACGATAAGAAAATGTTACAAAGACGTCAGCCGGGCCCGTTTATACAGGGACGGATCGTCGGACGCTTGGAAGCAGGTCAGCCGCAGATCGAAGTCTCCGAACGTGCCGCAAAGTGTGATTCCCAGGCTTCTGGCGACAGTTCTGAAACGCGGGCGATGGATTGCATTCCGGGACAGGGTCGTCCACGAGAAAAAATTCCGCAACAAGAGCGATGTCTGGCATTAACTGCTCGACGAAGCAGGAGACCTCGAAGCCTGCAGCTGCCTCTGGAGTTACGAGTTTCTCGGAAAAACGAATGGGAAGATTTTATTTTTGNAGGAGACCTCGAAGCCTGCAGCTGCCTCTGGAGTTACGAGTTTCTCGGAAAAACGAATGGGAAGATTTTATTTTTGTACTTTTTTTTGTCAGTCACAAGTTTCCATTTCGTGAAAATATATGTCGTGAGAGGCAGGCATGTTTTTTTTTCAAAGGTATTCATTTGACCGCGAACTTGATACAGCTCATTAAAAATATGCCAGTATTTTTCATTAAATAAACAATTGAAGCACAAGTCGCAAAACGCGTTATGTAAAATTTCGGACCACTTTGTAGTCTATGATATTACACAATTGAAAATGAATTTTGTTACTATGATTGTATTGTAACGGGATGCGATTAAGGTTTACCAAAATGTAAGTATATTGTTATACCAAACAGTTTCTGATAGAAGTGTGTGCTACCCAAGATAACTTGAACGTGATCATCTTTCAAGGAAACGTCATTAAGATAAGGTATATTGCAAATGTCAGATGGACGCCTGGAGGGATTTTGTTCGTCAGTAATATAGGAAATTGCTAATCATGTTATAGGCCGAGCAGTCGTACACTTCAATTTCCCATCAATAATTCTGAGTGAGTTCGTGAAGTGATCACGTGCAATGGTTCAATACTACAGAGAGATTCTATACTAAGGGTCACGCGCCATTTATTGACGTTTAGTGGCTTTTTTAAGCCTTGACTTTATACAGCAAGTTAAACACAATTCTGAAATTACCAATCAACAATTTTATAGAGGACTCTAGGTCCACGCATTACATTCACTTACGTAATGTTGCTGGCGGTGTAGTCTTCAGATGATCCACTCATAGTTACCAACATTCCTAACCGCGCTGTCTTTGCATGCCAAGTACTGTAGTCCCTTATTTATACCCATAGAAAGTTGGCACTCGGCACTCACAGGTGAACACCGCGTGCTATGAGCACTCACTTGGTGCCGTGTGCACATAAGGCCTACGTGCCCCCACACACGTGAGACTTTACGTAAATACTAACTGTTCTTCTTTCCCTTTCATCAAGACAAAAACTTGCCCCTACATTGTACATTGACTATACGTTTATACATTCTAGAACTTCGGGTTATTCAGTACTAGCGAACCGGCCCGGCTTCGCCCGGTAACAATTTCGTTTTTACAGCGATACTTTGAAATACAAAAATGGTTACCGTGGGTCATCATTAAAAGATAAACATATGCTATCGCGGACTTTTCTGTAAACATTTTTGACGGCTACAATTCTGTATTACATTAATTTTGATATATATCTTATGGTTTAGTCAGCGCAAGCCATGTAAGTGCCCTAAAAACGGATTTTTGCGACTTGATTACAAATGGTTCGACATTTCGTTACTATTCTTAAATTAAATATAAATGTGGNTAAAAACGGATTTTTGCGACTTGATTACAAATGGTTCGACATTTCGTTACTATTCTTAAATTAAATATAAATGTGTTACACACCAAAACTTTCCTTAAGAATTTATCTAAATTTTGTTGTAACCGCATCAAAATTCATATAGTAGTTTAGAAGTACTTAACTAATACACAGACAGACGTGGATAAGCGACTTTGTTTTATACTATTTAGATTCTAAAGACTAGAGATTACGCACTTATTTTTATGTTTGAGGTACGATTTTACTACAACAAAATATATCTTCTTTCATATGTAAAAAAAAAATTGTGCTTTTCTGACAATTTCGGTAGAGTGTACCTCTTTCCAAGAGTTCTGTATGTTGTACAGTCANAAAAAAAAAATTGTGCTTTTCTGACAATTTCGGTAGAGTGTACCTCTTTCCAAGAGTTCTGTATGTTGTACAGTCAGGTTCAGTGATCCGTTTGAAGCCACTCTACTTCCACCTGAAGTAATCTTTTCCTTTTCATGCAGAGATTGTAGGGAATGTACTTACACGTGATACGGATGGAAGTAGGCTGCAAGTTCTTCCAGAACTTCTTGTTCATTGTAAAGCTATCGTTTCCCTACAACGAAACCACAATCCCATCTCAATTAGCCACGAGGCAAAAATAAATAAGCTCTAATAGGCACCTAGTGTATACTTGTTTCATTTGTACTTCAGTTTTTGTCTTTTTATCTTTGAAGTATTCTGTAATAAACTGAATGCGTACTTTCATTGTAAAACTGATGGCGGAAAAACCACATTAAGGGATCTTGTATTATATTTTAAATTGACGATGTAAATTTTTCTACTCTTCAGCATATATCTAATGTATTAAGTGAAAAGATTATGTTTTAAATGTGAGTAGCGCTACGTTTAAGTTTGAAGCGCTTTCGATACTTAAAATGCTTCTTTTTTTAGCCTACTTTTCGAAGGAATGAAAAGGTTATGAGATAATTTTCTTGTCTGTGTGTATGTGTGTGTTGATATGTATGTGTGTGTGTCCGCATCTTTCTATTTTGGAACTATTCAACCAAATTTCACCAAACGTGGTACACACATAAAACATAGTAAGGACACCTGACTTTTATAGTATTCGACCAAGCGGGGCACTTACTTTCAAAATGGCGACAATTAAATTTGTTTGGTTGATGTCATACCTCGCGAACCATTCAACCGAATTCAGCCAAATTTTGTATGCTGGCAGAGCATCGTGTAACCATTAAATTTCGAGATGTATATTGCTGTTCGTCCAACATTTTGTAAAGTAGCACCTATTTAAAAAATAAAGGTTTTACATTATATCTCGAAAAATATTCAACCAATTTTCACCCAATTTGGCATATAAGTAATACTATGATAGCCAAGTAAACGCCAGTGAGTGAATTTGATAAGACTTTATTTCCAAAACGGCGGTCATAAAAATGTTTTAAGTTTATTTGGTATATCTGGCAAACCATTTAACCAATTTAACCAATTTCGACCAAACTTGGTTACTGAAACAATCTATTACAAGCATCATGTGTACCAACAAATAACCACTTTTTTTGNCAATTTCGACCAAACTTGGTTACTGAAACAATCTATTACAAGCATCATGTGTACCAACAAATAACCACTTTTTTTGGCCATTTTAGAAGAGAGCGCCATACGAATACATAAAGATATTATATCATAACTCGGTAAATAATTAACNTTTTTTTGGCCATTTTAGAAGAGAGCGCCATACGAATACATAAAGATATTATATCATAACTCGGTAAATAATTAACCGATTCCTACCAAATTTAGCAAACAAGTAGTAGTACTGATGAAAATGATGACAAGTGATATGTTTAAGCATATCAGACACCTATTTTCAAAATGGCGGCCATACAATTATTTTAGCTTAGATTGATATATTGCCGAAACAATGTAATCAATTACAACATAAGTTTGTAGGCTGGCTTTAGACATTACAGCTATTAACTGTATAAATGGAGCGACTTGGTCCACCATTTTGTAAGATAGTGCAATACGAATAAAATAACGTTTTTATGTCATATCTCGGGAAAGAATTGATCAATTCCTTTCAAACTTGGCACTCAAGTAGTACTGAGACAGATGATGTAAAGTGCCATGTTTTAAGCATGCCAGACATTTATTTTCAAAATGGTGGCCATATAGTTATTTTAGCTTAGAATGCTATATTGGTGAAACCATGTAATAAATTTCAACTAAACTTTGTATGCTGGCAGAAGATATTACAACTACCAACTAAATGTACATAGACCATCTTTTGTCCGCCATTTTGTAAGATAGCACCATGCGAGTAAATAAAGTTTATTTGTTATATCTCTGGAAACAATTGAGAGATTCCTTCCATATTTGGCAAACAAATTGTTTTGCAGCAGGTTGTTTAAACTGGTATGTTTTATGTAGGTTACGCACCTATTTTCATAATCGAGGCTATACAAATATTTTTTTCAGTATATTTTACTAACGAAAAAAATTCCAGCTTAATTTTGTATGCTGGCAGTATCTATTACAACCATAAAATTTCTCAATGCATGGCCTCATTTTTCTGCCATTTTGTTAGATAGCCCTACCTACAAAAATAATGATTTTATCTCGTATCTTGGGAAACAATCAACTCATTTTTACAAAATTTGGATAAGATGTACTGTGGCAGACAGTAATAAATTTTTTTTTTAAGTGGAACACACTTATTTTTATAATGGATGCCCTAAAATCATTTTAGTCTTGTGATCGACATCTACAAAAATATTTAATCTATTTCAACTTAACTTCGTATATTCGCAGTACACAAACATTGAAATTGCTACCTCATTACTTTTTGCCCTCCATTTATGAAGATCGCCACATTAAAATGATGAAGAGGTTTTGTGCCATATATCGAGGACCAATCAACCGATTCCCATCAAATGTCCCAGTGGAACATTTCAAATAAATTCGAACTTAATTGTGCACACCATACATGTAACAGAAGGAAATCTATACTTTCATGATTTAAATGTGTCAGATAACTATGTTCAAAATGGCAGCTTCATAAACAATGAGGTAATTGTGACAAATAGTATATTAAACAATTGAACCAAATTCAACTAAAATTTGTATGTATGCAGTATACACTTAAATCATCGTATATAGGGCCTCTTTTTCTGGAAATTTTGTACAATAACATAAAATAATAGAATTAAGATTTTATTTTATATCTCAGCGACTAAACGACCGAATTCCATAAAATTCTTCACACTAGTAGGACTACGTTAGGTAATGCAAATTTACAAGTTTTATGTAGTTTCACTTATTTTCAAAATAAAGGACCTGTAAATATTTTAGGTTAGTAAAACCTATCATTCGGAACATTAGACTCATTAAATCCGAAGTTAATACTCCGGATACGATCCCCGTAATGCAGTGGATTGCACGCTAGCTTATAGAACAAGGTTTTCTGTGTTCAAGTCCCGGGTAAGGCATGTGTGTATTTGTAATTGTTTCACTACTGTTGCATAAAAATTTCTGGTTTCATTTCTAAAGTTATTGCTTTCGAATAGAAGTAAAGTCCTTCCTAGTAACTCAGCTTTTAAGAAATTATTTAGGAATTAATTGTGGAAATGTTGTGGAAAGTAGGCTAATTTATTATATCAGTAACGTCCTGTTAGATGCCTAAAGTATCACATACGGATAAATAAACAGGCAAAAAATGGCTTCAAAATAGATTCTTAAATAAAAATACACGAAAAAAATAATAAAAAATGCACGTATGTGTGTGTGTATTAATATGTACATATAATAACATAAAATATTATTGTTAAAAAATTATATTCGTGTCTTATTTGGTTACAAAAGTTTCAACAAACGTTTATACATGTAAAAATATGCTGTAACACAAGTAAATATATGGACATTAAACGGAAATGTCAGATTTTTTCAGTCATAGGTTGTTGGTTGCAAAAAATACGTTATTGTTTTATATATATAATTTCTTTACCATGGATAATTGCAAATGCTGTGTTGCTTTAACGTATTTACTCAATTCCACACTAACTCCATTTAGCAGTGAAACCAAATAAAATATCCAAATTTATTGTTTTACCTCAAATGTAAAATCTTTTAGAAAAAGTTAATTAATTGCTGAGTTAATAAGTTTTAAGCTGATCTTTTATATCCATCTTTCTCGCACTCTGTATCTCTATCTCACAAATGCATAAAGTTTATTTAAAAACACTTTATTTAAAAATAATAATTACGGGTTTAAGTATGCCCTGTCCAGACACTCGCTAATAAAATTCACTTTTGCTGAAAACAATTACATGGTTTCAGATAATATGATCATTCACATCATAAATTTCAAATTGAAACGACTTGGAGTATATTATGTTGTGTTAACAAAACATTTTTTTTACAATAAACTATTCTTGTACAGAATTATGTTGAACTGGGTTGAATTATTTCTTAGAAATAAAGTAATTAATTTTTGTATTTCAAAACGCAGATACAAATAATTAATAATGATAGATCTTAATATTATAATTAGAGTTCGCCAATTAACTGAATTTAATTTAAATCTGCCTTAATGTTACACGGGTGTGGTAAATTCTGAAAAAAATTCAAAGCCACTAATGTGAAAATAAGCGCTTTGCTTATTTAAAAGGCAGGTATCCCACAGAATTTTTTGGAATTTAAATAAGGTTCAAACCAGTATAAAAGGTCCTGGAGTATATTTATATGTAAATATTACCCATTTTTTTAGTAGGATTATTTATAATAACTGAGGCTAAATATTACAAATGAGTGGTTTGATTTTTTCATTGACTTTTTCAATAAAGCTAATTTTGAGTTAAATTGTTTTAGTTGTTGTAGTTATATGTCAATAAACTCTGAAAGACAATGGTTTTAAAAAAAATCTGATTTATTAATATTTTTAATATGTTTTACCAAATTTTTGAGACCTGCGGGCCGTTTTAGAAATATAATACACCACAATATTTAATTATCTCCAATAGCATTTATCACTATGGCAATTAACGAGATGTTAATTGAAACGTTTCCAACCCAGTGGACACTATTGTACTAGTACTCTATTTCATCATCTTCACTCGAGTATCTTGTTGGGGTTGTCCGGATATTTTTTTGGCAGTCAATTAATTTTGTATTTCCTTTTATGATTCATAGTTGTTGTAGAGCGTCTTATTGAGTGATAAATAATGTTATCGGCACGTGTAAACAACTTCGTAAAATGGGCTGGTCCGCTATTTTCCATAAGTGCCACAAATATATTATTTTACTTTCCGAAGTTTTAAGTTGTTGGTTTCAGAACAAGTTTTAAGTTGTTGGTCGCCGTGCTGATCGAACGGCGACCGCCGCACAGATCAGGATCGCTGTTGCACCCAGGGTGTCAGCTAGGACCATCACCAACCGTTTTCTGGACTCTGGATGCCGCACGCCAGGCTTCCTATCACACCTCATCACCACGCAGCCCGCCTCGGATGGTGTCGCGAGCGACACAACTTGAGGGATGAATCTCGGAGTTGTGTTTAGTGATGAGAGCAGATTCTGCCTTGGCGCCAGTGACGGACGTTTGCCAGTGCGGNTCGGAGTTGTGTTTAGTGATGAGAGCAGATTCTGCCTTGGCGCCAGTGACGGACGTTTGCCAGTGCGGCGTCGACCAGGAGAGTGGCAACAACCAGAGTGTATACGGCAGCGACACACAGGACCATCTCCTGGCATCAAGGCCTCGGGGGCAATAGCCTACAATGACAGTACGCCTCTGGCGTTTGTCGAGGGAACACAGAACGGTGAACGCTACATCCAGAACATCATACATCCCATTTTGTTGCCGTTCCTGCAACGCCAAGGAGATGTCCTCTTCCAGCAGGACGATGCCCGTGCACACACGTCTCGTGTTACCCAACGCGATCGCGAAGGTGTTCGTCAACTCCCCTGACCAGCACTATCACTCGACCTGTCCCCCATTGAACATGTGGGGGATATGATGGAACGGCAACCGGCAACAAACCTCCACCAATTGCAACGACAGGGTGGAATTAGCGTGGAACACTATTCCCCAAGGTGACATCCGACACCTATATGATCGCCTCCACGCACGACTGCGGACTGCATCGTCACTAAAGGCGGCTACTCAAGATACTGAAATTGTTGTTCAATACACTCTGTAACCTCTGTCCATAGGTGTACGACCCTGCGATCATTATCATACACAGTGTACAACCTGTATAATTATTCAATAAAACCTCCATTAATGTGGAACCATTGTGTCCGGGTGTTCATTTTTCATTTTCCGCCAGTGTAGTTTTTTTCTAAATGGGGCAGCGGTGGCGTAGTGGCAAGGGCGCTCGCCTCCCACCACGGCGATCAGGGCTCGATTCCCGGCGGGCTCACTCCCGGATTTTCGCATGTGGGAATCGTGCTGGACGATGTCGCTTGCCGGCGGGCTTTCTCGGGGTACTCCCGCTTTCCCCGCCTTTGCATTCCAGCGCCGCTCCATTCTATGGCCTCACCTCTATCATGCCTGGGGATGACGGTCACCTACGGGTCCCAGCCGGAAAAACCGTCCCTCGGAGGGTGTTGCCCTGCCCTGGGTGCACTCCCTACACGCCATTTATTATTTTCTAAATATTTTAGGAAGTTTTTGCAAAATGATGTCATCTTATAATATTATATGTTGGCGTAACATTTCTTTAACAATCACTATTTAAAACTTTAAAATAAAATAAAAATTCCCGAGGGAGACAGCTCTGAACCCCTCACTTTATAGGTGGTCATCGACGATTCTCTTTATGCACAGCCTAATGATGAAAGCTGCACACACCGATATTTTAAGGAGGTAACGTACACAATTTTCTAAATTTCATATACATAACATAAATCTACACTAGCGAAACAAAAATCGTGGCTGATAAAAATGTCATTGATGCCAATAAATTAAGTGCTCTTCTTCTATTTCACTGCATCGTATATATATTCTATGCCACTTAATTGTGTTAAAGTTAAAAAATATTACGCTGAAACGTTATTTCAGTTCCGTTCCCACGTGGACATGGTTAACTGACACGTCCAAATTTTTTAAGCACTGCTGTAGGACTGGCGACCAACACGGCTTTGCTCTCACTCCGATGCATCACTCGCGGACCAGGGCATCCAGTATGACGTCACGGTGTCGGAAAAAGAGAGTAGATGAATGCGATTCCACACGCCAAGGGAAGAACGCATGCTTTCGGTTTTGTAACGACATGGCGATGTAACGTCATAAAAATAATTTGTATTCGCTTGGAAGCTTCATATTATCAAAGTTGCCAACTTAATGACTTTATCACCAACTTGTTTGATTTCCGAATATAGTCTGGTGGTAAAATTTCATATTTGCGACCGGTCTAAAAATGTCTGTAAAAAATATGGTAGATCTGATAATTTGAAGGAAGACTGAAGATTTTTTTCCTCTATTATCAGATTTCTGCTTGTGACTTCAGGGTAGTTGATGTCCCCTGGATATATTATGTACACCTGGAGAGAGCATGTGAATATCAACAGATGCATGTTATATGTTTTACTGCAAGTGACCATCTCTTTATAATCAGTTGTGTGAGCTCTCTCTTGAGGTAATAACGATACGTGTTGGCTCTGTCGTTAGCGAACTTTTTGGGACGTAGTAAAAGTACTAAGATCCATTTATACAGTTAGAGAGTACTGTGCTTATTGCGTATGTACTGCATAGCGAATAAATTATTGAAGTATTTCGGATCGCATATTTTTGAGTTAAATTTTTAATTGTTTCAATTTATGCACATGGAAGTAAACAATCTTAACAAATAATACTATTTTTTTTAAACTGCGAAAACAAATATTTTNAGAGTACTGTGCTTATTGCGTATGTACTGCATAGCGAATAAATTATTGAAGTATTTCGGATCGCATATTTTTGAGTAAAATTTTTAATTGTTTCAATTTATGCACATGGAAGTAAACAATCTTAACAAATAATACTATTTTTTTTAAACTGCGAAAACAAATATTTTATATATATTTTTTGGAATTTAATTTGAAGTGGGCTAAGGTTACAAGCTGTTGAATCTTTGGTGAATATTGTGTATCGGTTTGGGACTTTCTCTCAAAAAAGTTGGCAGCTCAGCATATTATTTAGACTAAGGTAAGCAGGGGACAAGTTTTCGGTGAATAGAGTTCCACTTCCGGAAATTTTATACTTAATGTTTCATATAGAGCGTCAACAACCAGTTTTACACACGCAACTTCTGGTACTCATGGCGCCATCTTTGTTTTTTTTTTCCTCTATGCGCATGAGTTTTCTCGAGGCACTCGCTGTTACGCCGAGGTATGGCACGGCTGACATGTAGAAGATTTGTCAAGAAAGAAGCGAAGAGCCTCAATTTTCTACAGCGTATTCGGCCAGCGTTTTATATTTGCATTTACGCTGGCATAGTATATTCGCGATTTCATCACACATTTTGAATCAAACCTTTGAAAAATCACCCCATATGTGACGTGTTTGGTTGTTTCCTAAACATGTCCTGTATCACAAGCGTTTTATAGTTCTGTTAACATAACAGCACCTTATTTTTAGTTAAACTGAACTACTACGACTATAATAACTATAAATCATAATATTTGACTTGTGATAAATATGAACAAAAATAAAGAGAGGAAAAAAGGTGTTTTGGTAACGCCTAGTAATAAATAGTTCTTATGCAATATAATATTACATTGAGTACGCACGAATCAGGTGCGTAGTCCCATTGATGTAATCTCCCAAAATTAGTTAAAATGTTATTATTATTCTACTCAGGTAGGGAAGCTCAGTGCTTTTAGTTCGGCAAATATAATTTTTCGCCACTAGGTGAGCGCTAGTGTCGCATGTGTACCGGATCTTCTCTATTTCCTACGTTAAAAAAAGTAAATGATTGCAATAATTATAAATGAAATATAAAATAACTACTTAACTAACTAAAACCGTTCTCTTTTATTATTCAGGTAGTTTAAAATTGTAATTAAAATTTACCTCTTTGGAACACTGCGAACCTAGCGGCGGAACTTTTCCCTACGCCAAACTCGTCCATAAAACATCTGTTTTGTTTCTAACCTGAGTAGAAGTATCCTTGACTTGGTTAAGGTTTGTTTTGCATTAGGCGGAGGAATATCTTGGAAGTAGAACTTTAGCAGGGTTTGAGGAAAGTTGGAAATTACTGTGAACAGCCTATACACGTGATGTTTTCGCAGAATTAATTGCAGTTCGGTCTTGAACACTAAAATGAGTGTTTTATTTTTACTTTTACGTGAGTCGACGACTGCGTATTTTTCACGATGTTGCCTGCCGTAACTCAAAGATCCTAAGTTGCATTTTTTTTAAGTCTCGCTACTTACCGAGCACATTACATGAACTGTTTAGTGGCGCCACAAGTAAAACCATAATTCTGTTGACAAAAGTGTTTTTAAAGAAAGCATAAAATTAAAGAAACGTGTAATTGAAAATTCATCTTTTTTTATATTGCAAATTCCAAAGATACATCACCCAGTTATTAAAGCAGCAACGAATTCTAGCGTTTTGTAAAGTACATTGCTACAAAATATTTATCATCACTACGAACCGACGTCAGGATTGTTGCAAAATTTCATTGGATAAAGATAATACATAAGTATTCAGATGAGAATCAATTTCGCTCAAGAATTGTGGTCGTATGAACATCCTACTGTTATGATCTGTGCTCTGTGCTTACGTATTTTGACTGTGAACCCACAGTTAAGCCTCCTCTACATCCAACTTGACGATAAACGTTAAACGCTAAACATTACCATAAGAAAACTGGTAGGTCTGCAATTGACGTTAACAGGCACAAAAAATTGAAAAGAAAGTAGATGTATATATCCCAATATTTTAAACCGTGTTTTCAAATTAAAAAAATTCCTTTCTTTAAAAATAAAACGGATTCCGCGAACTTCATACAGTAGTTAAGCTCAATTATTTTTAAACATATCAACATATCATATCTGTAGACAGTGTAATTTTATTATTTTAAGTATGTGCCACAGCACAATTTTGTAACTTCACTCGATAGTTGCAGAGTTGCTGCCCTGTCCCACTTAATGTTCTGCAACTTGCTTATGTTGGCAGAGATGAGATCGTTGATTTTCGATTTACTTATTTAACATAGACGTTTAAAATACGAAGGTGTTTGAAAAAATGAGGATCGCCAGTCTTCAATGCCTCATTTTAGAAATAATTAGAAGTCACCCCCCGAAATAATGTATACCACTTTAAACGGTAGGAAAAAATTAAGAAGAATAGGGCTACCTAAACGATTACATTCACGAAGATGGGTTCCCCAGATTGATTCATCAGGGTAGCCAATATCTGACCTCATAGCTTTTCATTCGTGTTGATGTGCATTGACGAATGTTCTTATGTTGGCTATATAACTGCGACGTGTTTACAATTTGTAGTTCAAAATAAGAGCACGACGAAATACATGGAAGTGTCGCCTCTTTACTTTTCCTGCTCTTTGGCTTTGCGATCCAACGTATGACTCGTGGGCGAATCACGAAGTCCGGAATTTCCAGAGCCGAGCGCGCACGAACGCTCCCGGGGAATCACTATGTTAACGCTTCTTAGGACGTTTTTACATTCCGCCTGGCCTCTGGCCGCGACGGTGCTGCGCCTAGCGGGAATTCTCGTCTGATCGCCGTGGACGTACCATTTTTATGGTACTTGTACCAAAATTAGACGTTGTGTACTATGTACCGTGACGAGGTGTTCACGGTACGCAAATGTACTATCATCTGACTACAATAAAAACATGCAGCTAATGAATGAAGTAAAATAAAACACAATCAGTTAGTTGCCAGCTTAGTTTAAGCCGAAAGCCGAACCTCCTATGATTTATCTGCCAATTAGAATTTGAAGTTATTGAAGTTTTACGAACAAAATATCAAGATCAAAATATATCAATATTCTTCGAGTTTCGGGCGATGTTCCGTGTTGTTCCCTTTTAGTTTGCGAGTTCGTCGTTTATTGCTGTCAGTCAGATTGCGTCGTTCCATATTCTGTGCTGGAAATTTGGGGTGCAGGCAGGGGTGTTGAATGATTATTTTGTGATCTATAAACCAGGTATTTTATTTCAAATATTGCATTTGTATTTGACGTCAGTAGTGTAACGTTCAAACAACCGTTGTGTAATGAAAGTAAAAGAAAAAAAGAATTGTGATTTTTACTCGTTTGTCAGAGATGTACCATAATTTTGCGCCTGTGTACCATTATCTCGAATACTCTCATACCATAGCACCGCAATGACGATCTACTTCCTTGGATCGCCACCGAGAGTCAGACAGAGGCGACGACGTAGGAACTGAGCTTGGAGGTCACGCCCTCGTCACATCGGAGAAACCTGCGCTGCTAGGTAAGCCGACCGCGCTCTACGCGCCAACATTGTAGTCGCAGTGCTTTACTCTTGAGTAGAGCGATCCCGCTAGCTGCTCAAAACAACTCCCCGTGTCCGAACACTGATCTGCTTTCCTGGCAGTACGACTATCATAAACTATGTGGTTGTGATTTGAGGTTAGAATACTGTGTGTGTGAACAATTGCTTTCAGATGTTTATATACCTCTCATAATTAATTTTTAATGGGATTTGATTAAATAACAATTCATAAAAGTATTTTATTAATGTAAAACGGATTGTTTTCACAAAAATTCTGATGTGAAAAAAACACGTTCATTACTGTTGACCACATGACACTGANATGTAAAACGGATTGTTTTCACAAAAATTCTGATGTGAAAAAAACACGTTCATTACTGTTGACCACATGACACTGACAGATGTATTGGTGTGGGGTAGGTCAGTGTTGGGCATATGCGCAGAGGACGAAAACACTGTCTACCTCATCTTCAGTCTATGGTCTGGAGCAAGCTGGCGACGTTATCCGCCTTGTCTGCCACCATAACAAAATAAACATTTGAAGTTCGCTCTGTTTCGTAACGTTAGTAGTAGCGTAGAACCTACTTCGGCAAACAAACGAATAACGCAAGTTTCTCTGGAAGTGACTTCCTAGTAAAATGTGAGCATTTTTGAAAGCCCTCTCATTTGGAATAATAGTCAGTAAATATATTTTATATAGCCATATACGTTAATTTAAGAGTCCGGTAGAATGTACAGACTGTGTTTATTACTTTCATGGCAATATTTATTTAAAAAAGGTGTTAAAGGATAAAAAATGTCTGAAATAAAATAAGTAACTATGGTCTCAAAAGAGCTCACTTTTTCACTGCGATGGCGATAGAAAAAAGAATAAGCAAGCTTCTCATGGGTTCTGTTTCCTCAGAATTTTAATATATGGCCATATGGTTCTAACACAGCAATCTGCTCACAAAAGGTACGGCATTGTCGCTATAGTTTAAAACACATGTTTCACTGAAAAAAAAAAAAAAAATCCCAGAGGGATACTTACAGTGATTTTTTTTTTACTTTGGCACTTCTTAACGCTTACGTTTAGGTTTCGATAACAAAAATTATAAATTGGAAATAAAATAAGGACTTTAATTTCTGCTCTGGGAAAAAAATTACATTGATTTATTCATACTTTTTTTTAAAATTATAATACAGACAACTGCTTACAATGAGACCCGTATGAGTAGTGAGAGAGAGGATGGTTGAGTAGGGGCGGANGGGGGGGGGGAGGGTTATACTGGCGAGTTGCAACTCCTCCTTTGTATTCAGTTGGTTTTCAGACCAGGAAGAGTTGGCGAATCGCGTTGTGCTAGAACCGAGCCTCCAGCCCGTCCGTCCGTCCGTCCGTCAGTCAGTCAGTCATCCGTCTGTGTTCTCGTCCGTCAGTTGAAAGCGATTCACAACAATCCGTCGCCCGTCAATCCTCCGGTACGGCAGAATTTCAGCGTGACAACGTAACATCGTGATCTTTCTTTGGTTGGAAGTATATTTTGGTTTGAAATTCATTCTCTAGAGATAAACATTTTGGGGAAATAATTTTGTTTTATAAGAATGAACGTATACTGAATTATAATTTTTGCATTGTAAATTCCTGAATTTATCACTAAAGACAAACAAACACAGTTCGTATTCGTTTCTACAGAATGTCGTCAGATGGCGGTGGCCCATCCGTCGAAAGTTAAAGTTTGAGAAATATTTGACGGATAGAAAAAAAAAACGTTGCTCTGCGATTGGTTGAAGATGACGTGACCGCCGGGCGGACGGGTGACTGACGGATTCGACGGATGGTTGTGAGTCCAGCTTTAGCCGAGTGTCGTTTGCACACAGAAGGCGCACCTTTCTCGTGGGGGCATCCCAACAGTTAACAGAATACGTGAAGGTACTGTCGGTGCCGACCAAGGTCATATCCATGAGGAATTGGCGGACAAACGGGATGCTGTACATTCCCTCTTTTCATTGTTCCAATAATGTTTTGCTCCCAAACTATCATTAGAATTGCATGCATTTATAAGCATGTTAATGTCTGAGTCAATATCAACATATTATACACATCCTTAAAACCCTCCAAAAAAACATTTCTTTAAGCCTAGTATGCGATTGGTTTCTTCCGCGGACACATCCGATTTAGGTGTTCACAGTTACAATGTCTGACACAGAGCTTTAAATTATACGCACCAACTCTTCTATTTGCATTTTCAAGCAAAGTGACTGACATCTAGTGGCGGAAATATGTACTACTATAGCAGGTATAATCTGTGAGTAAGTTAAGAGTTTTCGACGGTTCTTAACATCGAGGTCTTGAAAGCCGATGAGGGTGAAGTGAGGTGAGTATGGAGAAATGCCGGAATGCAAGGGCGGGGTAAACGGGAGATCCCCGAGAAAACCCGATTCCCACATGCGAAAATCCGGGGCTGCCCGGCCGGGAATCGAACCCGTTAAACCTAGATGGGAGGCGAGTAGTCTAACCACTAAACCACCGCGGCCCCTGAGGTATAAATTGCCTTTGTTTATCTGGACTAACTGCTGTAAAATTAAATGTAGTGTTCGTGAAAACAGACTATTTTAGCTGACATTGTGTAAATGTTTTTTTCCCCGTAACTTAAGTAACTAGCTTGAACAAATGCAGTTGAGTTTCACTCGACAACATCAAGCAAATGCCTTCTAAAGCAGTTGTATCACAGCAGGGTAAGGTGTGTCGGTACGCAATTTTTCGAATGAAAAAATTACTCAAAAATTATGGTTATATGCGCTGAGAATCGGCTAATAATAATCACACAAGATTTAGATTTCGAAAAAAATGTACGAATGCCTAATTAAAATTATAATTGCTGACAAAACAAAATTAAGACTTTTGTAATTTATTTGACTATAATTTACTAATCCACAAATTACAGCTGCGATATTGGCAAACATTATAACGATCATAATGAAAAACTAATAGAAAAATCTACATAGTTACAGTTTCTGATGCACGGATGAAAGTGAAAAAAAAAAAAGNTCATAATGAAAAACTAATAGAAAAATCTACATAGTTACAGTTTCTGATGCACGGATGAAAGTGAAAAAAAAAAAAGGTGATTATATCACGATAGTAAACCAGTAAAATATGACAAAAATATTGGTTCGCCCACTATCTGAGTAATTAATCAATTTTCGTAATTCCAAAAATAAAATTCACGGATGTTTATTTACAAAAACTCGAAAATATGCTATTATTTACAATAATTCAGAGGCATATGTATTTATCAATTAAACACATAATTTTTAATGTGCTATATCAGAGACCGATGTGGCTGCTCAGTGCAGATCTTTGTAAGTTTAATTTTCATTCCGTTAAACTATTTCGCACTCAATCAAACATGATCTTAGTAATTCCCAATCGTTCAACAAATGAGCATATAAAATTCCCTACATAATCCATTATTTCATGCAGTTCCTAAAGGCTCAAAAATTCCTGTTTCTTGGCCAAAAATATATGCAGTAAAAAAAAAATTTGTTAGTGGAGTTTAAATATTTTTTTTTGTAATAAAACAATTTTTTGTAAATTTATAACAAACATTTTTTAAACGTATTACATTTGCAGGTACATTTATGGCTGTACTGGCAGAGACCCTGATATTCAGTAAACTGCTGATACCATCTCAGGAGTTCAAGTAAGATGTGTGCTAATAGTATAAGTCATCACTTCCGAGAATTTACTTACCCTGAGGGGATTCCTGTGTCTACAGAGAAAAGTTCATACTGACATGATTCGAAAAGAATGTGATCCCACTTTTCCGGTTTGCAACATTAATTTTGTAACATACAGGCCATGGTTTGTAAATGTCTGTATTTTTAGCTGATTATTACAAATATGCACTTTTCTCTTAAACCTTTCAATTATCAGAATCATTTCTTACATATTTTGTATTCGTATGTTTCTCTATACAGCTAAATGCAAAAAAGTGTGTTGAAAAATTACGAGTTCATTCACGTGGCTGCGTTTGAATAAAATATGAGTGCCAAAAATAAGCAACAAAATATAGAAAATTACACAATCCGAAAAACCTTCTGCAGTTGTAGGCAGCATTAATTTTTCCTTTTATTTTAAAAGTTACTTTTGAAGTGAAACTTCTTTGGGTGTGATGAAAGTAAAATTACAAGGCCATATAATATGAAACGTTTTGCAACATTGGTGACGCAAAAAAGACGCAAGATCTGTATTCGGCTAGAGAGTAAAAGAAAGAGTTATGTTGTGTACCTAATAATCGCCAAAGATGTTTCACTTTTGTAACGAGTACTGAGTTACACGCACTCCTTTTTTTTTTTTTACGTGTGACCAATATAATCCTTTCAATTAAGTGTCAAACTAATTATAATTTCCCCGCAAGCTCAGTAAAAAGTTGCTAAAGTTCATTTTAAAAGGTAAAATACAGCATATTAACATAAAAGCCATTTCACACGATCAAATATTTATTGAAATCAGTTGCTATATTTACATTTATTGAACTAAAAAATAATTTCATTTGTTTTTCAATGAATTGCATTCAGGAAACTTTCAAGTCTCCATATGAAAATGTATTACAAACTTTTTAATGAAACCAGTTTAGAAATACCGAGAGTAAATTTTGAGAAATATCTACGACACATGCACGACACGAAAATAATTGGTTAAACCCCAACAAATTTTCTTCATTTTATTGTACATTTCCTTTTTAAGAAATATGCTTCCTTATTTCATAGAAAACTTAAAATGTGTGCACACATCTCTATTATTATAAGATTACTTCCATTAATACTGTCCGAAAAGCTGTGATATGCGATTGAAATTTCGGATTAAAGAAAACGTTGAACATATTTGAAACGAAAATCTTGAAGTAAAACGAAAAACTCAAAAAATTGAAATACATAATAGCCGCGATTATGTCGTTTCTATGACATAATATAGCATTCAATGAATTCAACTAAATAAAAATTGATAGTAATTTGAAGAAAAATTGATCATGTGAAAGTGCTTTAAGAGAAAATTATTGAAAGTATGTATAACCAATCAAACTAGAACACAATACACGAATGCAATTGTGGCGTAATGGCTAGTGTATTTGTATTTTACGTAGTGGATCCGAGTACAATACCATGTCACCCCATTGGAGATTTTCCAAGACGTAGTTGGGTAGCGACGTCCTGGACTGAGGCCTGCAAAGTGTGTTTTGTGAAATCCTGGCTTAACTACAATTTTTAAAGCATAAAACCTTCTGTGTGTCATCAAGCAGACGAATTACTTTTACTGGAGCATTCTATAAAATTATCACCTCGGTACACTCTCTACAACAGCCATTATCGTTTGTACGGTGCTAGCTGTGCAGACATCGAAATGGCGAATTGTCGGTGTAGCCAAACTGTAATTATTAATTGTAATGTGCAGATCATAATGTTTAGATACTTAACGCCAGTTCCTGAACTTTTGCATTTCTCTCATTCTGAAAGGCGTCCAAATTCAGTATTTTTGTCCAACTATATTAATCTATCTAGTGACTCTGGTTATTTATTTAAGTGTCGGGTTTTGTATGCAGAATGTTCCGTTACTTGCACGTAAAAATTCCCTACATGAATCACAATCATTTTCGTTAACAACTCGAGGTTGAGTTTCAGACGTGGTCCGCAGATCAAAGTTCTAGTTGGCGAATGAACTTGGTTTGGACCTTCGAACTCTAGGACTGAGAGCTGTGACGTCAGAACGTCCACGAGCAACCAAACGGCGTCAGCAGTCGTCTTCGGATATTTTCAAGGTCCGTTGCTAACTGTAGACATTGCCTAGTGAAGTCGATGATGAAACGCAGCTGTATTTCCTGTGCTTCGGAGGAAATCACTGACACCGCGCGTCTATCTGAGAACGCTTCCCGGTTGTGACGCACGGCAGCAAGAACGCAATAACTGCGCATCATGTGCTTCGTCGCCGTTATGGGCAAGGCTTCGGAGCAGCGTGTATGTTTTCCGTCGTAAAAATTCACTATGAGATTTTCAGCGCCGACTCAACAGTTTTATTGGTGGAAAGTTCATAAGTTACAATATTTTTAGTTATAACGGTTTGAGAGTGTCGTATTTTGGCCATGTTGAAGAGCTTCGAAATAATGTTTGCTATAACCTCGTTATGTGCAAAAATTTATTAAGCCTTATTTGTTCCGCCCTCGTTTCAAAGGTTATCTATTTTTTTCTTTCGGTTAGATATTCTTGCATGTTTGAGAAAGTGTAGCGGAGTGTTACTAAGGGCGACGCTGACATGCAAATCAAATCTCTCATTGGCCTTCGTGCGGCTGCCTGCCATATTAACGTTATGGGGAACGTGGTTTCGATCTCCGTTCGTCGTACTAGAGTGGGTGTGGTCTTTCCCACGTTGTTTACCATCTGTCGTAGAGTACTTAATTAACAGGAAGTTTTCTAATCCTCTGCTCGCTGAGCGGGGAAGCGGTGGTTTAGTGGTTAGACTACTCGCCTCACAGCCACGCGAACCTGGTTCGATTCCCGGCGGGGTCGCTCCCGGAATTTCGCACGTGGGAATCGTGCCGGATGGTGCTGCTGGTCGGCGGGTTTTCTCGTGGATCTCCCGTTTCCCTAACCCTTGCTATACGGCGCTGCTCCATACTCACCTCGCTTCACCCTTATCGCTCTTAAGACCTCGATGTTATGAGCCACCCAAATCTCTGTACCCCACTCCTCTCAATAAACTCCCAATTGGCGGAGGAAGTCCTATTATCGTGATCAAAGGGCTTCGTGCTCCTGTCAACTAATGTATTTTAGTCTAGTCGGTGACAAGATCCGAAGCAAAATAACTGCGGCATTTACAGCAACTTGTATTGTCCCCCTAGCAGTACATCTGAAAACGGAAAGAGGAATAGTTGATACATTAAGTAAATTTTTTTCCTGACAGAAACGTGTTTATCCCGTCTTTTTCTCAAGTAAAAATTTTAGCGGTACACTTCCCTCCGCCCCTCCCGCGAATTTTGCGTGCATATGAACAAGTTGAAAACTGCTGTAACGATCATAGGCTACAAATGTGATGATATGATTTTCGAAATTTCATCCTCATCCCGCAAATATGTGCAGTCAAATAAAAGGGATCACGTAAACCAATGGATTTTAATTTAGAAACTTTTTGGGAATCAAAGCATGAGCTGAAATCATCGTATCATATACTATACTGAAATTTAAATAGGTGCCACTTCACAAGTGCAGTTTCAACCATAAATTATTTTAGCATTTTTTAATAAGCTATATTCAGTCGTTAGATATATGTTCATAAGCTGTCCTTCAAGTAGAAAAGGTTGGATATAATTTAAAACAAATTATATTTAACTGACCGCTCTACATGCAAAAAAAAACTAAAATAATATTTGTCCTACTTAAACCTCTTTTGATTTATCCAAGTAGCAACCCAAGAACTAATAATAATAATAAAAAATCCAAGATATACTACCCGAACAGTGAGTGAAATAGGGGAACCCAAGGCAGAACGACGTACAAAGTTGAAAATATGTTTTAGAAATACGAAAGGATTAATTAAGACTGCTGCAAATTTTTCTATGGGCACATTTTAATGTAAAAATCACAAAACTACAATACTATTGTAAAAAAACCCATAGAACAATATTTAATTTTTCAAAAAAAGGAAAATGATGTCATGTGTCCCGTTCTGCCCTGGGCATGGGGCAGAACGGGGTTGTAATGACAAGTAATTATAAAAACACATAAATCTAGTGGAAGTGCAGAAATAATAAGTCTTCTCTATATTTATTTTCTATAAAGTGCCTATAAAGGTTTAACTACAGTTTTCATTGATTGTGTCCTTTTCTTAAGTCTATTCACAAAATTCACTCACTAGGACATATTCGATATATATTACCACACAGGAATTGTGTGCCCATTTTTTGCACATGGAACAAGCGACCCAACCTTCAACTGACTTTGAGTAAAATTCACCCGCAATATAAACATTCACAGTCAGAACAATCCTCAGAATTACTCTCGTTTGTTTTGGGTTCTATCTTCTGCTCCTTCATCTTTCCATTTATCATCAGGCACTTTCCTTTGTTTTTTTTTCATTTTTTACATTATTTTCTTTATTCAGTAGTTGTATCCTTGCTCTTTCTTCTTTGGTAAAGTTCTTTTCCTCTTTTCCCTTAATAGCGACTTCTAACTCGTTTTTGTATGGGTAATCTGTTAAGACAGCAGTTTTCCCCCTCTTCCAATTCGTCATTTTACCACTTTCTTTAACTTTTGGGAGAGGCATTAGAATTTCAGGTGAAACATGAAATGAAGAGACCCTGTTGTCAGTTGTCATCCAAGAGCACCCAGGAGTGGCACAATTAGCCTCATTAAATTGGACCTTCTTAGTCGGCGTGTCATCATTAGAGTTTGCTGAAACCTCACTATCATCCAACCTGATAGGAATGTCTTTTTTAACTGGTGTGCTAGGTGAAGGTAATTCCAATTGTTCAGCTCCAGATATGATCCCCTCTTCACTTGAAAGCCTACCAAGTCCGATGTCANCCCTCTTCACTTGAAAGCCTACCAAGTCCGATGTCAGTTGTGTCTGCTGGGAGAAAATCGCCGTCGGTGAATATGGATGGGGTCGGTTGGCCATATTCCTGTAGCTTGGAAACCATCAATAGCAGTTTTCATTGTTGTGCTTTGGATAAAAGCTGATCCAAAAAGCGTTGAAATTTGAAAGAGAGTTACGACTTTCCCTGGGTTGCTTCGTAGCNCTTTGGATAAAAGCTGATCCAAAAAGCGTTGAAATTTGAAAGAGAGTTACGACTTTCCCTGGGTTGCTTCGTAGCAATATTCTAAGCTCATCGCTGTAATGAAGACTTAAAGTCTTCATAAAAGAAACATCGAGTGACTGAAGTATGTGAGAACAATGTGTTGGTAGACATAGAAACGAAACGCCACTCTCCCTCGCGTAGTCTATAACCTCAAGGTTCTTGGTATTTGTTGAGTGGCCATCTAACACTAGAAGAAATGCATGGCTTTCGTACTCATCAGAGCAGGGGATTTTCCAGATACTTTAAATTTCCTTCCTAGTTCCGAAAACAATAGTTGCTCTCTCCTTTCACATTTGTACTGCGGAGAACAGCAACCAGCCAGTCCAGAAAACACTGTGTGTGGATTCCTTTCTTGCGCATACCTGAAAATGTACAGATTAGATGTTGAACAACGTATCGTCATTCCAAATGAGCCTAACTGTATTTGAGTTGAGCTGCTATTAAGCAAAAGTGTAAATGATGGAATGGTGGGGATTGCAGAGATTTGGGTGTCTCTTAAGATAGAGGTCTTAGGAGCCGATGAGGATGAAGTGAGTTGAGTATAGATCAGCGCCGGTATGCGAGGGAGAAGAAAAAGGGAGATCCCCAAGAAAACCCGCCGACTAGTGGCATCGTCCGTCGCGATTCCCACGTGCGAGAATCCGGAAGCGACCCCACAAGGATTCGAACCCGGTTCGCTTAAGTAGGTGGCGAGTAGGCTGACCAATTCACCACCCTGGCCCCGCAGGATAGATGGGGTCGACACGTTGTCCTTAAACAACTATGGATTGGCCCGTTACAGAGACAAATGTACTTGAGCATGTTGTTTGTTATTCAACCACGTGGTAAGAAAATATGAACTAATAAAGGTTTAGTGTTTTCATATCAGATAGTGATACGAAATCCTAGTGTGTTAGACACGCCATTACAGTCACTCCCAAGGGACAACTGTTTTCTTTGTCTCTTTCGTTTGNACGAAATCCTAGTGTGTTAGACACGCCATTACAGTCACTCCCAAGGGACAACTGTTTTCTTTGTCTCTTTCGTTTCCTGGTTATTGATGTGCCCTGCAATTGTAGGTTCGAGGGATCAGTGATATGCAGTTATAGAGTTTCTTCTAACAAATTAGATTTCACAGTAAGTCTAACGTTACCTCGTTTTCTTGAATAGNACGAAATCCTAGTGTGTTAGACACGCCATTACAGTCACTCCCAAGGGACAACTGTTTTCTTTGTCTCTTTCGTTTGCTGGTTATTGATGTTCCCTGCAATTGTAGGTTCAAGAGGTCAGGGATATGCAGTTATAGAGTTTCTTCTAACAAATTAGATTTCACAGTAAGTCTAACGTTACCTCGTTTTCTTGAATAGTTTTTGGTTAAATTAACATTAGTTTATGGCCATTTTCAATAGCGGTGTTGCTATACACCTTTCAAACTTAACTTGAATCACACACAGTGAACTCCATGTATGGAAGGACAGAAATGACTCAACCATGAATTAACTCCACAATATCATTCAGAGTAAAAAAAAATGTTTTTATTTATTGTAGGAGTGATGCAGTTGCTCGTGGTGATCGCTGCACTCTACCTGCCCGTGACAGCAGGTGTCGACACAAGAAGAAGCTGCCCCATCAGGATGTTCTCCAACACCCTCATCGCTGTGTGCCAGAGCAGCGGTCTTCGTGAGGTGCCTCCCGACATACCCAGGAACATCCACGTTCTGTTCCTCGACAACAACTCGTTCCCTGAACTGGACCACCAACTCCTCACCACAGACTGTTCACGACCTGAGCTGAAGAACTGCAGCAGATTTCCGCATTTAGTGAGACTGGACGTTCGCGACTGTGCAACAGAAATCATCGGCAGTAACTTTTTACTCGGGATGCCGTATTTGAAATATTTGTATCTGCAAAATAACAGACTTCAATCCCTTCACGAGGACACTTTCCAAGACAGTAAACTCTTAGAAATTATAAACATTTCACTAAACAGGATAAGCACCCTTCCACGTAACATCTTCAGTAGCTTGATACATCTGAAACACTTGGATCTCAGCCACAATCACCTTCAAATCATACACCACGAAACATTCAAAGGCTTGCACAGTTTAAACATGCTTCTGTTAAATAATAATCAAATAGCTACCCTGCATAATACTATATTTGGTGACCTTTCGAGACTGACATGGTTAAATTTGGAAAGTAATAATTTGACATTCATCCCACGCAATCTCCTTCAGAATCTTACTAGCTTACTTTGGTTTGGAGCTTCTGAAAATAAAATATCTTTTTTGAGTCCAACACTTTTTTCAGATTTGCCAAACCTGGAAGTAGTTATGCTTCGAAATAACATGCTCAGAAGTCTTTCAAAGTATATTTTGCAAAATCTTATCAATATGTATGAGGTAGACTTCTCATTTAATATGATAGAATCTGTATATATAAGTCGTATCCCTATTTCACTTACAAACGAAAAAAGGTTTAATGCACTAGATACAAGTACTAACATATGCATTGACAAAACTGGCACTGAAAATCCTTGTTTCATTTCTGAGCTGACGGACAAATCGAAACCTAATATATTTCATAGTATTAATCTCTCATTTAACAACATCAACCATTTTGGATACAGCAAAGCAAATTTTACACATTCTTTAGAGTTCCTTAACTTAAGTCTGACTGGAAATTTAAAAATGAGTATTCCTGTAGACTTTATAAAAAGGGAGAGGTTTATCACAGAACTCCATCTTGACGGTGTTAATTTTGGGTGGAGAAACTTTACTCTCTTGAATGAAATTCTTGAATTACCAAACTTAAAAACACTCAGTATTATAGGATGTAGTGTGTGCGAAAGCTATACAAAAACATTATTATATTCCATTTTTAACCCAAGGATGACTTTCGATATTATTTGTGACAATATAGGGGGAAAAAATAATAATGAAAGGAGGGGGATATCGAATCATTTAAGTAACTCAACTCTAATATCGAGTCTACCAAATAAGCGAAATTTTACTTCCTTCAGGAATTGGGAGAATTTACCACATCATTCAAATTATTCAGATGTGTTCCCATGTGAAAAAGTTGAAAATGAAACTAAACTTGTCATCCACTTCAAGTCTCAGGATCTATTTATAAACGTAATGTGTTCCTATATAGTCGATTGCTCGTACACTTTTATTTCTGTAGTACCAGATGTAAAATTTGCGTCTTGCGTTCTGCTGTCACACATTGGCATAAAGGATTTGCAAGAAGACTTATTTCAGTCCTCTCAAACTGTCAAATATATAGATTTGTCATTCAACAAACTTGAGCGTCTACCCCATGGGATATTTCATCAATTGAAAAATCTGTTTGCGTTAAATCTAGATTACAATATGTTAACATCTTTGAAGTCGTCAATGTTTCTGAACTTATCCACACTTGCTTTCCTGTCGATAAAGGGCAACCACCTATTGTCTTACAGCAGAAGTACATTTGCTCCTTTATCGAACTTACAGATGCTGTTACTAGATTTAAGTAGTAATATAAATATTTACGATGAGACTTTCGATAACAAACACAGGCTTAGTTTGCTTGAAATAAGTGCAATAGGTAACAGTTCGCGTTTCCAAATTGTTCACAATTCAAGCATCAATAAATTGAAATTCTTAAAATCTTTGAATTTACATGGAATCACGTTAAACTCCAGTCTCAGCAACGTGTTCATTAATTTAACTTTGCTAGAAAAAGTGTACATAGAGAGAGTACCATTACGAGATATACATGACGATGATTTTGCCACGCTAACAGAGCTTACGAGACTGCAAATCAAAGACAGCCAAATTGAAACCATCAGTGGAAACGCTTTTAAAAATCTCGTAAACATCCTAGCTATTGATGTTTCATGCAATAACATCCACATTCTCCACAGCGACTTATTTCTACACACAGTACATTTGAAACAGTTGAACATGTCTCACAATAAAATCGAAAGCTTTCCAGTCACATTATTAAAAAAATTATCATCATTGATAGTTCTACAAATGAGTGACAATGCTATACTGAAAGTGGATTTGAAAGCATTTGTTTACTTACATTCAATTCGTGGGTTGGATTTCAGAAATAATAAGATAGCGGCAGTCTATGATGAGTGTTGGAATTCTGAAGACAATTTGAAAAACGTAACATCAACTCATTCTGTATCAATTCATCACGGAAAAATAGGATTGCAGCAGTGTATCAGAAGCTTAAAACCAGATAAAATTAAGAACACCACAGACGATGGTAACATTAAAGACTTATTTTGGAATAGGCCGAACTTGATGTTATTTGACATGTCAATGAATGCTATTGCCTTCCTATCAAAGGAAACTTTTATCAGTAGTCCATTTCTTCAAGCACTGTCTCTATCTCGTAACAATTTAAAAGACATCGACATGGATACGTTTATATACACTCCTTCACTGAAATCTTTATATTTGCACCATAACCTTCTTGTAACTGTTAACAGAATGATATTCAAAAATCTGACTCTATTAGAGACACTTGAACTAAGCTATAACCGAATAGAGTTCATTGAGGATGGAGCATTTATGGACTTAGTGTCACTAAGAGTTCTTAGACTTCATTTCAACAGATTAATATCGTTCAATGCTAAATCGTATTTTTCTGTAAATATCTTAAGAAGCTTATTTCTTAACGACAATTCCATAATGCTGAATAGTACAAATTTATCGTCCCTTAAGTCCTTGGATATTGTTAGCTTGCATAACAATGTCTTAGAAATTATACCCGAGAATACATTCGAGTTATCGCATAACCTTGGAACTGTTGTTCTCAGTAACGCTAGTATTTTGACTATTGATCCAAACACGTTCAAAAATAATAGCAAAATCACTGTTTTTTTGTTAGCTGAAAATCCTATACACTCATTAACTACACAACATTTTTCTTATATGCCGGGCCTAATATATCTTGACATGAGTAGGCCAAAAGTTGTTCCTGGAGGTGATGCCAAATATGCCGGTCTAAGCTGGAAAAACCTGACTTTGCTCAACTACTTTTTTGAACTCGCCGACCTCGAGTATATAATTATTTCTGGCAATCCAATATGCGCGCGTACTCAGTGGACACAAATAATAGAGAACTTGTTTCTCTCAGAGAATTGGAGGACAGCCATTTGCACAGAATATTTTACACCGCCTCCTTGGTATGTAAATTACAAAACTAAGTCACTGTCATATAATATAGATCGAGTAACACAGCTTTAATAACTAAGTAATTTGGAATTCGTTCACAGGAAATAAAAGTAAAGTTTATTATGTTGAAAAAAATTAGAAATGTCGTTATGTTTTCTTTGGAGGTTTTTATTTTAATAAACCAATATTTTTGCTTCCATTTTAATTATCTGTCTCATTTGTTACAAAAAATCTTGTGATTAATATGCTACTAAAAGATGGTAGTTATTTAAAGGTAAAGATATTGTCGATATGTCATATGTTTTTGAGTGTTTGCCTGATATAATGCAGTTTGTATTTAAATAATTAAATTAATAATTGTAAATAAATATTTAATAACTTCGAACGGTTTATATATGATTCCTTCACAGATTCGTTGAGGAAATGGAAGTTAATTTGCATTTTTGTATTTCACACTTGCAACAATCTTATTTTTTTAAATACAAAGGTTTATTTCTGTATTTTACTCAGTAATATTTACTTCCTTAATTTATTAAAATAAAGTGACTTTACTGTAGTAATTATGTCGTATTTTACCGAGAGAATAATATTTGACAGGAAAATAAACTGACATTTTAGAATAAACAACTTTTCAAGCCAATTAGGAATATACAGTTGTGCATGGTCATGTTACCATAACAGAGTAGATATGTATAGGCTGTTCACGATAAACTCAGCACTTTTAAAATCCTTGCTTAAGATCTACTTGTATAAACGGTGCGTATTATTCCACCTTGCGTTAAATAAACATTGCCATGGGCCTCATTACTTTATTCATGCCTCGTTGCACTGGAATTTGGAAGTGATTAGAAAAGTTCATATTTTCATTACATTTACTTTTCTATGCATTTCAAGAACAGGAAACAAAATAAATAATTCCTGTTGTTATAAACGTCTACCACTTTTAATATAACGTTAAGATATTAACTATTTCCCCTATTTCGTTACGAACTTTACGGAGCGCTTGCCAGTCAGCGCGCACGTTAAAATAAATGGAGGTAGAAGCTGTGACATTATTCAGAGGTAATTTTTAAAAATGCTCACTTTATCGTCAACAGCCTTTACACAAACTCGAACCCATTCCCTGGTTGGCTGCGCGAGGCTCTGGGCACGGTCCTTACAAATGACTAGTGACAGCATGCTGTGATATGCACTCTATTGCCTGCGTTGGCGGATGGTGATTGGCTTACCAGGCGCTGAGTGGCTAAAGGCGGTATAATATTTGCTGGCCAGTGACGCCATTTTCCTAACGTGCAGCGCTGGAGTTCGTCCTGTAGTCGGCTGTCACCCCTCTTAATTCATAAGGTGGCCACCTGGTTGAAGGAATTTTGCACTCCTAAGGCCTAAAAGTGTGGGAGCGCTAGGGGCGACCGAGACATGCGCATCAACTGCCTCGTCGCCTCTACGCGCAAAGCACTGAGCTGGCGTGCAGTCTTGCCGTCGATAACGCGCCTTTTTTGATAATACTATTGTCAGGCAGTTGTATTTTTTTTAATAATAGCCGTACATATTTAATTGTTGTTTTATTTTATAAAGACGTCCACCGCTCAAGATTATGGATACATGATAGGCTATTCAATACAATACGGATATAAAGAATTGCTAATTTATAAAAAGAGTTTGGTTAAATATACATTCTAAATCATTCCCTAATTCCGATATACATCTAAGATCCGGAAATTTACTATACTTTCTTCACACGTAGCAGGCTAGGCCTCTCAGAAACATACAAATCCAAATTACGTATAAAATTAATTCACGCTTCTCACCCATACTTTTCATATTTTCAGGTGCAATTAGGCGCCTCTTAACCACACATGTAGGAGAAAAGTTTGCTAATTGTAATATGACCGGCAACTACATAAAATGAAACAGTTTTATCGTCTAGGTGAAAATAAAATAACTTTAATTGTATACCACAGACACTATAATGATAAATATTATGTATGTTCTCATTATCTTGCTGAGATTAAATATTTTTACATTATTTTGATAAAATTGACGTTATTTGTGCATTACATCTCGCAGAACTTCTTTTGATATTTCTTACAAATCTATGGATTTTTGGCAGAGTTTTTATATAGTTATTGGCTGTGACCTTGATACATACTACGCTAATGCACTTTCCTTTGCTTGTGTGTCGTAATGCTAAAAATATTTGTTACAATCTAGAAACTGAAAGACAAAACACCGTCGCCCTTTAAGGAGAAACTATCTCCACGACGTTCAATATATGTTTATTTTTTTTGCCGTACGTCATTTTATATTTGATTCAACGAAATTTTTCTCCCAACCCTTCATAATTAAGATATTCTAAAGCTACATCAAGTTGTTAGAGTTCCCCTTCCTTTATTAATGTTTAAAACTAGTACCATTGGGAAAATTTTCCTTGTGGGCGACTACAGAAAAAATATTAGCCAACCTAGACAAGTAATACCAACTTAACAAAATGTACAAACCAATGTGCTGTGTCCGGTCTGCCGATCGTAAAACTTACTTCAGAATCTGTGGTGCAGTTTGTTACAAAAAATTTCCATAATTCCACAACTGGGCGGGACCGATTCCCTTAAGAGTATGCGGGACATAAATTAAGGCCCTATAGTATATTCGCTGTGTCTCCACACTTTTAAAATCAAACATTTGAAAAATAACCCCCCCCCCCCACTTATGACTTACTTGTTTGATTGTTTCCTAAATACGCCACAACCACAAGCGTTTTATACTCGTGTTAGCATAAAAGTACCTTATTTTTTATTAAATTGAACTGTTTCATGTATTTTATGTGAAAATGATATTATTTCATTTATAATCTATATAAATAAAAATGAAATGGTGTTGGTTGATAAGCGCATCACTTGAGAACGGCTGGACCATTTGGCTGTTTTTCGTTTTAAAATGTTCGCATTGGTCCAAAAAATAGGTTTTTATGAAAAGGAAAATTGGAAAAGTTTTTCGGACTATTTTAGATTTCGGGAAAAACCGAACGTCACGATAGATATGCGTAATTTTTTTTTATTTGTTTATTGTCATGGAAAAGTTATCAGGAAAAAAAGGGAATTGCACGCAATGCCGCCTCACATTGTCCAATTAAAAGTTGGATCGGTAATTATAATGTTGAGAAATATCAACCAACCACGTCTTTGTAACGGCACACGCCTTGCGGTGAAAAAACTGATGAACAACGTCATAGAAGCAACAATTCTTAGAGTAAAGTATAAAGGAGAAGAAGTTTTAATACTACGAATCCCAATGATTCCGACCGACATGTCATTTGACTTTAAACGGTTGCAGTTTCCCGTGCCGCTAGCATTCGCAATGACTACAAACAAATCACAAGGGCAGTCATTAAATATTTGCGGCATTAACCTTGAAAATCCGTGCTTCTGGCATGGTCAATTGTATGTCGCCTGTTCCCGTGTCGGAAAACCATCAGCTTGGTTCGTTTTCGCACCAGACAACAAAACCAAAAAAATGTCGTGCATCATATACAAACCAATGCCATGAAAGAAATAGTGATGTCACAGCAAACCACTCAAATTAAAGCATTTATTTGTTTTGACTGTTTACTTGAAATTCTGATTTAATTCAATTGTAACTTAAATTTAAGAAAAAAAAACAGCACGGTTCCAAGAGGATATCATTCCAAGCACATCGCACATTTCGAGATAGAATGCGAAATAAAACGGAAATTTTCCATTGGAGAGGACAACGTCTGTCGGGTCAGGTAGTTAATAAGAATAAAAACAGAGAAGATCGTTGTGTTGGTAGCGCCTAACGAGCATGAGTTCTTATGGCAAATATTATTACACTGAGTGCGCACGAATACGGTGCGTCGGTAGGTCCATTTGATGTGATTTTCTAGTCTTGGTTAAGCTTTGTTTGCATGAGTCGGAGGAACATCCAGGAAGTAGAACTTTAGCAGGACTTCAGAAAAGTTGTAAGTAACCGTGAATATACTATACGTTTTAACTGAAGTCTGCAAATCTTCGGGAGCCAGCGTGAAAAAAAAAAAAAAACTCAGAAACTGCATTCTAAGATAATTGGTTTTCCCAGCTTGGTGAGGAAATATATGTATTATCAGAGTGATGCATTCTTTTAGTACTTACAATATCTTGTACCACTAAAATTTTTAAAGAGTTGCAGTGTTATTTATGTTTTACATGTACATTGATTACGCCAAACAGAACGCGGAAAACCAAAACAAGCCAATCAGAAACCTTTATCGTTTTCCGAAAGAATCACGCCGAAAATTTGATCGCACACCTGGAGCGGACTTCGCCTATATTTCCTAGCAGTCATTTGGTTGAACATTATAGAGCACTAATTTGTTGGATAATCGAAATTGATGTAGTAGTATATGGTAGTAAATATATGTATTTATAATAAAAAACGTGAACACGAACGTTTATTTTATTGAACCTTTATTTGCGTATTACATAAACATTGTTTGAAAATTAACCGACAAGTAGCACTAAGGTACAAAGTATTTTTGGAAGCACAAAACCAAATAATAGTCTTTTGAAAATCATTTAGTATAGAATCGAACAACAATGGATTTAATAAAAAAAAAGAGGAAAAAATACAAGCGTCTAGTTGGTTGTTCATAATTTATTTTGGAATTTTAGTATTAAAATTTACAAGCGAAACAGCGTAGTCGTAATCAGACTGACTCCAAAAATCAAAATGATATCACAAAAAAATCTGCCTAGGAGTGAACAACCGTAGGGTCTGTCTGTCTGGAGAATCGTTGTAAATGTGAGTCAAGCTTAAGAACTACATCGACAGGAGTGCATCACATTGGCAAAATATTTATTCACAAAGATTGCAATAATTGCAGCTCGAAATTGCCGTGTATTTGTATCTTCGATATTGATTGCTGAAAACAAGTAAATTTGAAATTTCGTGTTAAGAATTAATTTATGTCCCATGCCCTTTACGATATGTTCGAGAGACATAAATTGTTTTCTTCATTTCTAGCATGCTACGTTATTGTATAACATTTGTATATGGTGTATACTTGTAATAATGGACTCAGGAAAACACGACGAGAGAAGAAAAAATCATTATCTAAAGAAAGTAACTGCCAGTATTTTAAATTTATGATAGCTATTTTGTGCGAAAATCAAATTTGAAGAAGAATTTTTATGTTTAACTACAGCTCAAAATAACTGCCATAGCTGTCAGAATGTCACGGCGTATTTTTTTTTCGTGGAAATTTGTTATGTGGTAGGCCCATATTTCAAATATTAGAAATAGTCAGATCAGCAACGCAATTTCGATGGCGTGTGCCGCTGGAGTCGTGGTATATCAGTAGGTGTATCACTACTTCGTTCTCAGGCATTAGGCGACCGAAGGCCGTGTGCTTTGTATCACTACGGTCTGACTTCAAACACCATCTCCTCTGCTTCTTTCGATAACTCCGAAGTTCCTTTCTTCAGGTTACCGTTTATCTAAATGCGACTGTTTCTAGCCGACACATGCAAACAGAAGCTTTTTCTCTACTTCCTCAGCAGGTTTGTTCGCTCCCAACGAAATAGAAAACCTCCGTAATGGGGCGAAAAAAAAGTGCCGCCCTCCCCGCTTGGGGCGGGGCCTTCTCTCCACACCTAGAGATGGCAGCACTGTCTCCTGCTCTAACTTCTCGCGTGTTTTTTTTCACCAAATACCGCTTCCTAAATTACATTAACTACTGGTATTACTATTAACAATAATAAAAATATTACAAAGACTGCCAACGTACGTTTCCAGACTGTTTTAAGACTCGGGTACTTCACAGCGACTCAGGGTTTAAGATATGATTGAGAATTTCAATAAATGATCAAACAACAACACCTATATATTAAAGTATATGATTTTAAACAAAATCTCATGATGACGATCATTACCATTTTCACCTAAAATAGGCAAAGTATCTACCCAGACCCTACGCGAGCAAATTCACGGAAATATTCAGTCTTAGAATCAGATTTTATAAACCAAAGACTGGCCGGGGGTTTATTAATATTATCCCGTCCAGCCTATAACTAAACCTGCTTATTCAAAATATTGAAAGGGACAATTCTAGGTGATGCCATCACTGCTGCCTTCTCCCACGATCTCTGTGCAGATAGAGTCGGAGGAAGGTTAAATGATAATGGGAACCAGGGCTTGCTGGGGGAAACTAGCTTGCCCTAGCATCAAAATGTGCTAGGCTCAAGACTACAATTTTATGAGTGAGGCAGAAGGAAAGGGTTGCCTTCTTTTTACCGGCTCGTTTCAAATGCAAGACAACTGGCGCATTACCAAAGGCCATGGCCCATTACTTCCCCAATCCCTCTTTCCTGAGTGAGGTGCTGCATCTTTAATGACCTCGCTGTCGACGAGATGTTCGGCACAGATACCTACTTAACTTAATGGGTATTAAGATTCACCTTTGATAGTCTTAGGCTGGAAGTATGTCTTCTTCCTTCTATTATTAGATGAAAGAGTATTTTATTTAAATAACGATTTTATCGTAAAAATATTTTTTTAGTAACGTTGGACGTATACTGTAATATTCACGCGAGCAGATAAACGTATTAAGTTGTTCAAGTTATTATTTCGAAAGTGATTTAATTATAATGTATTACTCTCATGTTCTCCAGTCATACAATAAAACGTATGATCACAAGAAGAAAACATATTCTAAGATAAATTTACCACAACGTAAGGTAAGGCACTAAATGTTTCGTATCCCAAATAAAAAGTGACATCTACAGATGGAAATGCAAAGGAAATGACACAGGAGTAAACTCTAAAACTATTATGCTGAACATAATACATGTATTTCTCTAATGCCAAGCTCTTGAGTTTATTAGTTGTGCGTTATTTTCAATAACATTTTCCAGGATAATTCAAACAAAGAGGTAGAACTAAAAACCTTAAAAAATTTTCTTTCGTTTATGGAGACCAAATGAAATTCGCTTTCGTGCTTATAAGAAATGTTTCCCCAAATTGCGAGGGTACAGGCAAACATGTGAAGCTAGCTAGCATTTATGAAACTTTATGGAAACAAAGTTAAAGCATGTCACATTTCCACTCAGTTCTTTTAAGTTCATTCATTAGTCATAGTTTCAGGGTATTAAAAGAATAATATTATATTAAAACACATAATTTACCAGAAATAATATGTCTAGGTAATCAATTGCTGTGATAAAAAAAATTTACAACCATTTGCAGTATATATAATATAAATATACGCCATTTATTCAAATCAATCTATTGTAATTTTATATCAATTGTTACTGTAAATTTCATTTAAATATCTTACATTTCAATATAGTCAAAATTATCAGTATATATTAACTTTAAAATACATACACTTTGATGAAACCTGTAAATATTAAGCTTACATACATTAAGTTATTTAACTTTCTCAAAATTTAATGCTTTAGCAAGTGATAGTGTGGTAGCATTTGAGAATTAAAGCACGTATTTTAGATTTATAAGTTTATATACAAGATTTTTATTTTCATAAATAATTTATCACACCAGAATAGTATCTTCGAATTTTTTTTTTAAATTCTTGCCCTAAGGGAGAAAGATTAAGTATAATATTTTGAACAATACCCATTGCTTCAATATTTCGTCACAGGAAACCAACTCAGAGATAGAAAGAAGGAACACAAAAAAACAAGTCGATAGTAGCTGTTGTCAAAATATATAGATATTGAGTTTATTATATATAATATACAATATTTATTACATATATTATACAATATATACAACACCGTATGTTGTAACATCCTTTTTGGTGCGGAAAAAAGTTTTGTCGCTGTACTTGTCGATTCTGTCTTAACCTGGGTTTTCCTTGGGTTTTTAAGTTTTGTTTTATCTGACAAAAACCCTTCTGGTTTTATTTACGTATTTCGAGTATAGCTACTCTCGGCTCATTTTCTACGTTCGTTCTTTTGTCTCAGATTTGGTTTTTGTGACAACATAGTGAAGCAATGGCGCATGCTCGAAATATTTTACTTAATCAGAACTGTATCTGAATTGCTTGGCATTTATTGTAACATTTCTGAGGAATATGACTTCACGTTATTTTAACTGCCTAAGGCAAGATTTGGAAGGGTTATAAACTTTTAAACCACGTGTTCTTTTCCCCTTACAGATTTTGTTCTACAGTTGACATTTTTTCTCAGTGTATGTATCATGTTTCACAAAACAGTGCTGCAATTTTATACAAAATGTGAACTTGAATTTTTGAAAATTGCATGACAAACTTTACAGAATAGACTTTTCTAAACGGAACACACAACAATGCATAGAAAGCTAATTTTAAAGTACACAGAAATAAAATATGGCATTTACAAATTATGTATTTGTCTAAAGTTGACTCAAAACCGATTTCGATAACATTTGACGGTTTTGTCAATTATTGTTGATGCATTTATTTATTTATAACCACAGCTTATTATTTTGGAAGGTGAAAAATGTCCAGGGAATATTTAAGGATACTTACAGTAAGTTTGCTCTTTACAACTTATATCTAAATTTCATGAAGGAAAAATTTAATATTGCGATAAAAAATTTTAAGTGTTCATCCTGTTATTTATGCCAAAATTTCAAATATAACTGAAGTATTAAACTCGAAATTTGCTACGAAAGTATTAAATGTGTTTTCGTAAAGTATATTTCTATCGTTCCAGGGCTCATCTCCTTCAATTATCCTTCTGCTTAGTCCATCATTTTGTACAGTGTTGATTGGCTGATTTGGAGTTTGCATCGAGGAAAGTACAATTTAATCGCGGAGATGACATCAAATCGAGTGAGACGAACCACCACAGTATCATTTCTAAAGACTTAAAACAAGCGCCGCGAGCAGAGATCAAAACCGCTACAGAATCGGACCGCATTCGAAGAAAGGACTGTAGTCATTCCACCGTGGAAGTTTTTAATCACAAGCCACGCCGGTTTTTGCGGAGACGAAAATGAAGGTCGCTTGTTTTGCTCTTCAGCATCGGCGAGCAGAAAATTACAGTTTGTCAGTCCAAAGGCGCGGGTATGCGAAACGCGATGAGTTTGCAACATAAGCTTATGTATTCGCGAAGCCAAATCCCGCTCTTCCACCGGGAGATGTGTGCGCTCTGTTCCAGAAATGAGTTNATAAGCTTATGTATTCGCGAAGCCAAATCCCGCTCTTCCACCAGGAGATGTGTGCGCTCTGTTCCAGAAATGAGTTTGTGCCATTGTAGCCATAAGCGTTTATCCGCATACATTTTAGCCATCATTTGTAACGTTTTACTTTTCTCTCTGAGGAATTGTAAGAAATTAAAAATTTCAAACAAGCCTTATTAAAATTTTAATTTTCTCTGCAGTTAAAGTAACAAGTAAAAAAACCGTGTTTACGATTAATTTGGCCCCAGCGCGTCTTCAAAATGTATTTCTACGCGCGTTAGGGTTTTAATTACTTTTAATTATCCAGCATGGNGCGCGTCTTCAAAATGTATTTCTACGCGCGTTAGGGTTTTAATTACTTTTAATTATCCAGCATGGGCACCTCTAGAGCAGGTCTCTTCAAGCCTGTTTCTTTTTCTACTGAAATGTGTACTCACATTCAAAGTTTTCTAAATATTCTACTACAAAAACAACAAAAGTTTATTACCCACAAATCCAACCAATTAATTTAATCAACGTTTCTACACGCCACTGACATACGTTTTTGAAGGGGGAAAAAATACACTCGCGTTAGAACCACACATATTATTTTAAAACTGTACTGCCAATCAAGGTGAGTAGAGGGCTCTTACTCGGTGGTAGGTGTCCATCTTCTAAGAAATTAATTCTATAACTTTCTCTACGCTTCCATAAAAGAACACCCCAACTGTTTACGTTTCCCGCAATGTTGACGATGCGTTAGTCTTTTCTCGAGGTCACAGAGGCCGACTAAGCTGACTTCGATAAGGGCGAGAAAGGAAGTTCAGTGCAAAAATAGCTGTTTGGGTGGNAACTGTTTACGTTTCCCGCAATGTTGACGCTGCGTTAGTCTTTTCTCGAGGTCACAGAGGCCGACTAAGCTGACTTCGATAAGGGCGAGAAAGGAATTTCAGTGTAAAAATAGCTGTTTGGGTGGGACATGTGTGCACTACGTCATGCTTACGAGTGCCAGCGTTTAGAACTGTTACAATCGTACACAGGAAACTCCTACAACTTGCCCCGCGGCATGTGTAATACGTCCTTCAGGACATTTTTCTAATGGTCAATCCGTAAATAATGTTTTATTCAACTATAACAATACAAAAAAATTATCCTGCTGTTTTTTATGTATAGATTATTTTTATTTGTCATCGAAGTGACTGTTTTCCGGGCATATCTGGCAATTTTTTCTACAAATTCGAGTTCGATAATTTTACTAAAACCATTTTTTCAGATATAATTTTAAAAAATTCTTTCTTTATCCTCCTACTTTTCTCCTGCCATATACGGGTCACTGAAAGTTTTGAGATAAATCTTTTTTTTCAAAGCCATTTACACAATGAATTGTGTGAAGATACCGCGATGCTTGAGGTAGGGAATATCCTGGACGTAGAGCTTTGGCAGTGCTTCAGAAAAGTAGGAAGTAACTCTGAATGGAGTATAGCTATAGTTGAATCTCCCCTATTACTCCTAAGGCTCACCTCATGCTACTCCCGAATCTATTCACTTAGGGATAGGACTTAAATATACAGATTCTATCAAATAAAGAGAAATATACCTCATACATATTGATAAGATTTTGCAAAATATACTTTGAAAGTTATCTGAGCATGTAATTTTGAAACCTAACTATTTACAGGCTATTTTCAGAAGCTCCAAACCAAAGTAAGCTAGTAAGATTCTGAAGCATATTGCGTTGGATGAATGTCAAATTGTTACTTTCCAAATTTAACCATGTCAGTCTCGAAAGGTCACCAAATATGGTTTTATGCATTGTAGCTATTCGATTGTTGTTTAACAGAAGCATGTCTAAGCTGTGCAAGCCTGTGAATGTTTCGTGGTGTATCATTTGAAGGTGATTGTGGCTGAGATCCAAGTGTTTCAGATGTATCAAGCTACCGAAGATGTTACGTGGAAGGGTGCTTATCCTGTTTAGTGAAATGTTTATAATTTCTAAGAGTTTACTGTCTTGGAAAGTGTCCTTGTGAAGGGGCGGAAGTCTATTATTTTGCAGAAACAAAAATATGAAATACGGCATTCCGAGTAGGAAGTTACTGCTGATGATTTCTGATGCACAGTCACGAACGTCCAGTCTCACTAAATGAGGAAATCTGCTGCAGTTCTTCAGCTCAGGTCGTGAACAGTCTGTGGTGAGGAGTTGGTGGTCCAGTTCAGGGAACGAGTTGTTGTCGAGGAACAGAGCGTGGATGTTCCTGGGTATGTCGGGAGGCAACTCACGAAGACCGCTGCTTTGGCACCCAGTGACGAGTATGTTGGAGAACATCCTGATGGGGCAGCTTCTTTTTGTGTCGACACCAGTTGTCATGTGCAGGAAGAGTGCAGCAAACAGCACGAGCAACTGCATCACACCAACAATAAATACTCAGAATGATATTGTGGAGTTAATTCATGGTTTAGTCATTTCTGCCCTTCCATACATGCTTTTCATGGACATCACTGTGTGTGATTGGAGTTAAGTTTGAAAGGAGTATAGCATCACCACTATTGAAATTGGCCATAAGCTAATATTAATTTAACCAAAAACTATTCAAGAAAACGAGGTAACTGTAGACTTACTGTGAAATCTAATTTGTTAGAAGAAACTCTATAACTGCATATCCCTGACCTCTTGAACCTACAATTGCAGGTCACATCAATAACCAGCAAACGAAAGCGACAAAGAAAACAGTTGTCCTCTGCGAGTGACTGCAATGGCGTGTCTAACACACTAGGATTTCGTACCACTATCATCTGATGTGAAAACACCAGACCTGAATTAAATATGACAGGCAAAAATAATCAATATAGTATAGAAAATATACACAATCCGAAAAACTTCTGCAATTGTAGGCAGCATTAATTATTCCCTTTATGTTAAAATTTCTCCCATGAAGTGAAATTGCATTGGGCGCGATGAAAGTAAAATTACAAGGTCATATAATATGAAACGTTGTGTTACATTTGTGACGAAAACAAGACGGAAGATTTTCACTCGGCTAGAGAATAAGGGAGAGTTATGTTGTGTACCTAATAATCGCCAAAGTAGTTTCACTTCTCTAACTTGTACTGAGTTACACACACTCTTTTGTTTTTTTTTTTACGTGAGACCAATATAACCCTTTCAATGAAGTGTCAAACTAATTATAATTTCACTGCAAGCTCAGTAAAAAGTTGATGTACTTCATTTTTAAAGGTAAAATTAAGTATATTAACATAAAAGACATTTCACACGATCAAATATTTATTGAAATCAATTGCTATATTTAAAGTTATTGAACTAAAACATAATGTAATTTGCTTTATAACGAATTGCATTCAGGAAGCTTTCAAGTCTCCATATGAAAATGTATTACAAACTTTTTAATGAAACCAGTTTAAAAAATACCGAAAGTAAATTTTGAGAAATATCTACGACACATGCACGACACGAAAATAATTGGTTAAACCCCAACAAATTTTCGTCATTTTATTGTACATTTCCTTTCTAAGAAATATGCTTCCTTATTTCGTAGAAAACTTAAAATGTGTGCACACAACTCTATTATTATAAGATTACTTCCTTTAATACTTTCCGAAAAGCTGTGATATGCGATTGAAATTTCGGATTAAAGAAAACGTTGAACATATTTGAAACGAAAATCTTAAGTAAAACGAAAAACTCAAGAAATTGAAATACATAATAGCCGCGATTATGTCGTTTCTATGACTAAATATAGCATTCAATGAATTAAACTAAATAAAAATTGATAGTAATTTGAAGAAAAATTGATCATGTGAAAGTGCTTTAAGAGAAAATTATTGAAAGTATGTATAACCAATCAAACTAGAACACAATACACGAATGCAATTGTGGCGTAATGGCTAGTGTATTTGTATTTTACGTAGTGGATCCGAGTACAATACCATGTCACCCCATTGGAGATTTTCCAAGACGTAGTTGGGTAGCGACGTCCTGGACTAAGGCCTGCAAAGTGTGTTTTGTGAAATCCTGGCTTAACTACAATTTTTAAAGCATAAAACCTTCTGTGTGTCATCAAGCAGACGAATTACTTTTACTGGAGCATTCTATAAAATTATCACCTCGGTACACTCTCTACAACAGCCATTATCGTTTGTACGGTGCTAGCTGTGCAGACATCGAAATGGCGAATTGTCGGTGTAGCCAAACTGTAATTATTAATTGTAATGTGCAGATCATAATGTTTAGATACTTAACGCCAGTTCCTGAACTTTTGCATTTCTCTCATTCTGAAAGGCGTCCAAATTCAGTATTTTTGTCCAACTATATTAATCTATCTAGTGACTCTGGTTATTTATTTAAGTGTCGGGTTTTGTATGCAGAATGTTCCGTTACTTGCACGTAAAAATTCCCTACATGAATCACAATCCTTTTCGTTAACAACTCGAGGTTGAGTTTCAGACGTGGTCCGCAGATCAAAGTTCTAGTTGGCGAATGAACTTGGTACCTTGGACCTTCGAACTTTAGGACTGAGAGCTGTGACGTCAGAACGTCCACGAGCAACCAAACGGCGTCAGCAGTCGTCTTCGGATATTTTCACGGTCCGTTGCTAACTGTAGACATTGCCTAGTGAAGTCGATGATCGAACGCAGCTTTATTTCCTGTTCTTCGGAGGAAATCACAGACACCGCACGTCTATCTGAGAACGCTTCCCGGTTGTGACGCACGGCAGCAATAACGCAATAACTGCGCATCATGTGCTTCGTCGCCGTTATGCGCAAGGCTTCGGAGCAGCGTGTAGGTTTTCCGTCGTTTTCAGTCTGAGAGTGTCATATTTTGGCCATGCCGAAGAGCTTCGAAATAATGTTTGCTATAACCTCGTTATGTGCAAAGATTTACTAAGCCTTATTTGTTCCGCCCTCGTTTCAAAGGTTATCTATTTTTTTCTTTCAGTTAGATATTCTTGCATGTTTGAGAAACTGTAGCGGAGTGTTATTAAGGGCGACGCTGACATGCAAATCAAATCTCTCATTGGCCTTCGTGCGGCTGCCTGCCATATTAACGTTATGGGGAACGTGGGTTTGATCTTCGTTCGTCGTATTAGAGTGGGTGTGGTCTTTCCCACGTTGTTTACCATCTGTCGTAGAGTACTTAATTAACAGGAAGTTTTCTAAATCTCTGCTCGCTGGGCGGGGCCGCGGTGTTTTAGTGGTTAGACTACTCGCCTTCCAATATGACGAACCGGGTTCTATTCCTGGCGAGGTCGCTCCCGGATTTTTGCACGTGGGAATCTTGCCGGACTATGCTGCTGGTCGGAGGTTCTCTCGGGGACTTCCCGTTTCCCCCACCCATGCTACCCAGCGCTGCTCCATACTCACCACGCTTCACCCTTATCGCTCTCAAGTCCTCGATGTTATGAGCCACCCCCAATCTCTGTACTCCACTCCTCTCAATAAACTCCCAATTGGCGCCGGAAGTCCTATTATTGCGATGAAAGGGCTTGGTGCTCCAGCCAACTCATATCTGGTATTCCCAGAGTGCGTGGTCTGGCACGTGAGACACGGCCAGGCAGACTGCGTGCAGGCGCAGACTAGGGAAACATACAGAAGTGAAATAGCGTTGAGGTTCCTTTGATATAGACGTACCCAGGCTCTGCAATAGTGCTTGTGCCCGGCGGCACTACTGCATGGCGACAAAGGTTCCCTAGTGGCCGGGTGACTGGCTGGCGAGTAAAGGCTTTCCGTCGCGCCCGTTAGTCATCCGTCCGTCAGTCCGGCAGTCATCCGTCTGTGTTTTCGTCCGTCAGTTTTAAAAGCGATTCTCTACAATCCGTCGTCCGTCAATCCCTCTGTGCGAAAAAATTTCAGTGTGACAACTTAACATCGCAATCTTTCTCTAGTTGGAAATACATTTTCAAAGAAAAAATATTTTGATAAAATATTTAAATTTTTACACGATGAGAATATATAAACTACTGAAAATCTATTTACATTTTAAATTCCGGAATTTACCACCAAAGACAGATACACACAGATCAACCGCCTTGTATTTTATTTCAAAGTGCATATTCCCGTCTAAGGATTTTCTTCAGAAGTCGATGGTTCATCCATCCATCCATCGGAAGTTAAAGTTTGATCTATATTTGGCCGATGGACGGGTGGAAAACATGAAGTTGCTATGCGATTGGTTGAAGATCACGTGGTCGACGGACGGGTGACTGTCGTAACCAGGCGCTGATTGGCGAACGGCGTTCCAGCATGTTGCTGGCCTGTGACACCACATTGCTGGTGCGTATTGCTGGAGCTTTCCATTCTCCTCTGTATGTTTACGTTCTCTGCGGCGCGTGCGTGTCTTCTAGTCCAGTCGGCGACAAGAACCGAAGTAACATAACTGCGGCATTTACAGCAACTCGTATTGTCCCCCTAGTAGTAAATCTGAAAACGGAGAGAGGAATAGTTGATACATTAAGTAAATTTTTTTACTGACAGAAACGTTTTTATCCCGTCTTTTTCTCAAGTTAAATTTTTAGTGATACACTTCCCTCCGCCTCTCCCGCGAATTTTACGTGCATATAAACAAGTTGAAAACTGCTCTAACGATCATAGGCTACAAATGTGATGATATGATTTTCGAAATTTCATCCTCATCCCGCAAATATGTGCAGTCAAATAAAAGGGATCACATAAACCGATGGATTTTAATTTTGAAACTTGTTATGAATGGAAGCATTAGCTGAGATCATCGTATCATATACTATACTAAAATCTAAATAGGTGCCACTTCACAAGTGCAGTTTCAACCATAAATTATTTTAGCATTTTTTAATAAGCTATATTCAGTCGTTAGATATATGTTCATAAGCTGTCCTTCAAGTAGAAAAGGTTGGATATAACTTAAAATAAATTATATTTAACTGACTGCTCTACATGCAAAAAAAAACTAAAATAATATTTGTCCTACTTTAACATCTTTTGAATTATCCAAGAAGCAACCCAATAACTAATAACAAAAATAAAAAAATCCAAGATATAATACCCGAACAGTGAGTAAAATAGGTGAACCCGGAGCATAACGAGGTACAAAGTTGAAAATATGTTTCTTTTTTCATCGTATATTTCCAGAGTAGTCTGGGGAACATCATATTAGTCCGAAGCATTCAAATACCCAGATATGCCCGAAATAACCGCCTCGACAGCATTGTTCACTGCCTCAGTAGTCCATGATTGCCTATTTGTTTTTTCCTTATAGTCTCTAACCATCTGAAATTGAAAGAACGAAAAAATTATGGGCGTACTAAAAACGATCTCTTAGTTAAAAACATTGCGGGGCAGAATGGGGTACTTCCCCATTCCGCCCCACCCGTTCCGCCCCAGGAACACGATTTAGGTTAGGGAGTTGAGGTCACTCGAGAAATATACGTAAACAAACGTTTATCCACGCGAAACTTAAAACAATTAAACGTACTTCAAGCACGTACTAAATGTAGTTGTAATGTAAACAATTATGTATACATTACCTTGGTTAGAAATCGTCAGAAGTTACAATAGAGGAGCCAAAAATCACACAACGAAAACTTCACGTACCGTCGCTCGAGAAAACTAGACTATCATGGCTGCCATAGGTGAGCAGCAACAGGTTGGTCTAGTTCTACTTATTGCCGCTCGCTGGCAGCACCTCCTTGACATCGAAAAACTTCGAACTTCATTCTGCCCCGCTACACCGTTGTGCCCCGGGTTCCCCTACTTAAGAAATTTTTAAAGACAATACATAATATATCTAGTAGAAAATAGTGAGTAAGTGAAGAGATTTGGCCAGCTCTTAACATCAAGATCATGAGAGCCGATGAGGGTGAATCGAGGTGAGTATGGAGCCTCGCCGGAATGCAAGGGTGGATGAAACGGGAGTTCTCCGAGAAAACCCACCGACCAGCAGCATCGTCCGGCACGATTCCAACATGCAATAGTCGAAAATAGTAAGAGGACTGACGATAAAGTAAACTTTAATGATGTATTTTTATTTTCTTAGAATTTCGTGAGTTGTCACCGATATTTTAAAATAAATTAGCGATAAACACTTTAAGTCCAAGTCTACATGTCTCTGGAGGTCAAGATAAAGAAAACGTGAGCAGGTTTTTGACCATCTTCGTGAACAAACATTTTGCCGGAGTGATGTATTTCCGCCGATCTATATTGTACGCTGTGAGTATCATTGCTAACCGAAGAACAATGTAGGAAATAATGATCATTTATACAGATTCAGTGAATTTATCATTAGTTTATATTTCTGAAAGTAGGTTTTTCATACCTGAAAATTGCTACAGCTTTAATACAGCAGTAATTAAGAAAAGGCATAGTTAATTCCTAAATTTACATTATGTATCATTAAGCAACATTTCTAGACATCTATCTTGGATTGCTTAGAATTGTCAACACTATAAAATAAGCAAAATTTTGAATTATTCACTGCTGCCCATTTTATTTTACCGTCGTATTGTTGCATATTCCAAAACAATACCACGTAGGGACTGCATTGTCTATCGCCAGTGACGTAGCCTCGGCGACCTCATGAACGCGGTCAGCCGAGTCCACGGCCATAGAGATAGGTCTGGCAACTGCCATCTCTTCGTCTTGGTGTAACCCCACACGCTCAGTGAAGCTCGTGGATTTCTGCGGAACTAACAGCGCTGGTGCGGGCTGGCCCTCTTGCAGCATCGGGGCATACGGGAGTTTCGGAGATTAATGAATAACATTCACTAACGTCTTTTTATTTCTATATTGCCGTTCGGAATAAAGAATCGTCATATATTGAAGTGCGTTTGAGGTTGGTTTGGTTTACGCCAATGTCTTACGAGCGTAGTATGCTAAGTTCGCAAAAAGCTACGCCTCGTATTTTGTCTCGAACTATTTTTATTGTAATTAAGGTCATTGTTTAACAAAAAAACTGTTTATTTTGTCCAGTAATGTCGTGCGTCGTGCCTAGCAGCACAACAATACAAAACACATCTATAAATATTGTATAAAATACTTTTTAGTTTACAGTATCAATATACACTAATATACATCGCACAAAATAAAATTGTGTAAAGTAAAAACATATATACTATTGCACTGTCATCACATCCACACATATAACAACTCACTTAAGTGTTTTAAGTGTGATTAACAACTGCTCAAATTCATCCATACTATAGAAGACCGCAATCAGTAGAAGATCTTTAACACATTTCCTAAAGTTATTTGAGTTTAAGGATGTTATTGAGTCTGGTAGCTTAGTGTACATCTGTATTCCTTTGAACTCAATATTTCTCTCGTACAAATTTGTTCTGAGATAATATTATTTATAATTATTTCTATTCCTTGTGGAACAGTGATGAAAATCATAATTTTTAATATATTGGTTTTGGTTTGAATAAACAAATTTAAAAAGTTCAAAAATGTACATTGATGTAAATAATAATAATTTTAATTTTTTAAATAAAGGCTTGCAACTTTTATACCTTTTTACTTTCGATACTTATTTTAATGGTCTTTATTTTGTATTACAAATATTCTGTTAGCATAATTAGCAGATCCCCAAAATAATATACCGTATTATGATAATGAGTTGCTGAAGCCAGGCTTAAAGTATTAGGGCTGTAATACTCCTGCTAGTATGCGTATTGCATTACTATTATTTGATGCAAGTTTTTTTATCCACTTTAACAATATGATAAATATGATATCAATGTTGGAATGAAGCACTATGGGAGAAGGTGAAAAAATGATTAACAAGAAACAATCTGCTACTAGTTTCTAATGAAGATATCCACCTCCACTACACTCAGTGAATCTACTTTAGAAATGACACGACTCTGCTCGAAATTCTCTAGTATTAATTTTAACACCAAGCTAAACTCGTAGCGCTATCTCCCAATAGCCTAATGTACACTCGCCGCTGTGAGTCTCACAGAGCTTCGCCACAGAAGGGGGCCGCGGTGACTAGGCGGTTAGACTATTCGCCTCCCACGAAGGCGAACCGGGTTCAATCCCTGGAATGGTCACACCCGGATTTTCGCAGTTGGGAATTCTGCCAGACGATGCCACTGGTCGGCGGGTTTTCTCGGGGATCTTCCGTTTACCCAACCCTTGCATTATAGTGCTGCTCCTTTATCATCTCATTTCACCCTCATCGGCTCTCAAGACCTCGTTGCTAAGAGCCACCCAATTCTCTCAACTCAACTCTACATTCGCCACAGAAACGAAATGGCGTTGCGGCTCCTTTGACTAGGGTTCTCCAATTCTGTGATTGGCTGGGAACGGACCTTGTGTGTGGCTGCCTACTGCTTCCTGCGAAATATTTCATATTGGCTGGGCCGCCTCCTGCTGTTTGGCAGACTGCGTTCCGACGTGTTGCTGGCTAGTGACGCCATTTTGGTGGCATGTGCGGCCAGCGTTTCCTTCGTCTAGTGGTGTGCAGAAGGCAGTAGGCGCCAATAACGCTCGTTTCATGTTTCTCGAAGGACCGAATGAACTTGTTGATAGACTTAGATATTTTATTGCCCTGCAAACACACGGGGATCTCTCGCGCATTGTTGAGATATATTCTCAATCATCGATGAACTGGAGAATCGGGGTTATATCAGATGAAACTGATGACTACTATCCATGATCTGCAAACATCTGAGAAATGTAAATATGGAATCTTAAAAAACAATTAGAAAGATATTATGTACATAGTGCGTAAATAACGTAAAATTTATGTGTGTGTAGTTTCTTATACAGTCCCTTCTGCTTCTATATAAGCTGTTAATAAGGTGGTGTTTGAGAGTACATTTTAATTAAAATTTATATGAGTGCATGCAGTAGGAGGGCTATTTTTAGATTTAAAGTAATATGCCTTACTCGGGTTGTTTAAAATCGACTGAGTTCTCTATGGCGAACGAATAAAATAGAGGAGTATTTTTGAGGAATGTTTCGCAACTAGTTGGTTGGCCTGATAAGTTTGCTTGGTAAGTTAGTATGATTCTTTGGTATGGACGGCTCTGGTAGAAATGTTTTGCAATGATTCTGAGAAGATTTGCTGAGAAGAGGTTAGCCACGAGACTCTTATTAGGAGACGTTTTTCGAAACTTTCCATCATCACCATTTTACTGTATAGGTGGGTGGTATGGCAGGTTGATCTTGTCGGTTGGTATTGCCAGTTTTGCAGGAACTGATCACGTTAGGAGTTAGACTTGATCTAAGTCAGTCTCATCAGGAACCAGTTTTGGGTGGAGTTAGTCTTGTGTGGAGTCGGTCTTGTGTGTAGTCAGTGGTTTATTAGAACTGTTAGTCAGCATGGTGCCTCGATGTGACCAGCTGTTAAATTGGCAATTGTATGGACTATGATTTTTCTCGAATTTTCGAGTTCAATGTCATTGGGGTAAGATCCAGGCTGACGACCAACATAGAGGCTAAATCCACAGCACCTCTGGCGACTAAATCGATAATTAATACACTAGCATCACCTACGTGTTGGAAATTAAAACAAATATCAAAACTAAAAAAAACAATGTGATGGGTGTAGTGTTTTCCCCTGAATAAACAAAGGTGAGCGGGTAGGGGAATGTTAATACAAAGTGATTGATTGGAGGGGAGGTCGCTCGTCTGCTGAACATGATGCTGTGGAGACCTCTGGAAATATAAGTTTTTAAAAATAATTTAAACAATCTAATGTCTAATAAAATTTTCAATTTATTTTTTTAATATTCTTAAGAAATTTTTGATATTTTTGACGAATTTTTGGGTTAAAATTTAAAAGTCCCCTTGTTAAGGTCAAAGGTCAATGTAACCTTTATCTAAGATGGCGGTAGTTGTCAGTAATGTAATATGTTCGCTAACTCTTATGAATGTATTCAAATTTTACAATTTTATTGTCAAGTTTTGTTTTTAAGGTCATCCAAGGTCACGGTTATAGAGTCAAAGTAATTGGTCAAGACCATGGGGATTGGGTGACATAACATGGCAGCTGGTCAGTTCCAGTTCCTCGTCCCCTATAAGCCAAAACATTCGAAACTTTAATTTTTTTGGAGATGGCCAAAATAAGTTTTTAGTAATTTTTTTTTACACATTAAAAATAACTTTTAGGTTTTTATATATGATTTTTTAGGGATTTTTAAAACAATTGTGCGAGTTTGCTTCAAGGTCACCCAAGGTCATAGTCATGAGGTCAAGGTCAAAGGTAAAGGTCACGTCATCCAACATGGTAGTCGGGTGATGTTACATGACAGCTGCCGGCTTCGGTTCTTTGTCCCCTCTAAGCAAAACATTCAAGATTTTTATTTTATAAGTTTTTAAATAACATTTTAAATTAATTTTTACTAAATTGGTATTAATGTGTTATCAATTTTGTAATAGTTTTTTGGGTATTTTTGGATTTTCAATGTCAAAGGTCACCGGGGCGAAGGTGAAAGGTCAAGGTCACCGACATCCAACGTGGTTGACAAGATGGCCGCCGGGGACCGGAATTGCAGAGCATGAACATCACCAAGCTCCGGTCCGAGGTTCCGATGGCCCAGACTTCCCATAATGATTCTACTCACTATATAAGCTTTTTCAGTAACACATTGTGAAGCATTCCTCCGGATTGAAAATTCACTGTTTGACCACTCAGCCATCTCTCTCGGTGCAGGGCAAGGTAGCTGATATCGAGTCATAAATTACATCGACACATGCAGAGAATGGCAGGTGTGATGATATAGCCCCGTCCGCTGTTAACTGAGTCCTCTCGTAATCAGCAGATGGAAAAATTTCCCTCCCAGTAACTGCACGTGGCGTCCTCTCAGTAAAGTTGGCAGCGACCCACAAAAAGTAGGGCCATGTCTTAACGTGGCAATTCTATTGTGATGTTAAAATTTGCGCTCGCTAACCCCATTAAATTTAAATTTTGCTTATTTTATTCACTTAAGTGTAATAATCAGCATATTCATAAGACATTAGCGTTCCCAAAAAATTTCACAGTGACTCCTGATCGACGCATGTATAAAGCGAGATGTTCCAAGGCAATGTTAATCTTACATATGAAAGAAGGTTGCAAAATTCCGGTCCTAAGCATCGCTATCAAAAGTGCTCACTTAACCTTGAACAACCTATACAAAGGAATATGAACAGCATTATTGGCAAACCTCTAGAAAAGAAACCAAGTAGTAATGAAATGTGTAAAGAAAAATTAAAGCACCGGAACTGAATTAAAGCAGGATTATGGTAGGACGGCATAGGAGATGTTGGAGAGCCTATGGCACAATAAATGTCTCAGAATATCTGGAAGTTGTAGAAGATTAAAATGTGTGGAGGTATGACGAGCACTTAATTCACGCTTAAACGTATAGTGACGCAAGTAATAACTATTACCTAATAAACCTTATTTAAAATAGTAAAAAAATTACGAATTTTTGTTGAAATAATAATTTTATAGCAGGTGAATCGCAGTCGGTATTATCAATAACATTTTGTGAAATGAGTTTAATGCAACTTGCCGACGGGTTTTAAAATAGTAATCGCAAGTGTACAAAGATTTTTTTCTGTTCCGATTTTGATTTCTTTACACAGTTGGTATAATTCTCATATACACATATAAGAATTCTCAGTAATGGCAAATCATTTTATTTCCCCAATGAATTCCTGTGGACTGTCAAAGCGACAGGCATATATAGAATGTCAGTCAGTAAATTGGTCAATAAAACTAATGAACTAATCCGAACATTTGGCACAGGCAACGGAGCGTCCCATTGGTGTGATGAACAGATCGTGTGGCTTTCATACTCATCAGGGCAGGGGATTTTCCAGATGCTTTAAATTTCCTTCCTAGTTCCGAAAACAATAGTTGCTCTGTCCTTTCACATTTGTACTGCGGAGAACAGCAACCAGCCAGTCCAGAAAACACTGTGTGTGGATTCCTTTCTTGCGCATACCTGAAACTGTACAGATTAGATGTAGATCAACGTATCGTCATTCCAAATGAGCCTAACTGTATTTGAGTTGAGCAGCTATTATGCGAAAGTGTAAAGGATGGAAGGGTGGGGATTGCAGAGATTTGGATGGCTCTTAAGATCGAGGTCTTAGGAGCCGATGAGGATGAAATGAGTTGAGTATGGAGCAGCGCCGGTATGCGAGGGAGAAGAAAAAGGGAGATCCCCGAGAAAACCCGCCGGCTAGTGGGATCGTCAGTCGCGATTCTCACGTGCGAGAATCCGGAAGCCACACCACCAGGATTTGAACCCGGTTCGCTTAAGTAGGTGGCCAATAGGCTGAAAACTACACCACCGTGGACCCGCAGGATAGATGGGGTATATACATTGTCCTTAAAGATTTATGGATTGTCCCAGTACAGTGAAGAATGTACTTGAGCATGTTGTTTATTTTTCAACCATGCGGTAAGAAAATATGAACTTATATAGGTCTGGTGTTTTCATATTAGACAGTGACACGAAATCCTAGTGTGTTAGACACGCCATTGCAGTCACTCGCACAGGAAAACTGTTTTATTTGTCGCTTTCGTTTCCTGGTTATTGATGTGCCCTGCAATTGTAGGTTCGAGGGATCAGTGATATGCAGTTATAGAGTATCTTCTAAGAAATTAGATTTCACAGTAAGTATAACGTTACCTCGTTTTCTTGAATAGCTTTTGGTTAAATTAACATTAGTTTATGGCCATTTTCAATAGCGGTGATGATATACTCCTTTCAAACTTTACTCCAATCACACACAGTGAGTCCATGAAAAGTATGTATGGAAGGGTATAAATAACTAAACCATGAATTAACTACACAATATTATACAAAGTAAATTAAATGTTTTTATTTATTGTAGGAGTGATGCATTTGCTTGTGGTGATCGCTGCACTCTACCTGCCCGTGACAGCAGGTGTTGACACAAGAGGAAGCTGCCGCATCGGGATGTTCTCCAACACCCTCATCGCTGTGTGCCAGAGCAGCGGTCTTCGTGAGGTGCCACCCGACCTACCTAGGTACACCCACGTGCTGTTACTCGACAACAACTCGTTCCCAGAACTGGACCAGCAACTCCTCACCACAAACTGTTCACGACCTGAGTTGAAGAACTGCAGCAGATTTCCGCATTTACTGAGGCTAGACGTTCCCCAGTGTGCAACAGAAATCATCAGTAGTAACTTCCTACGCGGGATGCCGTATTTGAAATATTTGTATCTGCAAAATAACAGACTTCAGTCCCTTCCCGGGGACACATTCCAAGACAGTAAACTCTTAGAAATTATAAACATTTCAATAAACAGGATAAGCACCCTTCCACGTAACATCTTCGGTAGCTTGATACATCTGAAACAATTGGATCTCAGCCACAATCACCTTCAAATCATACACCACGAAACATTCAAAGGCTTGCACAGCTTAAACATGCTTCTGTTAAACAACAATCGAATAGCTACCCTGCATAAAAACATATTTGGTGAACTTTTGAGACTGACCTTGTTAAATTTGGAAAGTAATAATTTGACATTCATCCCACGCAATCTGCTTCAGAATCTTACTAGTTTACTTTGGTTTGGCGCTTCTGAAAATAACATATATTTTCTGAGTCCAACCCTTTTCTCCGATTTGCCAAACCTGGAAATAGTTAGGTTTCGAAATAACATGCTCAGAAGACTTTCAAGGTAAATTTTGCAAAATCTTATCAATATATATGAGGTAGACTTCTCTTTTAATATGATAGAATCTGTATATATAAGTCGTATCCCTATTTCACTTATAAACGAAAAAAGGTTTAATGTACTAGATACAAGTACTAACATATGCATTGACAAAACTGGCACTGAAAATCCTTGTTTCATTTCTGAACTGACGGACAAATCGAAACCTAATATTTTTCATAGTATTAATCTCTCATTTAACAACATCAGCCATTTTGGATACAGCAAAGCAAATTTTACACATTCTTTAGAGTTCCTTAACTTAAGTCTGACTGGAAATTTAAAAATGAGTATTCCTGTAGACTTTATAAAAAGGGAGAGGTTTATCACAGAACTCCATCTTGACGGTGTTAATTTTGGGTGGAGAAACTTTACTCTCTTGAATGAAATTCTTGAACTACCGTACTTAAAAACACTCAGTATTATAGGATGCAGTGCGTGCGAAAGCTATACAAAAACATTATTATTTTCCATTTTCAACCCAAGGATGACTGTTGATATGATTTGTGACAATAAAGGGACACAACATAATAACGAAAGGAGGGGGATTTCAAATCATTTAAGTAACCCAACTCTAATATCGAGTCTACCAAATAAGCGAAATTTTACTCCATTCATGAATTGGGAGAATTTACCACAACATTCAAATTATTCAGATGTGTTCCCATGTGAAAAAGTTGAAAATGAAACCAAACTTGTCATCCACTTCATGTCACAGGATCTATCTATAAAGGTGATGTGTTCCTATATAGTCGATTGCTCGTACACTTTTATTTCTGTAGTACCAGATGTAAAATTTGCGTCTTGCGTTTTGCTGTCGCACATTGGCATAAAGGATTTGCAAGAAGACTTATTCCAGTCCTCTCAAACTATCAGGTATATAGATTTGTCATTCAACAAACTTGAACGTCTACCCCATGGGATATTTCATCAATTGAAAAACCTGTATGTGTTAAACCTAGATTACAATTTTTTAACATCTTTGAAGTCGCCAATGTTTCTTAACTTATCCACACTTGCTTTCCTGTCGATAAAGGGCAACAACATAGTTTCGTACAGCAGAAGTACATTTTCTCATCTACCGAACTTACAGATGCTGTTACTAGATTTAAGTAGTGATATCTATATTTACGACGAAACTTTCGATAGCCAACACAGGCTTCGTTTGCTTGAAATAAATGCAATAGGTAACTGTTCGCGTTTCCAAATTGTTCACAATTCAAGCATCAATAAATTGAAATTCTTAAAAACTTTGAATTTACATGGAATCACGTTAAATTCCAGTCTCAGCAACGTCTTCATTAATTTAACTTTGCTAGAAAAAGTGTACATAGAGAGATTACCACTACGAGAAATACATGACGATGATTTTGCCTCGCTTACAGAGCTTACGAGACTACAAATTAAAGACAGCCAAATTGAAACAATCAGTGGAAACGCTTTTAAAAACTTCGTAAACATCCAAGTTATTGATGTTTCATGTAATAACATCCACACTCTCCACAGCAAGTTATTTCTTCACACCGTACATTTGAAACACTTGAACATGTCTCATAATCAAATCAAAAGCTTTCCAGTCACGTTATTTAAAAAATTATCAAAATTGTTAGTTCTACAAATGAGTGACAATAATATACTGAAAGTGGATTTGAAAGCATTTGTTTACTTACATTCAATTCGTGAATTGGATTTCAGAAATAATAAGATAGCGGCAGTCTATGATGAGTGTTGGAATTATGAAGTCTATTTGAAAAATGTAACATCAACTAATTCTCTATCAATTCATCACGGAAAAATAGGATTGCAGCAGTGTATCAGAAGCTTAGAACCAGATATAATTAAGAACACCACAAACCATGTTTACATTAAAGACTTATTTTGGAATAGGCCGAACTTGATGTTATTTGACATGTCAATGAATGCTATTGCCTTCCTATCAAAGGAAACTTTTATCAGTAGTCCATTTCTTCAAACACTGTCTCTATCTCGTAACAATTTAAAAGACATCGACATGGATATGTTTATGTACACTCCTTCAATTAAATCTTTATATTTGCACCACAACCTTCTTGTGACTGTTAACAGAATGATATTCAAAAATCTGACTCTATTAGAGACACTTGAACTAAGCTATAACCGAATAGAGTTCATTGAGGATGGAGCATTTATGGACTTAGTGTCACTAAGAGTTCTTAGACTTAATTTCAACAGATTAAAATCGTTTAATGCTGAATCGTATTTTTCTGTAAATATTTTAAGAATCTTATTTCTTAACGACAATTCCATAATGCTGAATGAAACAAATTTATCTTCCCTTAAGTTCTTGACTATTGTTAGCTTGCATAACAATGTCTTAGGAATTATACCCGAGAATACATTCAATTTATCGCATAACCTTGGAACTGTTGTTCTCAGTAACGCTAGTATTTTGACAATTGATCCAAACACGTTCAAAAATAATAACAAAATCACTGTTTTTTTGTTAGCTGAAAATCCTATACACTCATTAACTACACAACATTTTTCTTTTATGCCGAGCCTAATANCACTGTTTTTTTGTTAGCTGAAAATCCTATACACTCATTAACTACACAACATTTTTCTTTTATGCCGAGCCTAATATATCTTGACATGAGTGGGCCAAAAGTTGTTCCTGGAGGTGTTGCCAAATATGCCGGTCTAAGCTGGAAAAACCTGACTTTGCTCAACTACTTTTTTGAACTCGCCGATCTCGAGTATATAATTATATCTGGCAATCCAATATGCGCGCGTACTCAGTGGACACAAATAATAGAGAACTTGTTTCTCTCAGAGAATTGGAGGACAGCCATTTGCACAGAATATTTTACACCGCCTTCTTGGTATGTAAATTACAAAACTAAGTCACTAGCATATGGTATAGTTCTAGTAAAACAGCTTTAATAACAAAGTAATTTGGCATTCGTTCATAGGAAATAAAAGTAAAACTTGTAATGATGAAAAAAATTAGAAATGTCGTTATGTTTTCTTTGGAGGTTTTTATTTTAATAAATGAAAAATGTTTGCTTCTATTTTGTGTTAAATATGCAACTAAAAGATGGTAGTTACATAAATGTAAAGATATTATGGATATGCCATATGTTATTGAGTGTTTGCCTGATATAATGCAATTTGTAGTTAAATAATTAAGTTAATGATTGTAAATAAAAATTTTCCATCGTCAAAGGGTTTATATATGAGTCCCTCACAGATTCGGAGAGGAAATGAAATTTTTTTGCATTAATGTATTTTACATTTGCAACAATCTTATTTTACAAAATATAAAAGTTTATTTCTGTATTAAACTTAGTAATATTTCCTACCTTAACTTATAAAAATAAAGTGACTTTACTGTAGTAATTATGTCGTATTTTACCGAGAGAATAATATTTGACAGGAAAATAAACTGACATTTTAGAATAAACAACTTTTCAAGCCAATATGGAACATACAGTTGTGCATGGTCATGTTACCATAACAGAGTAGATATGTATAGGCTGTTCACGATAAACTCAGCACTTTTAAAATCCTTGCTTAAGATCTACTTGTAGGTACGGTGTGTATTCTTCCACCTTGCGTTAAATAAACATTGCCATGGGCCTCATTACTTTATTCGTGCCTCGTTGCACTGAAATTTGGAAGTGATTAGAAAAGTACATATTTTCATTACATTTACTTTTCTATGCATTTCAAGAACAGGAAACAAAATAAATAATTCTAGTTGTTATAAACGTCTACCACTTTTAATATAACGTTAAGATATGAACTATTTCCCCTATTTCGTTACGAACTTTACGGAGCGCTTGCCAGTCAGCGCGCACGTTAAAATAAATGGAGGTAGAAGCTGTGACATTATTCAGAGGTAATTTTTAAAAATGCTCACTTTATCGTCAACAGCCTTTACACAAACACGAACCCATTCCCTGGTTGGCTGCGCGAGGCTCTGGGCACGGTCCTTACAAATGACTAGTGACAGCATGCTGTGATATGCACTCTATTGCCTGCGTTGGCGGATGGTGATTGGCTTACCAGGCGCTGAGTGGCTAAAGGCGGTATAATATTTGCTGGCCAGTGACGCCATTTTCCTAACGTGCAGCGCTGGAGTTCGTCCTGTAGTCGGCTGTCACCCCTCTTAATTCATAAGGTGGCCACCTGGTTGAAGGAATTTTGCACTCCTAAGGCCTAAAAGTGTGGGAGCGCTAGGGGCGACCGAGACATGCGCATCAACTGCCTCGTCGCCTCTACGCGCAAAGCACTGAGCTGGCGTGCAGTCTTGCCGTCGATAACGCGCCTTTTTTGATAATACTATTGTCAGGCAGGTGTATTTTTTTTAAATAATAGCCGTACATATTTAATTGTTGTTTTATTTTATAAAGACGTCCACCGGTCAAGATTATGGATACATGATAGGCTATTCAATACAATACGTATATAAAGAATTGCTAATTTATAAAAAGAGCTTGGTTAAATATACATTCTAAATCATTCCCTAATTCCGATATACATCTAAGATCCGGAAATTTACTACACGTTCTTCACACGTAGCAGGCTAGGCCTCTCAGAAACATACAAACGCAAATTACGTATAAAATTAATTCACGCTTCTCACCTATACTTTTCAAATTTTCTGGTGCAATTAGGCGCCTCTTAACCACACATGTAGGAGAAAAGTTTGCTAATTGTAATATGACAGGCAACCACATAAAATTAAACAGTTTTATCGTCTATGTTAAGATCAAATAACTTTAATTGTATACCACAAACACTATAATGATAAATATTATGTGTGTTATCATTATCTTATTGAGATTAGATATTTTTACATTATTTTGATAAAATTGACGTTATTTGTGCATTACACTTCGCAAAACTTCCTTTGCGCTAACTGATATTTCTTACACATCTATGACTTTTAGGCAGCATTTGTATTTGGTTATCCGCTGTGCCTTAATACATACTATGTTAATGCACTTTCCTTTACTTGTGTGTCGTAATGCAAAAAATTTTTGTTACAATCGAGAAACTGTATGACAAAACAACGTTGCCCTTTAAGGAGAAACTATCTCCACCACGTTTAATTTATGTTTTTTTGTCCGTACGTCATAACATATTTGATTTAACGAAATTTTTTTTCCAACCTTGCATAATTAAGATATTCTAAAGCTACATCAATTTTTTAGTTTCCCTTCCTTTATTATTGTTTAACTAGTACCGCTGGAATAATTTTCCTCGTGGGCGACTACTGAAAAAAATATTACCCAACGTAGCCAAGTAATACAAACTTGAAAAAATTTATTAAACAATGTGCTGTGTCCGATCTGCCGATACGTAAAAACTACTACTGAATCTGTAATCCAGGTTGTTGCAAAAAAAAATTCCATAATTCCACAACTGGGCGGGACCGATCCCTTTAAGAGTATGCGGGATATAAATTATTGACCTATAGTATATTCGCAGTGTCTCCACACTTTTCAAATCAAACCTTTGAAAAATCACCCCACGTATGAATTGCTTGATTATTTCCTAAATATGCCACATCCACAATCGTTTTATACTCGTGTTAGCATAAAATTACCTACTTTTTGATTAAATTGAACTGTTTCATGTATGTTATTGCAAACATGATAATACATATTTCATTTATAATTAATATGACTAAAAACAGAGAAAATCGATATGTTGGTAGTGCCTAACGAGGATACGTTCTTATGGAAAATATCATGACACTGAGTGCGCACGAATGCAGTGCGTCGTTTCGTCTATTTGATATGATTTTCGAGTCTTGGTTAAGATTAGTTTGCATGAAGCGGAGGAACATCCTGGAAGGAGAACTTCAGCAGGGCTTCAGGAAAGTTGTAAGAAACCGTGAATATACTATACTTGATAACTGAAGTCTGCAGATTTTCGGGAACCACTTAACCCCCCCC
>NQII01002852.1:190864-209253 GCA_002778355.1 Clitarchus hookeri
TTCCACCCGCCTCCACTATTGCTCTCCACGTCAGCGTACGGTAAACCAACTCGCGAAAGTAAATTTTTAGAGATTTTTTTCTCGCGATAAATAGTAGCCAATATAAACTTTCAGCCGTCCAACTATTTCTGTGCAAGACATTACGTCTATCTATTGCTAGGTTGCGACGTTGCATTGTTATTGCGTTTGTGTATTTTTTCATTTTCCAATAAGAATTTCCCCAAGAGAATGAGACATTTTCTCGGAGTATAAAGTAGCCTATGTCTCTTCCCGGCCCTCCGACTATCTCTGTGCAAACATTGACGTCGTGTCGATCCGTTGCTCCGATGCGACGTAGGACAAACAAACAAACAAACACACTTTCGCAGTTCTGATCCAATTAGTATGAAAGCCCATTTGAAGATTGATAGTCAGCAAACAATTGCACGTGGGTTCTACACACGAGCGTCAGCTGGACATTATGACAGTACTAAGCAGGAAGTAGCTGCTGCTGAGTTGGTGACAAGCACGTGGGGCAATTGCGACATAGAAGTCAGTTATTTCTAATTCACTAGTGTTATACATACAGGAAAAAAAAATTACTTGGTTTTATAAGAGAGCTGGTGCCAACTGCAAGGCTTCGTATAATAAATCTGTTATTTTAGTTCAAGTCGCATGAAAAACACTTAAGTGTTAATTAAGTATGCGTTCAGTTAAACATCACAATCATCATTATAATATACGTAAGTAATTCCAAAAGAGTGGCCACGGAAGATCAATTATTAACGATACATGAAACAACTGAGAAAACCGCCCAAGAATTTTCTTCTTTTCGTAAAAATGCATTCACAACATCAAGGTAGTGTACGACGTATGTACGAATAAAAGTTGAACACTGCATATTTACATGCATCAATTCATATCCACACTTAGTGCAAGCTTAACCTTCCAATTCTACGTACGTTGGGCTGAACTCTCAATAAGAATGTCCAATTTAATAATAAATTTATTCTTTTAAGTAAAACTGCTAAGGAAAAGCCATCAATATACGAAATTCTGGTTTCTTTGGCCAATTACTCAAAATTGTACCATATTTCGCACAAATTCTGCAAGAATACAACACCAAATAGTAATATCGATCCGAAAAAGTTACGTTTGTGTTTGAATGTATTTGAACAGAAAGCGTACGTACGTGAATTGGGTACGTCATGAAGAGATTGTGAACCCGCCTTTATGGTCCAGAGGAAGAACGCAGACCGAGAACACATGTCTTACCTGCGATTTCATTTCGCTGCACTGTTGACAGGTTTTCCAGTATATACGCTCCTAAGTCCACATGTGGCCTTCGTTACGGGAAGATCACGACATCCCTTCGCTCTATAGTAAATATTGATTACTATATATATCGCACTCTCTCCCTTACACTGGCTTTCTCTCTCTCTCTCTTAAAACCACAAAATATTTGTTGGTCTTGCATAGGCGTGCGGACAGGGCGGGCCAAACGGGCCAGTCCCACCCCCTCCCCCCCTAATGTAGGCATTCAATATGGAAATTCCGCCAAAACATTTGTTAATGACCGAGTATTGCTGCCATAAACAAGTGCAACCAACCTTTGAACAAGCGTGCGAGTTCTTGTATATTTGAAATTGTTGAAATACCTTGTGTATAGCACAACATAAAAAATCTATGACAATAATTATGGGAGCTGTATATAAGTCTGTGATACACGTTAGAAAATGATTTCCAGAACAAGAATCATTTTACTTGCATGTTTTAAAGACATAGCGTAACCCATACATGTAACTGGCATTTCATGGTTTGGTCAATCTAGTCTATCGGATGTTTGCTTCGTCAGATGTCCACTTTAATAAGTTTCTTCGCCGTTTTGCTCAGTGCATCACAGTTATGTACTGTCGCGAATGTAAGCGTCATTGTCGTTACAGACAGTCGTAAATCAGTCTTGTCTCCACATGAAGCATTCCAACTCCAAACATCGTACGTTCTTGGCCAGACTGACTAGAAATATAATGACATAGGAGATACACTGGCGCATATGGCCGAGGAATCGGAACAACTTTCATGTCACATGTTGCGTACAGCGTAGGTAACGGAACGTCTAAATGGCACCACATACCGCAGCACGTTCAACCAATAATTTTTTGAAGACTTCCCACTAAACTAAAGGTAAGTAAAGTTAGAAAAAATTTTTTTTGTATTCAGAAATTATGTGTGTGTGTTTGTATATATACATACGCATATACATGTATGAATAATATTGTAATTTCACTTCACATTATACGAATTTTGGCGACCCCCTAATGAAAATGTCTAGGCGCGCCTATGCGCCGGGAGGAAAAAAAAAGTATCGTAGAAGATCGCACCTGTTATGACATTAACACTTTTGTAATAGATAAAATAAACCTGATGCTCTGAAAATTTCTTTAGCTCAGCTGTAAACCGCGCGTGTAAAACACCTCGCAGAAAATAAATACGCTTCTGCAGGCTGTCATAGAACTAGTTAAACTGATTGGTACCTAATTTAAACATAAATTTTTTGCTTGCATTTGAGTTGTTATTTGGCATGAATGTGGGGGATCTCTACTTAAACTTACACGAGTGTCTTGAATATGTATTCACAAATGCTATGACGTCATATTTATATGGCGAAGAGGGTCTACTAGAGATGGTTATTAAAAAAAAAAAAAAAAAATTACTTACCTTTATGAGCATCAAACTGGTAACCGAGTTGTTGGAATCCTAATATATATTAAGAGTGAGTCCCGTCATCTACGTAAGGGCGCATCGTAAATGCCATACTTCATGCCGCTACTCCTGATATACTTCGATAGGCGCCTTTTTTTTCTGTGCCTATTTTGTAGTTCCACGTGCCATGAATGCAGGATTTTGTTTTGCACAAAAGTGCAGTTGTTAGCGAATTAATATCCACCGCGTGTCCTTTACATTAGAAGCGACCTTGAATTTTAGCAACTGGTGTAATCGGCCTTCTTCATTTGCCTTTCGACTGAAAGACACACCGGGAGTCTCTAGACCAAGGGTGCTCAACCTTTTTAACAGTCGGGCCAAACGAACGATTCAGACATTTTTGGCGGGCCACTGACGGTTGTTATTTAAGTTATTTTTAAGACTTGTGCAAGAAAAAACCCAATATTAAGAAATGAAATTGTTGTTTATTAAAATAATAAAACAATACACTTTTGCTTCTTCATTCTAATGTTATGTATCTTAAATCAAAATCGAACTAAATAAAAACTAAGGTTAATACAATTAATGTGATTTCTGACATTGCTTCTGTTGTAATAATTTTCTTATATTAGGCGTCAAATCAGATGTTGAAAGTAACAACAAGTCACTAATATGTTGCTCTGTTAGTGATGTGCGGTATTTATTTTTAACATAATTAAGGTTTGAGAAAACCTTTTCACAGACATATGTTGATCCAAAACTACTTAAGAATTGTAAGGCCAGGTCTGTTATGATAGGAAAATCTTCTGTTGGTACCAATTTCCAGAAATTTGCAAAATCTTCTGAAGAATTTTGTGGTTTTGAGGATACTTTTTCGGCAAAAAGGTTTTTTAGCGCAAAATGACTTTGCAGTTCAGTGAGTTCTAACTGAACATTGGCAGGATAAGTAATTATTTCAGTCAAACTGATTATGAAGGGATTCACAAAAATTTGTATATTTTGTTTTTTACTCTCAAAGTCTTGAAATCTTCTCTCAAACGATTGTAATAAGGAGCTAATTTTAGATTCGTATTTAGAACAATTGATGGTGTCAATATTGAGTTTCTCTTTCAAATCTTTAAGTGTGGGAAAATGGTCAATATTTTCTGTGCTTAAGTTAATTAAAAACAGATTTAATTTAGCTTTAAATCCGCTTATCAAACTAAACATAGTCGGAAATGAACAATCTTTGCCTTGTAATTTGAGATTCAAAATATTGAGATAATTCGTAACGTCAACAAGAAATGCAAGATCACTCAACCAAGATGTATTCTTCAGTAAATCAGTTTCCAAAGGTAACACCCCTTTTTCCTCCAAAAATTCCACGACCTGCTCTCTCAAGTTGAAAAATGTTTTTAACATGTTGCCCCTTGAAAGCCATCGCACAGCGCAGTACAGTTGAAGCTCTCCATATTCACTGATTTCTTCTTCAAATAAAACTCTGAATTCACGTCTATTAAGAGCTTTTGCACGTATGTAATTTATGCAACGTACCACTGGATCCATAATATCATCCAATTTCATGTCCTTTGCACACAAAGCTTCCTGGTGGATAATGCAATGATACGAAAATAGTGTGCGACCCAAGAAATTCTGCAACAAAGCTACGCAACCTTTGTTTTTCCCGATCATTGCAGGTGCTCCATCAGTGCAAATACATATCATTTTGTCCCATGATAAGCCCTTTTTCTCAATACATTCCCTAATTTTCAATAAAATGTCTTTTCCTTGGGTTGTAGTTTCTAGCTGACAGAGTTCAAGTAAATCTTGCAATATATTCCAATGTTTATCAATACACCGCACAAAAATAGCCAACTGAGACCTACTCGTTAAATCGCAAGTTTCATCTAACGCCAATGAAAAGTATTTGCACTTTGTTACGATTTCTTGAATCTGACTGCTGATATCAACTGCCATCTCCTCCACCCTTCTCGTAACAGTGTGTCGTGAGAGTGAGACACTGTCGGCTTTAGCTTTGACGTTTTTATCATTACAGTTTTGTGCAAAGATTGTCAAAGCCTCTTTAATAATTTCTCCATCAGTAAAACATTTCTTCTTTTTCGCTAAAAGCAAAGAAATCTCGTAAGATGTTTTGACCATGGATTCAAGCTCGTCGTGCCTTTCAACGAAAATATTCTGTTGGTTGAATAGTTCCTTTTTCTTTTTCTTTAAAAAATCTTCTCTGATAGCACTACCAACAGGGTACTCTTTTTCAAAATTATTATGATTTTGCTTATAATGCCTTTCTAGGTTATATTTTTTTGCAACAGCTACTGTAGCGGAGCAAAGTAAACACATGGGTTTATGCGCCTTGCTTTCAATAAAACAATATTTATTTTCCCATTCATCATGAAAAACACGGTAGGTCTCGGTCGATTTCGACGTACTTGGTTTGCTGTGAGACATACTGAAACAAACAACATTTGTTTATTTTCCTTTCTGAATATGTACCTAATATGAATATCTACTTAAATTAGCTCATACTGAATAACATACCTTTGAACACCAATGTCTTCACTTATTTAAACAAAAACGATCAAATGTTTGATTCAGTTCTTCATCAACAAAATAACAACTTAAAAACATTATGTACTGTAATCAGTGACGCGCGCTCTCGATTGTTTTTCGAAACACAGTGCGGGGACAGGTGAGCGCGAGGAAGCGTGGGCGGGAGGCTCAAAACAATACTTCGCTCCCGAGCTTACGCACACAAAAACAATGTACACGTGCATCTACACTCGCACTAAGACCAACCCGCCTTTGTTAGATAAAACGTCTTCCTAATCCTATACTACCACGTACAAAACACTTTTTCAACTTGGCGGGAATTTTCTGAATTGCTTGCGTGGGCCATTCAAAATTCGTCCGCGGGCCACATCGTGGCCCGCGGGCATAGGGTTGAGCAGCCCTGCTCTAGACGATGGCTCGACTCTTAACTGGAACTGTAAAAGGTATTTAGCAATTAGCACTTTCGTTGCACAGGATAGAACCGAAGACCCGGTGGTCACAACAACTCGCTTTGCACAGTGAACCACCGGGATAAGTCGGAGTCAACTGTTAAAGTCTCAACAGTTGACATGGCAGAGGACCTGTGGTTTTTCCCAATCTGGTATAGCACTGGTATTGTTAGCTTCTGATAAAATGAAACCAAATTTATAGCTTTACTTTTACAGATATTTTTTTCAAACAGAACGTCGATTGCCAGGGACCTAACTGCGGAAGTCAGAAAATCAAAAACCTCCAGCTTTCTACTGAAGCGCCCACAAATCCACGCCAGCATGGGCTACTTCGAAGTGTTCAAGGATTTACCTCTATGTTCTTTTATTATACCTCTGATAGATGGATAGAGTACCACAATGTACTAGCAGAAACGACTCTGCCAGTTACCTGTGAACTAAATATCTGTTCCGAAAAACTAAAGAGGATGTGGAAAACTTCCCCAGTTCAGCAAGTAACGCTGCCATCGTTTGCTGCAAGAGGTGACACGATCCATCACTCGAATCGCCTTGACCAGCTGCACGAAGAACAAAAGAAGAACATGTACCACTAAACTCCAATTCCAAGAGGCGGGCCTTTCTGCTTGACTCAGCACGGTGGTCTGGGAGTTAAAAGCGGAAGGAAAGAGGGGAAGGGGCTGAGAATAAGAGAGAAAGAGGAAGAGAGTTTCTCCACCGTATAATTTGGAATAATTCTCTGCGGTAGTTTTAAGTTTCCCTTCGCCCTTCCATCAAAGGAAAGAAGTCCAACTGGTATGGTTCCCGGTTAACCGAAAACTTTTGGAGTAACCCTATGAAAAATTTTTCTTCCTATAACAAAATATATTTTCACGTTAACGCCGACTATATAAGTACAATATTTACGCCTTTGCGTTTTACTAAAAGCACACCTGTGTTTGAAAGAAAGTGACGGCATTCTATTCCGAAAACTATTTCATTTACAAAAGTGCAGTAAGTAAATTCAATGCGAATTTCNAAAGAAAGTGACGGCATTCTATTCCGAAAACTATTTCATTTACAAAAGTGCAGTAAGTAAATTCAATGCGAATTTCCAACCATTTCCTTTACAAAGAGTTGGTGTTCGCTTGTACGGGTCAGTTTTCTGAATTATGATCCTCAGAACCCTCGAAGAAGGGTTTACGTTCATATTTTCCCTGTCCTTAAACGCACTCGCGCCTCTACACTGCAAGAAAAATCTCGGGAAAACTTCCTAATCTGCAATGGAAATTTTTAGCCTTGCAGCGTGTGGAAATAATACCACATATCAGGCTGCAAATATAGAAATATTGTTCGTTGTTGCTATACAAGTTGGGAACTTACCTATGCATTTGGCTCTTCCCTGAGTAAATGCAGTAACGTTACCATGGACGTAGGGATAAACACCTTACCGCTCGCTGTTTCTCGCTATACGTAATCACTGATGTGGCAAATTTGCGAATAATAATTTTTTATAGTTTAGTGACATCAAAGAGGACACATTTCCATGAACATTTATATAAAATCCCACGCACGATTAACAATATATTTAATTTTTCATGGCCCTGCGTAAATACAAGCTATTATCAGGGTCTTCATGTAGCTTATGAAGAATTATACAGCAGAATTTTTAGAAACTGCTTTGAAATTTGTCCGAACTGATGAAGTAAAATCGCGGAGTAAAAACCATTTGCAACACATTCGCCACGTATCGAATCTACAAAACCTTGAACGTGATGCAGACTCGCTGTCGTCTTTTGAATGCGGTTAAGCTCCGTTATTTGATATTTTTAGGTACAGGCTGCTGTAAGTGGCGTGAATATCCTAATGCATCAAGAAAGGTAATATTATAGTTACAGCGGCGAAGGACATTTCATGTAAGTTTGACGTTGTGCGAGCCTGAAATCCGAAAGGTATTAATTAATCTGAAAAGTGTCCTTATTTTACGGACACATATATCACTAATTTTTTTTTATCACGAACCGCATTTCCGTGTATTAACTATACATGTCTATAAAAATAGGCCTATCCCGTATGTATGCGGACATATTGGACAATGTATTCTTTTGTGCAATAGTTGTTCGAAATATCTTTTTCTATCACGTATATTCTTATTTGTGTTATTTCCATAAAAAAAATAATGTTCTATGAAAGCTTTGAAGATAATATTTCTTTCATGTGCGGCAGTACCATTTCAGTAGAACAACTGCGGACAAATAAATTGCAATTGGACGCAAACACTTTTCTCAACACCATGATTCAATACAATCAACTGAATTTTTTCTTGGCAGAATGAAGTAACTACGATTTCATTAAAGCTTGTTCAACCAGCAATTCGTTTGATAGTTCTGCTATTTTCACAAATATATTTTTACCGTAAAAACATTTTATCTCTACGTTTTACGCACTACTTCGTTTCTGTCTTTATATCTAAATAGCCGGATGGTAGGTTATAAACCTAAAATTGCAATATATTCAAACAAAATAATAAACAGGACAAGTAATGGTTGTAACTTTTACGTAATTATCCTGCCAATTAAAAAATTAAAAAAAAAAAAAACTTATTTCGTGATAGATCAAGTTTCTTATTTTAAAGAAAATACTAACGCCTGCAAATTTTCACCGACGACGTTAGGAAAGAGATGCTTAGTTGGATATCGTTAACTTGTTTCGAAAACAGGCAGGCGTAGAGATCCCTTCGCCGCCACGTCATCTTTCTGTGCACATCTCCCAACACAAAGATACGACGGGAGAAAAAACTCGCAAACAACTGAGGAAAGTGAAGGGAATCCATGGGGTACGCGATCCAGCTGCGCGGTACCTTCTTCCAGTCCTTGGTCCTTTGGAAATCGCAAGGAAGCAATATTACATCAGGCGGGTGGGACGCTATCATCTAGAAACTCCCCCTTTCCCTAACTCTCCCTTATTCTCACGGCGCGCACCCGGACACCATTCGACAAAGCCCAAGATCACAATAGACTCTTATCTCGCGACAAACCCCCCTCCCCTTTCCACTTGGCACAACTATAGCAAGAAAGACATGCGACGAAGATGAGAAATGCTTCCGGGCTACGGATTTTAGGGGTGTACTCCCGTTGTCGGAAGTGATGTAATGCTCACTAACGAGTGTTCCGAAGCGAAAGGGAGAGGGGGAAAATAAATTCGGAATGAGAAATTCAAAGTATGGAAATTTTAACGTCGACTTCTCTTAAAGNAAAGAAAGTGACGGCATTCTATTCCGAAAACTATTTCATTTACAAAAGTGCAGTAAGTAAATTCAATGCGAATTTTCAACAATTTCCTTTACAAAAAGTTGTCAGTTTTCTGATTGTGATCCTCAAAACCCTCGAAGAAGGGTTCTCGTGCATATTTTCCCTGTCCTTAAACGCACTCGCGCCTCTACACTTCAAGACAATTCTCTGGCAAACTTCTTAATCTGCAATGGAAGTTTTTTAGCCTTGCAGCGTGTGGAAATAATACCACATATCAGGCTGCAAATATAGAAATATTGATCGTTGTTGCTATAGAAGTTGGGAACTTACCTATGCATCTGGCTCTTCCATGAGCAAATGCAGTAACGTTGCCATGGACGTAGGGATAAACACCTTGCGGCTCGCTGTTTCTCGCTATACGTAATCACTGATGCAGCAAATTTGCGAATAAATTTTTTTTATAATTTAGTGACATCAATGAGGACACGCAAAATTAACAATATATATAATTTTTCATGGCCCTGCGTAAATACAAGTTATTATCAGGGTCATCATGTAGCTTATGAAGCAGAATTTTTAGAAACTGCTTTGAAATTTGTCCGAACTGATGAAGTAAAATCGCGGAGTAAAAACCATTTGCAACACATTCGCCACGTATCGAATCTACAAAACCTTGAACGTGATGCAGACTCGGTGTCGTCTTTTGAATGCGGTTTAGCTCCGTTATTTGATATTTTTAGGTACAGGCTGCTGTAAGTGGCGTGAATATCCTAATGCATCAAGAAAGGTAATATTATAGTTACAGCGGCGAAGGACATTTCATGTAAGTTTGACGTTGTGCGAGCCTGAAATCCGAAAGGTATTAATTAATCTGAAAAGTGTCCTTATTTTACGGACACATATATCACTAATTTTTTTTTATCACGAACCGCATTTCCGTGTATTAACTATACATGTCTATAAAAATAGGCCTATCCCGTATGTATGCGGACATATTGGACAATGTATTCTTTTGTGCAATAGTTGTTCGAAATATCTTTTTCTATCACGTATATTCTTATTTGTGTTATTTCCGTAAAAAAAAATTATGTTCTATGAAAGCTTTGAAGATAATATTTCTTTCATGTGCGGCAGTACCATTTCAGTAGAACAACTGCGGACAAATAAATTGCAATTGGACGCAAACACTTTTCTCAACACCATGATTCAATACAATCAACTGAATTTTTTCTTGGCAGAATGAAGTAACTACGATTTCATTAAAGCTTGTTCAACCAGCAATTCGTTTGATAGTTCTGCTATTTTCACAAATATATTTTGACCGTAAAAACATTTCATCTCTACGTTTTAAGCACTACTTCGTTTCTGTCTTTATATCTAAATAGCCGGATGGTAGGTTATAAACCTAAAATTGCAATATATTCAAACAAAATAATAAACAGGACAAGTAATGGTTGTAACTTTTACGTAATTATCCTGCCAATTAAAACATTAAAAAAAAAAAAAACTTATTTCGTGATAGATCAAGTTTCTTATTTTAAAGAAAATACTAACGCCTGCAAATTTTCACCGACGACGTTAGGAAAGAGATGCTTAGTTGGATATCGTTAACTTGTTTCGAAAACAGGCAGGCGTAGAGATCCCTTCGCCGCCACGTCATCTTTCTGTGCACATCTCCCAACACAAAGATACGACGGGAGAAAAAACTCGCAAACAACTGAGGAAAGTGAAGGGAATCCATGGGGTACGCGATCCAGCTGCGCGGTACCTTCTTCCAGTCCTTGGTCCTTTGGAAATCGCAAGGAAGCAATATTACATCAGGCGGGTGGGACGCTATCATCTAGAAACTCCCCCTTTCCCTAACTCTCCCTTATTCTCACGGCGCGCACCCGGACACCATTCGACAAAGCCCAAGATCACAATAGACTCTTATCTCGCGACAAACCCCCCTCCCCTTTCCACTTGGCACAACTATAGCAAGAAAGACATGCGACGAAGATGAGAAATGCTTCCGGGCTACGGATTTTAGGGGTGTACTCCCGTTGTCGGAAGTGATGTAATGCTCACTAACGAGTGTTCCGAAGAGAAAGGGAGAGGGGGAAAATAAATTCGGAATGAGAAATTCAAAGTATGGAAATTTTAACGTCGACTTCTCTTAAAGGAAACTGAATTGCGAACGCACTAGTGCGTCGGGGGATTTCGCGACCGAAATTTCGTTTGGTTCCTGCGGTGCGGCGTACGTTGTGAACAGTGGCGCTGCGTTGCGGCAAGTCGCTGTATTACGTATTTTGCGTGAAATGTACCCCTTGTAACCGACACAAGAATAGAGAGCACTATTTTTTCCTATACAGACTTGTATGACTTTCCTTTAGTCCAGTCAGCTATATCGCTGAATTTAAAAATAAAATAAAAAAATTGACGAACAAAATAAATGCCGGGTGACTAAACTTGTTCGCGTTTTTAATGCTAGNTGTCCAGTCAGCTATATCGCTGTTTCTTATGTTCACTTTAATTAATAGCATTTAAAAATAAAATAAAAAAATTGACGAACAAAATAAATGCCGGGTGACTAAACTTGTTCGCGTTTTTAATGCTAGTAAATAAGATATTGAAGTTCATATGCTATGTTGTGTTCCCCAACGTTTTCATTGCATTTATGATTTTTATTTTCTTCACACAACAGTCAGCTCAAATGATGAGCACAGGATTGCAAACTAACTAAATTCGGAGTTTTGTGTTAAGAAAATAATACGTACATTTTTGTTCAACGCAGCCCTTCGAGTTTACTTATTTTCTGAGTTAGTTGTACGCGTTCAGTACTGACGTTTTTGGTGGGAATCAAACAATATACTTTTTCGCTGTATCGTTTTACATATATATAAATATATATAAATAAATAAATATATATATATATTTATACAGATAAAGAGGTTTTTGGAAACTCACCCGGTGATTCCTTGTTGAGAGTGAGGTAGATATATCTCTAAATATTATAAAATAAAGTCGCTTATCTGCATCTGCCTGTGTATTCGTTTAGTACTTCTAAACTACTTGATGGATTTTGGTGCGGTTTTCAACACCGTTTAGAGAATTTTTTGTCAAATTTTTTGGTGTATAGTACATGCATATTTAATGTAAGGATAGTAGAACAATTCCGAACTGGTTGTAATCAAGTCGTAAAAAACCACTTTTATGGCGCTTACATGGCTTGCGCTGACTAAACCATAAGAGATACATCAAATCAATGTTCTACAGAATTGTAGCTCTCAAAAAAGGTCTACAGAAAAGTCTGCAATAGCTTATCTTTATCTTTTAAGGATAATCCACAGTAACTAGTTTTGTCTTTCAAAGTATCACTGTAAAAACTAAATTGTTATCGGGCTGGCGAAGCCGGGCCGGCTGGCTAGTGCGGTATAACTTAAAGACTAGCACAATTCCTAAGGGAGATAGATATGTGATCTTAAAAATGAAGTTTAAAAATGTAATTTTTGAAAAATTTCAGAAATGGCGTGGAAATAAACTATGATTCTCTGGTTAGTATTTAGTGGATTGTGAATCGTGTGGGGTGGATTGCGGTACGTGCGGTGCTGAATGGTGAGGATTGCGAAATATTGATGGAAAGATTGAGACCTGCCAACTGAGTGCTGCATATGATGGTCCAATGCCTGCACGCGACTGGCCAGCTGAAGTCATGTGGCAACTCGGTGATTGGCTTGTCTTTTGCCCCACAGTGTCTTATTCGTGTAATATGACTGGTTCATTGTCAACATGAGGTCATAGTGCTTGCATACGGGTATATTATAAACAGTTTGGGGATTAGCTGAGAGGCTAAGCTTGGCAGAAGCTGACGTGAAAGATACATCTTCTCAGATTGAGAAAGCAATTATACAGGATGATTCTAAAATCATTCCACAGGAATATAGAGGCGGGAGTGACGCGTTGAGGCACAAACACATAAATAACACAAGAAATGCAACACAGATTTTATTTACAACGTCACCGCTAAATGCCTTTTTACAGCCAGCAATGTTTATAATAATTGCTCAAAATTGCTACCACCGACAGTAATACAAGCTTGGTAGCGTCGGTGGAGTAATGCTGATGCTGATGCAGCAGGTCCCTGGCGCACCGTTTGACTGCCCTCAACTATCGCCACCATTGACAGCCAATCACGCCATATGTAGAGGGCGCCAAGCATGCGTGACTGTTGGTGGATGCATTTCCAGCAACTGTTTTAACATTTTCTGTACGGAATCACTCGTTACGTATGCTGCTAACGAACATTGTATGTTTCCGTTAATGTGTTATGTTTTTGTGTTTCTGCCTCAACGCGTCACTTCCGCCCATATATTCCTATACCATAATTGTTTGTTTTAGTGAGCTCTACCACCCCTCAATGTTTGTCCCATGATTTTAGAATCAGCCTGTATAATATTATGGTGAAAGAGGTTGCGGGGCCAGCAACAGTACCTACAGTAGTAATGCCATCGACTTCTTCGATCATGATGCTGACAGTGCCAGCGACTTCTTCGGATGGGTCGCTCCCAGCAGTACCACCATCGACTTGTTCAGGCATGACGCCGACAGAACGATCGACTTCTTTGAATGGGTTATATTCACTACGTGAAAAGTGAGTGTGTGCGATAAGGACACTGCGTGAATGGCGTGGAGAATGTAAGGATTCTGTTTTTATGGTTGTGGTCTGAAGTATGTAAATATATATATATGTATGATTTCAATTTATAAATGTTTTATTTCTCGCTGTAGTTAATGCACCTTGCAATAGCATGCCTATTTCCCTGATATAGAGAATATGATAACCTTGATATTTTATCTGTTACTACATGATGGTACTTTAGTTGAGCACGATAAAATAAATAAAAGCAATTATGTGTCAAAATATAATGATTTGAAAGTTGGTTTTTTTTACAATTTCTTGGGATTTTTTTTTTCGGAAATTTTTGGGGTTTATATATATTTTTCAATTATTTTTAAATTAACTTTTTGGAATTGGTTTGGAATTTTTTTAATTTTTTGGGTTCAAGGTCTCTTTATATTATTCTATATATATAATCCTGTATATCATTCATTATATATTCTCTATATTATTCTACAAATGAGTGTTACTAGATGATACAAATTTATAGTTTTAATTTACAATTTCGTATAACTTTATGCTTCATATTAATTTTTACATTTTTTTGAATACCAAAGGACAAACTGGGATACCCGCATGCAGGTAACTTCACCCTTAAAAACATACGTTTATTTATTAAATCCCAGTATCGTTGCATGCTTTCTGCTTCATTGCCCACAATTTTTACAGTGAAACTATAAAAGGTGTTTCCCATTCTTCCTTACACGTTGGAGTAAAAATATTAACATACACCATCCGTGTACTGACATTTCTTTTGCGCATGAGGCCGCGGTGGTGTAGCAGCCAGGGCTCTCACCTTTCACCTAGGCGAACCGGGTTCGGTTCCCAGTGGTGTCGTTCCCGGATTTTCCCAAGTGGGAATTGTGTAGGACGATGCCGCTAGTCGGCGGGTTTTCTCGGGGATCTCCCTTCCCCCACCGCTTTTGCATTCCAGCTCTGCTCCATTTACATATCGTTGGTTTTATAGACTACCCAAATCTCTACACTCTTTTTGCTCATGTAACGGCAGAAACACTTACCAGTTCACGTTTTAGATAGCGAATCGCAATCGGATGCCACGCCAATCTACCAGTTAGTCATTCTCATATATCCCAAATGGCTTATCTTGCCACAACAACATTTACACAATGAGTTTTTTATTAAATGCAGGCAAATATGAAAATGCGTATACTGAACTCTGAACTGAAATAAATATTGTCTATCAATAAATATTACTAAAAATAATATAATTTCCCCAAAAAATTTATGTTTGAAATATGTATTGAATTTCAATAAATACTTTTGAAAATCGCAATGATTTTATCGCATTACTATACAACAAACAAGTTTGAGCAGTTCAGTATGTTTATTAAAATATCAGATGAGAAAACAAATGAAAACTCATCAGTTAATTAGATTGTATTAATAAAAAATTATTCTGACTGCGACAAGGAGCCCAAAATTGGCGCGAGAGCTTGCACACTGCACTAGGGAACAGCGCCAAGTCGGAAGGCATTTTTGGATGTGTTGTTGATAGGAAAACCATCCCAGAGCTGTTTTGCAATGAGGGTTGCTTTCTATGTTTGGTAAGGCTGAAGGTGTGTCTGTTCAAGTCATTTTCTGCTCATCACGGCCATAGAAACAAAGGCTCAAAACGTTTTCTGCTTGGAATCCAACCTTTTTAATTTAAAATGTATTTTATCTACGATTCTGGAAATATTATTTTAGATAAACCTAGTAAGTCTTTTATAACTATTTCTGGAACTTGACCAGAAATAAAATGTTTACAGACAAAAACAAAAGTTTAAGTAATGGCATTACTCAGGTACAAATGATTCTGTCAATAATTTCTTTATTTCGGGCTGCCATCAAAATTCTTGGAATAAAACCAGTAAGGCACAAATAAAATTAATAATAATTAATATTTTCATACACGTAAATAAGTTTGATAGCTTTCAAATTTAAGGCGATAGATTCAAGTCACTAAATTTTGAACGAACAGTAATTATCTTCCTTCCCAAAATTTTCAAAAATTTGAAACATATTAACAAAAATTTCGCACGCTGTGGTTTTCAAAACGTACCAAACCTCCTTTCTTTAATTACTGTAAAACGTTACTGTTAAACGGAACTTGTTTTAGACCTATCTTGTAATCATAAGAATTGTGTGCAACTGAAGAAATATATGTGTAACTTTCGCCAACTATAAAAATATTTTATAACTGTCTTACGATAACAATATTTTGTATATGAGTACAAATTGTAGGTATGTGATTACTAAATTATATTTAATAGAAGTTACAATTATTTATATGGAAAAATTGTAAGGTACTTAATTATGGTAGCTTTGAGTGTAAGTATGGTTACTTAAGAGGTTGGGCAAAACGTTGGGAAGTTACATAAGTATGTACGGAGTACGAAAATATGGTTTTCTATTATATTATTTGTTTTAATAACACAGAATGTTAGCAACACACTGAGAATAAATTCTTTGCAGAAAGTTGTAGTTCTCCAATTTCGTGTAGTGATGGTAGGTGATATTTATAAATAAAAGGATATATGCTGTGAAATGAGAAAGGAATCATGAAACAAAAGCCATCAAACACAATTTCAAAACTATTTTATTATATACATGTTTCACTTATTTCTCATCTATTCACAATTCGAGTAATACAATGTTTTACACCAATATGCTTAAAAATATGTCATTTCCATCGACTTATGTACTCACTGTTACAACCAAATTACTGAGAAAACTTTTCTGCAACACATAATTTGCAAATATAAAATTATTGTACATATATTATCACACTCTAGCGGTTTAAAATATTCTATGATTTCTACGTCACTAGACTACAACTTTCACATTCATAAATATCCATGTGATACTATTTATCTGAAACAGTGCACAAAATAAACTGTATCTTGACGTTCTATGCCACGAGCATACGTGTAAATTCTCCTTTCTGGTTCTACTGTTTAGGTCTTCTGATTATATTTACACAAATAAATAGCATCGTAATTTATATATTAAAATTTAGTACTTTCTTTGCACTTCGTTCAATTTTCTTCATCTGATAAAACACCCAACATTCACAAATATCGTTTGAATACAAGAATAAAATGGTCATATTTTCAATTTTTATATACATGATCTTATAATAAAACTATGATTTATATTATCTCATATAAGAATGTAAATAGTTTTTATAATGAGATGGCGAATCATGGTAGAGTTTAGTTACTTCAGTCATCATTTACTTCAAATGGGAAAGTATGGTACAATGTCTGTTCATTACATAACAGAGGTAAATAATAACATTGATTTAACTCGAAACACGACTTTCGCTATTTAAATTAAAACTTTCAGGAGATTTATTACAAAAAATGTCTGCATTGATTTGGTTTAAAATTGTGTAAAAATAACCATTAAACAGGATTGTACATAATTTCGTCCTCTGGCGGTACCAATAGTGAACTAAGATTTAAAAAAATAATCTCACATTACTTATGAGTTTAAGAATAGAACATATTACGTTACAAACCTTTTATAATAAACGCAGAGGAATCGAACAAGTATTATTTCTTCAACGACTTTTATATGTCCCTCGTGAAATGATAAAAATAAATGACTAACTGGTATGAAACTATTATTAAAAATATTTCTTACTCGTAGGGCCGCAGTATTGTGTGATGCAAGTTCACAATAAAACATTTGTTGCGAAATTTTGTAAACACAACTTCGCACCTCATATTTTTGCGATTTCTATGCTAAGAAACCGAACCGTTAGTCTAAAATTGAAAGTATACATTTGCATGTATCTGTTTATTGGAGAAAAATACGCCAACGTTTTATTGGATGAAACATTTAGTTTGGGAATAAGATTAAAACTAAGCAGTTACGTGATGCTTAAGATATAGAATAGGTAGCAGCCATTTTCTTAGAGTACTGAACGACGTCAGCGGCAAGAAAGAGATGGCAGTGTTTTCCGTGATGTAGCACTCGCTTATGCTCTGCGAAAAATACATGATGTCTCTTGTGAGTGTGTGTGCGTACGTAAACAATTGTGGGAATGTGGCTTTAATTCGCAGTGTTAACTCCGGCAGGCAGACACTGCTGTGTGCAAAGGCCCTATATAAAATTTTTGACACTTAGATATTTCACAGCACGCCTGGAACGAACATTAAGACACCTATTTGGGTAAAGAATAGTTCAATGCACTGATGTGTACTGAAAATTATAATACTAAAAGTGGTTGCCGTTGTAACTGATTTTAAAATGTTGTACTGAATTTACAGTAAAATTAGCGTAGTAGAATTGTACATATTAATAAAATTATGTCACATCGTTACTTGCTCGAACCGTATCTCATATAGGTCGCTCTTACACGCGGCACATAGATATAGTCTATTCGCAGTACCTTTGCACTTTTCTAATCAAACCTTTGAAAAATCATACAATTTATGACGCGTTTGGTTGTTTCTTAAATATATCATGTTTCACAAGCGTTTTATACTTGTGTTGACGTAAAAGTATCTTATCTATTTATTTAAATTAATTTTTTACAATATTATGTATGTCTTTAATAGTATTTCGTTTATAATAAACACGAATGAAAGCAAAGAGAAAATAGGTTTGTTGGTACTGCCTAGTAAGAAATTGTTCTTATGCGAAATGTTGTTAAACTGAGTGCACATAAATACTGTGCGTTGTCCCTTTGGTGTAATTATCTAGACTAAGTTAATCTTTGTTTCCATGAGGGAGAGGAATAGCCTGAAAGTAGAATTTTACCGGAGCTTCAGAAAAGTTGGAAGTAATAGGGAATTGACTGGAGTTTATATATATATA
>NQII01002852.1:215187-229429 GCA_002778355.1 Clitarchus hookeri
TTTTTTTTTTTGTCCTTCAAAGTAAAACTGCATGCACGTTAACGTAAGCATACACTCAAATACTAATGTTAGGTTGACGAAAGAAAAAATGTTTCCTGATTCATTGTCATGTGTAATTTTGTGGACACTGAGATAACCTAATTAAATTAATTTTTGTTAGGCAGGTAAGAGTAATACTTGGCATATTAGCAAATAAGTTGGGTTTCCAACAATCTCACAGTTTTAATTGGCCGACATATTCATAGAACGGTCCGTGGCAATGATTAATTTGCATGCGGCGGACGGGTGCAAATGGGATAAAAAGTATACCATAATAAGGGCTTTCAAAAGTACTTAATCAACCTCACACTGCCTTCTTTGCAGAGTGATTTTGAAATTTTTCAATGGCATACAGAGTGGGAATTCGCATTCGAAAGTGTTCAGTTAAACCTGAACGAACTCCATATAACGGTAGATCACGTCAATGTGGGCGGGGAATAGGATGTGGTGATTTTTCGTACACAGGCGCAATGTACACTACGTGTGGAGATGTACTAGTAATACGGGTTCACTCAAAATTCAAAAAATAAACGTGCTGTTACCCTGAAATAATAATTGGCATTGTATAATCTTGCTTCCTCCATAACAAAGAATATTGTTTTAAGTAATTAATCTCCTAATTACTCAGTACTAGCAACCTTACCTTACTCCCTCCTTACACAGACATAAGTTTGCTTCTGTGCGTATGCGTGTGCGTTAATTTATGTGTCTTAGTTTTCAGTTTCTAACCGTTTCTGTAGTGTTTCTTGTATGTTTTCTTTATGTGACTGAATTAGTTAACAGTTTGTTGTTTAACTTTACTGTGTGGTTCTATGGAAGGAAATATACTCTTGCCTGGACTGCACCACCAAATACAATGCAAATAAATGCATAAATATTCTTGTTATTTTATTAACATGTGTTCTTCAGAGAACTTAACAACGATCGCAAATGAATCGAAACTTTTCCTGGCTATTGCTGGTTTTGCAGTGGATATCTAAGAATAAAAAATATTGATTTATAGGTGACATAATTTTTCAAGCCCTGCGCCCACTTTGTGCTTAACAGGGGCTGCTTTATTAAAGGTCCTTTCTTTAAAGTTTTAAGTCACAAACGTTTAGTTATTGTATTATTTTTAAGCTATTAGTGCTACTGCATGACCAGCACGACTTATTTGGTGAGGTCAGTTCGGGATGCGAACATCCTAGTGTTTTAAATCTAACATTCATTGCTGGGACTGTACCTTATGCCCAAAAAACACAATAACTGACAATAACCTCGAACGTATTACATCGCTCAGTGGTCTCAATGTGCGAGGGAGCATTACAATGATACGAACACGGTTCGAGGCAAAAACTAAAAATGTCTTCGTTGCAGCGCTTAAAAATGGTTTACTAGTCTGCGATTGAAGTGGTTTCAGAGACCCCAACGGTAGAATAAAATACTTAACCACTAATGTATTTACAGCGTAAGCAACTGAGAAATACCGAGTCGATTTTGAGATTAGATTTTTATCAGTAAAATATAGACGCAGCTATTAGTGTGACTCTAGCGAAATGATTGTCGCAATACGCAAACCACAAATTGACTTCAAAGGTTTTATGTTCAACAACTACCATGGAACAAAATTAATTATACGAAAGTATGAAATTTCTCCACTGATGGAGTGATTTTACTTTCAGAGTCCAACGAAGAGTACGAGTTCCAGCTGATGTTATTCCTTTACCTCCACTCCACTCAGAAGTTTTAATTATAACGAGAGCTGTGTTCCGGTTTGAATTTTTCATAGCATGAACAAAATAAATTTCGACAATATGAAAAGGCTTTGCTAAAAAAGGGTTCCGTGTTCTCTGCGTGTTCTTTCATTGCATGAAAATATCCGATAACACTTTGATCAAAAACGAGGGGGACCACATTATAACATTGCTGACAGTGGTATCTCCCGGCCGTTTTGTACGACTCAATCACTAAAAAATTACTGTGAATTCTACCCTCATGCAAAAGTCTCGCATACACACTCCAACTGGGGAGGGTTGTTTTTAAACGTGCACCCATGGGCATAACATATTCATGCATTCCAGATAATTATATATTAATAAAAATTTAAATATTTAACAAAATATTTTAAACAACCCGATAATATTTATTTACATTCCAACAAAATAACACGAAGTATAGACATGACAAATTGGATTAATAAAACCGTCTAAGATCAATAAACCACTAATAAACACACAAAATAAACAAAATTGCATAATATCATATAATTACTGTTTAAACATATATGTGCGAGCTTCTGAGTACTGTGAGAAATTACCTGGCATATCTTCTAAACCGCTATCACCTTTAAATAACTCATAAATTGTCGGAGGAGGAGGTTTGCGATCACCAGAAGCAGGAGATACGGGAGGAGATGCATAACTAACACATGATGGCCTATGACAGGCCAACACCTCTCAAGCAAGGGCTTAAAATATGTCAGAAACTGAAACACGTGAACTATTGCAATCACTAGAAACCTCTGTTACTTCTGGTTCGTCAAACGTTTCAGCTTTAACAGAAGACCTTCTCTCGCATTACAAAAAGTTCGCGTTGCTTCAATCACAGTTTCTCTATTAATGAACCAGTCCTTTATCTGGTGGAGGTTTGTTGATCCCATACCATGTTGTGTTTTTTCCAATTCACTATAAAACCTAAACAACCTTTTACTGGTAACCGTTCAGAAATGCCCTCGCGGAGTCGTTTATGTAGTAAACTGTCGCAATTGTGTTCATGGCGATGTTCCACAAAGACGATAACGTCATGGAAAAAAGGTCATATAAATTACGGAATGCAAAAATACTAACATCAGGGTAGAAATTATATACCATATTCTGATGTCTGTTGATATACGAAAGATAAAGATTTTTTGGAGTTCTGTTAGTCTTATTGCCGCCAACTGATTACTATTTCTATCTGAAAACCACGTGTATGATAATGTAGACAAAAACAGAAAGATCCGCAGTTTTGACAGGAACGCTTTATAATAGAAATGCTGCACACGCCGTTTGACAACACATGTGGGCAGATCTCAATTATTCTTCATTTAAATCCAAAACTTCGTTGAAATACTGTGTTTGTATGTACAGATTTTAAATTTTCTTATATGTTAAAGGTGTTATTATTGCCTTTCCTGTAATTTGAATTGTGGATTAAGGCATTCTATCTTTCATTCACTAGTGGGAAAATACGAAAACAGAAAATGTTGAAAGACATGTCCGATAGCCTAATCTGTTACGTTGGAGTGTTACCGAATCAATTAAATATATTGTACTAGTTACTTCAGTAACTCAATTTACGTGTGATTTTTATTTATCCATAGGCGTGTTTTGCACGACGGACAGATTGTTAGTGGTAGCTATTTAACAGAATTATTGGTATAACTCCACAGAGTGGAGTCACTGACTCATTTTAATCATGCGTCCAACAAAAACAAATCAATTCTGAACGTGAAACGAAAATTTAGTTTAAAATATCGATTCATCAATAATGACCTCAAACGTGTCACGTTTATAGGTGTAAGTTGCAAAATTATTATCCATGCTAGTTTCGTGTGAAACTATGCTTACGATAAATATGAATGAGTACATACATGTGAATATCACGGGAGATGTATGACACTCATTGCTCGTGACTGACTTTGTTTACGAAACAAAAGTTGAAGCGCCGAAAATTCAGTCCGCGCCCGAAAAACTGGACGAATGTTTAAGATCATTTAATTTAATTTTTTTAACCTGTTCCCACCTGCCATGGCTCTTTCTAGACATTTCTATTTCATCTCTTAACACCGAAGGTTTTAGCGATGCATATGGGAATCCCATCTTGCACCAATCTTAAAGAGAACCGCGGCGATGTAGTGGTCAGACCACTCGCCTCCCATCTAGGAGAACCGGGTTCGATCCCCGGCGGGTAGCTCCCGGATTTCCGCACGTGGGAATCGTGCCGGACGATGCCACTGGTTGGCGGGTTTTCTCAGGGATCTCCCGTTTTCCCCCCGCCCTTGCATTCCGGCGCTGCTGCATACTCATCTCGCTTCACCCTCGCCGGCTCTGAAGACCTTGATGTTAAGAGCCGCCCAAATCTCTCAGTTCCACTCCACCAACCTTAAGGATGTTTAATAACTAATTATTTTTCTTGATTTTGAAGATATTTTAATGGTTGCGTGACATGATAGCGATGATATCTCGGTATAAACCAAGTAATTAGAAAAATATCATTTAAAATTGTTTTTAGCCTAGATATCAGAATTTGAACTTATAATCTTATTTCGTTCCACTTGCAATGTGTTCATTTAACACGAGGTTTGGTTTCAACTAATGTATTTCTTGGCGTCACAAAAGTGGTACGTTACAATTTATTTGAAATCAGACATTTGATTTACCTACGGACAGGCTTCACACACTAAATATGAATCAGCGAGAATGTCGCTGTTAAATCAGTTAACAGCACCTGACTCATTCAACAGTCACTCAAGTCAATTTAACTAACAAATTAGTGGAAAATGAAAATGTTCCTTTACTTACTGATTCGGTGACATTTTCCACTGATTCATCTACCATTTCATTCGCTTTTTTTTTAGTGATTTGTTTTTCGACGACGTTAAACAACGTGTATCAAATTAAATAACAAAGCGTAAACTAATAAAACCCATAAAATATATATATTTTAAGTGTGCCTCTCGTCTTTTATTGTACAATTTTACGAGGTAACAAAAACATTCAGTCTTTTATTTCATTTTTGCGTCTTTCATTTATTTTTCACGTAATTATCATAGCGCTGAGTGTGTAGGATTGAACTGCATTCTATGTGATGAAGCGAGTGCATCCATGCATACTATTGGTTTTAACAATCCTAATTAATTAATTATGATAGACATATTTTCTCCTTGCATACACTTTTGACTTGGTAGCTAACTGGTAACGTAACGGTCTGAAAGCGGGATTCTGTGGGTTTAAATACTGGACACCGCAAAATGTTGTTTGTTACTTTTTTTAAGTTCCGTTATATTTCGCAATTTAAACTACGACTATTGCAAATATGTTTATTTATCGTATTTATTTAGAAGATTAAAAGAAAAGTATTTAATTCGCCGCACGCAGTTGTCCGTCACTTATTCTGTCAGTGAAATTGTTTCAATGAATCAGGCAGTGGTTTCCGCCGATTGCAAGTGAAGCCATATTCACTGAATCGAGTAGCTGCATTTCACTGTGAATTAGCAGTTTTCCACTGATTCGAATTTAGTGTGTAGCTTTTTGCTATTTGCCTTCGAAATTCACTTCAAAATTAAATACTGAAACACGGGAAAACCGCATAATAAATTCCTAGGAAGTACTCTGCCTGATTTTATAATAACACGAACAATTATTTTGAGCTGTATCGATACGTATTATTTTGGTACAATATTAAGATTTGTTCGGAAAAAATATAAATAAAACATTTCTGTAGCTTGGTTTGTTTATTTCTGGAAAGTAATGTTCCACCAAATGCCATACATTTTCCAGAATAGCATCTCGTTCCAAAACGAAAAAGAAGTAATATGCAAAAATACGTAGAATATAATTTCACACGCTATATAAATGCTGACAGATTTTACTTCACGAGGGGCCACGGTGGCTGAGTGGTCACCAAGACGGACAGGGTTCAATCTCCAGCCGGGTCACCCTCCGTATTTTCGCAAATGGGAATCGTACCGGACGATGCCGCTGGTCGGCGGGTTTTCTCGGAAATCTCCCGCTTCCCCCGCCTTTGCATTCCGGCACTGCTATATTCTCGCCTCATTTCACCCTCATCGGCTCTCAAGACCCCGTTGTTAAGAACCACCGAAATCTCTCAACTCTCAACTCAACTTTGCTTCACGAATTTGGTATTATCACTTTACCTAAACAAGTGTAGGAAAACTAATGGTTAATAGGAAAATGCAGTATTATACCTATTCGCATTTGCTTACTACACCCATAAATTAGTTTTGCAAGTTTGCTAACAGTTTCGTACGGTGCGAATCCAGGACGACTTCCATTTGCCGAAAGTCTTTCAGCTCAGGGTTCCCACAACCCTTCGGTGATTTTGTTTCCTGGCATTCCAAGTCAGCTCCTCCTGATTTCGTTTCCAGCCAACCGACGGGACGGGGAGTTGTGCGACCTCGCAACGCCGTTCACTGGGAACAACTTCCCGGCACAACCCGTCCACATCTCGGCTCCTCGTGAAAAGCAACGAAGACACGAGAAGAGAGATAGAGGTGCACGGAGTAAAGGGCTGGCACGGACCCTGATGGAACCTTCCAATTACCCCTAGATGCCACCATCACGTGTTTCCATTCCACAGTTATGCCTCCTCATTAACCCTCCGGGCCCACTTTTCCCCCCTCCCTCCTTTTCCCGTCTCCCAGGCGTAGCCCAAATTTCACGAGCAGCCCTCTCGCCTTTGCGAGTCGATACCATCGGAGGCTCCGGGAAATTAAGCCCCGTTGGCGGAAAACTGCCCTTTTTGTCGGGTGAATTTCTTCTTCCCCTCCCGAATAACCTTTTAAATGACACGCACGGACCATTCACGGAGAAACTCTCTTATCGCCATGATAGTGTGCACTGTAAGCCTGAATTAGTAGAACGAAGCAGTTAAATAACTAGTGCCCATGGGGATGTTTACCAAGGGGATGGAGCACGAAAGTCCAGCCTTTACCTACCTGATTTTTTCCGTGAGGTGTTTATCAGATGATTTTTTTTTCTTCAAATTTTTGACTCTACAAGACAAAGAGAATCATTTCGTAGCCTTTATTATCCTCCGAGAATAATAGAGGAAGTGAATAGCTAACATTGTAATAATATGTTAGAAACTGTTGTTTATGTTTTGTCGAGCAGAAAGTTTCGATAAACCCTTCTGAAAATTGGGTAATTGCACTACTTTCGTGCATCATCCCCTTAATGCGATTGTCTAGCGCGGGACCCACCGAGTGAAAGGATGTAGGGTTTTAAAAGTTAAATGATTTTAAGGCGTTTCTCAGCATCGTTTCCCAATAAAGCTTTCAACCAAAAAAACAAACACATTGTCTATCTTGCCTGCGCCAGGTTTCTACAAAACTTTACTGAAGAATTGCGGGTTAATCACCGAAAACACAAATTCACAAACTCGTATTAATTTACTCTTACCTACTGTTTTGTAGAGTGGTTTTTATTCTGAAAGTGATATTGTGAAAGGTATTTTAAAATGTAAAAGGTAACTTAAAGTGTAAAACCCCGTAATTTCGCTTACCCTGTCTCGCTTTAGGAAGCGTCCTTAAATGGAGGTAACTTCTGAAGGCTATGGTTAGGAACTATTTTTCTGCTCATTCTCTATCGTTTCGTAGTTCTTCAATTTAGGCCGTATCCGAACTGTCGGTATGCAATTGTTAAGTGCGTAAATATTCTTACTCTCCCAGGTATACTTGTCCAGATTATTCGGACGGGTGATCGCCTCTTAACGTGTCTCCCTAGTTATAAAATGAATTTCATTCTAAGCTGTTGTGTTTATTGTAATTTTCAAAAAAAACTACGGAATATTTCAATGAAAATCTTTTAGTGAAATAGGAATGAAAGTTGACATTTTGTTGGCAATTAATAAATTTTTTGTAACCTATTCAAACATAATGCGGTCACTGAAAAGAGCGAAAGTCAGCATAGATCGCCGTAAGTAGTCCTACGTTTACGGTACTTATTCTTATGTAAAACAGTGTTTTAAACCGTAATTACAGATCACCGTGTTAAGATCCTATAGTTATCGCTTAAAGTTTTGAAGAAACAACACACGCGAAACCTGTTTATGATATTTTCCATCGCCACCGCAATGTTTCCAGAAGAGACCTTGAGGTGTTTTAAATTTCTACTACGGCGGCCCATTAATACTACACTTGTCACGCATTCTGGCGGCACCGGCATATACTACGAGAAAACTAAAATAATAACAATTAAACGTACTGCGTGGAGGCACGAGCGTGTTTCGATTCTAAGCTGAAATTTATTTACTTGCTTACAAAACAACTAACTAAAAAATTAAATTTTGAATTAATGTTTTTTTAGTCACTAATGTAAATGCCTTAAATACTCCCAGATTATGATATAATTGGAAGCCCTATTACTAACCTTAATTTTGTTGCAAACCATTCTCGGTAGACGAAGAGAAATATCTGACCTAGCATAGTTTACTTAACATTGTAAATTATTTTGTATAACAGTTTACATTGTGATGTCACTTGTCATCTCAGTAGCAAGGTTTCTAATTGTTTGTTCTAGATTTACGCTCTGTCTGTTCAGCGTACATGTGAACCAGGTATAAAGTTGGGTTTACAAAAAAAAAATTACTCGTTAAATCACGCGTTATTTCGTGAGCAGAAGATCTGAAATGTGTGAACTTATGTATTGGTTTCCAATGGAATTTAGCAGGTCGTGTGCGTCGTTGGGATTTCCTTAAGCGGTAAAAGAAATAGTTGTATTTTATATCTTAACGAAAACTGTTGAGGCTCCGACCAATCAGAAAAGATCAAACGGTGTTGTTGGCGGGAAAAGATTATTTACAGTAATTTAAAGATACACAAAATTAAAAAGGTGTTTGTGTGTGTGCACATGTTTACAATTATATTTGATCACAAAAATGAGCATATATAATAGAAAATGTTGGCTTTGAAGTATGATCTGCTTAAATATGTCTGTGGCATACGAGGTCAGATCAGAATCAAAAGTTAACATGACAGGCTAGCCGCCTGGGTCCATTGGCAGGAATCCAGCTAAACGCCATCTACCAGCTCCGAAAGAAACTCCATGAACGAGACGGTCACGGTGCGGGTCCAGTTTACTGGCTCGCCACATGTCTGGTTGCGCGGGGAGAGTCACCTCGTCGCCTGCCTTCCAGTCGAACGCGCGAATGTATTCTGCTACTTGCCACGTCCACCAGGGTGTTAGTGCAACACACCATGTTTTAAGCGGTTAAACGAAGTTTTTGGTGTAAATTAAAAGGCATGCATTTTTTGCGTAAAAAGGAAGTATTACAGCGAATGGAAAAGAAACTGCGTAAGGAGGAAGTGTTAATGGGATTTTTTTTGTATATTGTGTGTGTGTGTGAGTTATAGTAAATATTTATTTAAATCTATTTCTAATTGTTATTATTTACCCTTACTTCAACGAGTATATTTGGGGATAAACGTTTGTCGTAACAGGGTGGGTAATCGTAGATTGTTAAACGGTTACGCGAGAGAAGCTTAGCTGCCATACACACATTGCAGAGAACAAAAAGTGATGGAAATATTAAAAGTACAAATTTTCTTTCGCTGGTGGTTATTTAAAAAAAAGTATAGTTTACAGTTTATGTGAGAAGGTATGGTTAATTCAGTGTTGGTAGGTGTTTACTTTTCCAAGTAACATCAACATGCCTTGTAAATTATATTTTTGACTTAAACCTATGTGAGGCACCACAGCATTGGAATGGCCTATTACTCTCGGGTAGAGATAGGGAACATCCACTTTCTGAACGGGTGGTCGCCCAACCTCTCGCTGTCTACCTGCAGCAGCATGGTCTTTTTTCTAACCTACTCTAAAATTAAGTGTTATGTGTACCCGCGGTAGAAACGGGGGAATGTTAGGTCTCAGGACTAAGCCCCATACGCCTACCAGGAAGGGAAATCATGCAAGGAGACATGCATCGTGGCAGCGAGGGATTGGGCTGCCATGGCCACAATTCAGCCATGAAAACCTCCCTAAGTGTACTTATAGCTAAACTACTGTACTAAGAAGAGAAAGGGAAAAACCGGCATAGACACCTTAAAAGTCCCTTTGACAGGAAATAATTAAAAAATTGTTGCATGCATTATCAAAATTATCAGAAAATGCTACAGGAGACAGATGGGTGGAAACCATGCTCATTATTAGTGGGTAGAGAAAATACTAGAAGAGAGGGGGCGGGTCATGTCTTATTTGTGTGGCGCTGGCTTAACCAGAGTAAAGGCAGCATGGTGACCCTTCCTGGGGACAGAGCGGACGGTCTAATTAGACACAGCACTCCGTGTGGTGAGGAAGAGAGTTACTCCCAGTACGAACCGAGAGGTTCAGGAACTCGGAACCGGAGGAGGTCGGAATCCCTGCAGGCATGCGCTCGACTCCCTTAAATATATTACACAATACAAAATGGCGGACATATATCACAAACATACTAGCGATTCACAGCTCAGTTGCGTTTGAGCAGTGGTCAGGGTAGGGCGCGTACTTAGTGTTCAATTACTTTCTCTATGTATACTTGGTCTCGGTACATGTAATTACTATCGGTACATGTACTTATTCATTATGAAATTACTCATTATGCAATTACTCGTTACACAATTACATATAATTACGCAACTACTAACCTTTGATGGAACTCGATCCGAGGAGCATCTCGCCAACCTCGTCAGTTGTGTTTCGGGAGCCGATGCGTGAACACATTTACTTAGTGTGTAATAACTCTCTCGGTACATATAATTAGCCTCGGTACTCGTACTTACTCTTGGTGCATGTACTTACTCTCGATACTCGTATTTGCTTATGCTATTACTCATTACGCAATTACTCATTACGCAATCAAATCTAATTATGCGTTAATTACTCTCTATGGGTCTCGAACCAAAAGTTGAGCGAATCCTCAACCCTCCTGGTCCAACCCTTCACCCACCTTACACCGCCCCTAGCCTCTCGCCCTCCAGACTTACTCGAAAAATTTCAAAGTTCTGCAAATGTCGCTTGGGCACTTTGTCCACCGAAAGGTTACCCCCACAAGCAACGGCCAATCACATCATACCTCAGAAAGGTTGGGAGAACCCTTCAACCAATCACGACACACCTCCCAGAGGGTGAGGGAGATGATCTGTTTCTCAGGTTGAAGGATGCCTCCAATTAGTCTGCTTCTCTCCGACACCCGTTTACAGGTTGTTCAAATGGCACTTAGGCCACCAATGATACCCTTGTATGCAAGGACAGCCTCGCTTCCACTACTGCTGTGAAAGGACTCCCCGCTCGCTGAATATCACAAAAGACATGTTCACAATGTTAGGCAATTCAGAAATATAAAAGCCCCTTGCACAGCCGGAATGCATCTTGGTTCAATATTCATTTTTTGAAACATGTAAGTCGCCGTGGCATACCAGACAAAAATATATGTGTATATTATTTTCTGCAGATTCCAACACAAGACTAGTGTTGCTTCTGCGTCACACGAGTTTCACAAGTGAGATAAAAGTTAACGTATTGATATTTGCAAGAATAAGTTTCTGGATATCCAGTACCTGTCGGAGTCCTCTAGAAAGCAGAAAATGCTGAAAAATGTTTCTATCCAAAAAAGTAAAAATGCCTTACAAACACAGTTGTATGTTGACACCAATATACAGTATTCACAAAAACTCAATCGTCTAGCAAACCTGCAGAAACATTATATGTCGTTTATTGTATGCGCGTAGAAGAGAAGGAGCATAAAATCGTCCTTAAGACGCGTTTTATGCACACGCAGTAAAATTGTTTTGTCTCGTCTTACGAATTTCGGAACATAGTTTCACCCTGAAGTGCATTTGCTGTGAACGTGGAGAGGAAATTAGACACTCGTTTTTAAGTATTAATTTTTATTAATTTTAATTCATGAATTTTTTTATTAGTTTAGGAACTAAAACTACGTATTTGCCATCGTTGTTCGCAATAAAATGAATTTCATCCCTTAACAAACCTTTTCATCCGAATGCTGTTACTTTGTTTATGTTATCTTACGTACAAATGTTTGCATTCATTACAAACACACATAGTCAGGTGTTTATATGAAGTTTTCACTAATACAATGTCGCGTGCCGGTTTAGGGATTATAGCACGATATTGGCTCACATCCATCACCCCCTCACACCTCCCGCCTAGCGCACTTCGCTGGCGCCTACGAGACGGCACGTGGGACCACAGGCAGGTGGAAAATTTCAGTACACGTGGAGCGGAAGCGTAGACCTTCCCCCCCCCTTCACCAACGGACACCTCTCGCCCGCCGCGAGATCTGTGGAGTACAGGGAATTCACGAGATATCAACCAAATAATCGGGCGTATTTCACCTAACTCAGAAAATACGCACCACGGAAGGATCGCTGACGACAGTAGGTATTACCCCTCCCCCCCCGTCCGAAACTTCAGAAATCAGGACACGTGAGTTGGGAGACTTTGTTCGGAGCTCTTCCACCTCACCCCCTCACACCTCCTTCCCACCCCTACAAGGCGCCACGTGCCGACAACTAAGACTGGGGGCTGGCGTGTATAAAAACTCCTTTCCAAGAATAGGAGGGGGTCAGTAATATCGGGTACGTCAGGCAGTCATATCGGGGCAGTTGTTAGTTCATCTTCACCGCCGAGAGACGTCAGTTCGAGCAGAGAGTAAGTCAGTACAANACGTCAGCAAAGTCAACCAGTTAGTAGAAGATCGCCGAGCAGAGAGTCAGGTCAGGGGTTCGGACCCCTGACCACGTCAGTAGCAACTGTGGCCTTGCCAAGGCCTACCCATCGCCGGAGATCACCCACCACAGCTGACAACACCCGCAACAAGAGTTAAGTATGACAATCACCGTCACGAGAAGCCCACTCAACCACGAATTCGCCCAGTAAATCCGAGTAACCGAACTAGCACAGTGCCGCACCTCTAAAGTTTTGATGTTGTGTATTTTTGAATATAGACACGAGACAATATATTCGTACTTCAAAATACCACAGTCATAGTCTACCTCATTACCGAACCTGCAACCTCCACGCACCTTATAGTCGGTGCCTGGGGGACATTAACTCTGACCATATAAGCCGCCATGTCTTCCACAGTGGCGGTACATGCGTCGTCGTTAACAATAACAAAAATTTGCAAATAATTGTTCGAAGCTTTGCGGATTGTGTAAACGGCTCTAACATAAAGTTTAATTGTAAAATACGATATAGAATTCTAATTATTTATTGGACGTATAGAAAGAACTCACTGTACGTGTCACAAAAAAAATACGTGGTCTTATTTTAAATATTTTCTTTTTATTTCCATACTCTAATGAGATGATATGACGTATGAACAATGCGAAGTAAAGTACTTTGCAGGGCGTGATCATCATATATCTAGGTATTTTTTACTTTGACCCAGACTGAAACAATATTGAGTTTTTTGTTGAAGTTCGGTAGTAGTAGTGTAATCGACGCTGAATTTGAAATGAAAGAAATTTTTTTTTTTCCAATATTATATAACAATAAAATAGACATAGAAATTTTTAAACAGAACCTGTATTTGAAGGCAAGGTGTATTAATACCTAAACACACATTAGCAACTCAGTCTTCAAGAAACACCAAATAAATGTATTTAAGGCTTGGCTTCACCTATTATGCAGGAACTTTTCCTTTTCGTGTAATAATTTCAGTTTCATAGGTATCATTGGAAATGGTTTATTATAGAAAACTTACAGTTTTGCTAGTTGTTGAGTACATCTGCATCTAATTTTCACTGGGTGTTATTTCCTGCTTGCAAGAAGGCAGGAACTTGTAGATAAAATAAAAATATGTTCCTGACATTTCACAACAAGCAGTTAAAACAAAATTAAAATTACGAACAGAAATATTAAACAACACGTAAAAAGCAAATTTTTTATAATCGTATGTTGTCGGTAATTACCATGAATCCAAAATTATGACGCGAAAACGAAGAATTTCTGCAAAAGGGTTGACGCCGAGCCTTAATAATGAGTTTTTATATATTTTTTTGTTTTTCGAGGACTGCGTTAATTGAACTTTTTCATGAATTGTTTTTTTATCTGTCTGCACTACTAACATACCTCTTTATTCTAGTTTTTAATTCATATCGACAACAAAATAAATGTAATTTAAAAATAAAATAAAAGAGAAACTTTTATTAAACCAAAAAGGAAGATATGTTAACGGAAGAATAAAATTGTTGTGATGTATGATTTACTTAGAAAACCACCACATATGTCCTACATGGGGTATTTTCCAAATGTTTTATTCAGAAAGCGTGAAGATATTCTGGCTATAACATAGTCATCAGTCGGCTGGGGTCCTTGTTTCGATGCTAAGCGCCGGGCGGGTGGTAATTATTCGCACGGAATTCCCACGTGGGAAAAGTGGTGGACACTGCTGTGGTGTCTGTGTTTTCCTCGCGATACTCCCGTTTCTCCCCCCCCCCCCC
>NQII01002852.1:239058-264996 GCA_002778355.1 Clitarchus hookeri
CCCCGCACCCGCCCCGCCAGTTTCCGGGTCCCCATCACACTTCACAGAAACTGGGCCACCCCATTCCACCCCGCGACTTTTTCAAGTTTTCCACGCGCGGCTGCAGCCGGAGTAAGTTCTTGTGTTTCGCCTCGCCTGAGCGACTGCAGTTAGTGCCGCGAAAAGATTCTACGACTAGGTTGTACTGGAAAACACGTTGGTTCGTGAACAATTTCGTGGTTGCGATAATTCGAACTATCGCGCGTTTGAGGTGTTTGCCAGCCATTCGCGGAAGTTCAGCGCGTGAGCAGCTTGGATCTGATAGGCCCAGTGTAATAGAGAATGTATCCTCACACAGACACCCGGCCAATAGCCGATGGATACTGCTCGTGCGCACGTAGAATGTCGTTGTCTATCCTGCGCACAAATATTTTCGCGAGCAACAGGTCGCCCTAACTATAGTATATTTGCGGGTTTTTTTTTTACACTTTATGAATCAAATATTTGAAAAATGCATAACATGTTTGGTTGTTACCCAATTATGTCATGTATCATCAAGAAGCGTTTTATCCTTCCCTTAACACAAGGGTATCTAATTTTTTCATTCTATGAAACGTTAATTTATATTTTATCTACAAATGTTATTATTTCATTTGTAATTAATGTGAATAAAAACAGGGAGAAAATAGGTGTGTTGTTGGCAATGCCTGGTAAGAAATAGTTTTTATGCAGGGTATTACTTCGCGTTGCAGTTCGCACTGGCTGTGAGCTCCCGTTATGTGTGTCCCGGCTATTGGGGGGGGGGCACCTCGACCCTCCCCTCCCCCAGGCAGACCCGCTCGTCACCTCGTCGCAATTCCCCCCAGCTTCCTCCCGGGCAGCCGGTGGAATGACTGACAGCGGGGACGTAGCTGGCGTCACAGCCCTTCCTCCTCCCCCCTCCCCACGTGAGAATCTGTCAAGTGAAGAGGAGGCGCAAGAATATCCCGAGAATTAGGACCCTCGACGCATCGCGGCATTTAGAGAAATTTCTGGGCGACGAACTGCTATGAAATCTGTAAATATTGTAGCGGTCCAACGGCCGGCAGTCTTGTTGGTAGAAGCCATCTGTGGCTGAGTGCGGTACTTGAGCTAAGCGTGGTGCTGCTAGAGATGTCGGAAAATGAGACGGACGACGACGGGAGATTGCGAGACGACGGCGGACGAAGTGTTTGTGGGGCGAATGGACGAGAGGGCGTGAAACCCGACGAGTGAAGGCTACTGTGCGTTAGGGCGCTCGGAAAACTCTGTAACAACGTGGACTGGCGGGACATGGACTAAACTGAGGCGGGACTGAATAAAATGTAATACGGACTTTATTGTAAATATTGGAACTATTCAAAGTGGACTCAAAATTCATAAAAACAATTTAATAGGTCTTGATACAATGTCTATTGGGACTCATTTTTAATTATTTAATTACATTAATTTCTTCGAGGTAATCGTAAATTGTATTGATTGAAGTCATTAATTGTAAACAGCAAGTGATATCGATTTATTGTGAGATGTTGAGTTATGAGAATTTTGTTTGTAGTTGTTATAATAAAATTAGGAAATTATAAGACATTTTTTATTTAATTAAGGCCTCCATTCCTTAACGAACTTGGTTTAGCCCACTGACTTTGTGAGAAAATTGTAACAATGTTATTAAAGTAAGTGCGAACTTATGCGGTTTGTTGTCCCTTTGGTGTAGTTTCCTAGACTTGGTTAAGCTTTTTTTTTTTGCACGAGGCGGGTGAGTAACTTGAAAGCATATATCTTAACCAGGGCTTTAGAAAAGTTGGCAGTAAGCGCAAATGGACTATACTCGCAATTCCCGCGTAATACACTACGGAACTGAAATAGCCGCTTGCACAACGCTTGCAAAATTATGTCGCTGGCCGGCAACATGTCGGAACGCCCTTTGGCCAATCAGATCCTCGTAGCTCACTTGACAGCCGGCACCCCAGCCAGGAATCCTCCGCAGCTTCACTGTGCACAACACAAGTTCTTTACTAATCTTAATTTACAGTCTCTTACACCCCGTGCACTGCGAACAAGTTTCGTTTAATCAAACAAAGTTTGATCGGCACAACAAAATTAATTTTTCCTTTAGGAACAATGAAAAATTTTGTTGTTGAAAACAAATTATTTTGATTTTCTTATTAGGTTGTCCAAACTAGAAGGGTTGTTTGATGCAACTAAAGATATACTTCGCTCTACGTGCATTAGCAGCTTAAATTAACGTAAAAAAAAAAAGTGATACCCCAGTCGGACTGAGATTGTTTTCTCCCCAGTGCTACGCCCTTGCTATCTCAGCTAAATTAACTACTACTGAAATACAATTTTTTTAAAAATAAATATGTTCCAAATACTGTACAATGTGCGTTAATAAATATTACAAGTTATACAGCTTTACTTGTTCGTTTCATGTTGAACTTGTTTCGTTGAGTCTCTTACACCATCAAGAAATGCACTAACAACCACTGTTGTACTATCCCAATTGTCAGGAAAGTTATAAACAAATTTTCGATGTGCATTTTCAAATGCAGGCAATGATATTAGTAGCCAAACATCCCGTTGATTCAACTAAATATTTTGTTGACAGTCTAATTTTTTTGTCCAACACAGAGGTTTTGTTTATTCATGCGTGTGTTTTGTAAGATAAACCAAATCAATTTTGTTACTGTTCAAGTTTTGCTTACTCAACAAAATTGTTTTTGTGGCAATTAAAAATACTTTTGATCCTGTACAAAAAAATATTTTGTTGGCCGTAACAAACCTTTCTCTCAGTGTATTTTAGCTTAGATTCCGTTCGTTTCTATTCACAGAAGGCTGTGGTGATGCCGTAGTCAGGACACTTCTCTCCCACCAAGGCGAACCGAGTTCGATTCCCGGCGGGGTGAACCGGATTTTTTACATTGAGAAACGTGGCGGACGTTGCCACTAACCAGCGGATGTTCCTCGGGGTGCTCCTAATTTCTCCCGCTTTCGAGTTCCGCCGCCACTTCAACCTCTCCTAATTTAACCCGACCAAAACCCCTTAACCAAAATGAACCATTTCTACTCACACAAATGAAAACATCAATAGACATGTTTTAACTAACGGCATACAGAACGTGAAATAAGTGTAGTGTATGATATATGAGTGTTTTTAAATACTCTAAATACGTGAGAAAACTTAAATGGTTTAAATTTCTGTCACAATGTGAATTTATTAACTTATTCATTTATGTACATATATGAATATTAATGTGCCTGTATTCAAATACGTGTTCTACAAAACTTCTCAATTAGCCAATATTATGGACTCCAAATGTATAGTATTTAAATAGATGTGATAATATGTTCTGCGATGCAGATAGGTCGGTGGGTACCTAGGAATGTTTTAACGTTTCATCGATGACGAGGTTTGTAGAGATGGATTCTGCGATGCATTGTTCATAAACTTGCTAGGCACAACATGTGTTAAATTAGTACACCACTTTTTTTAACTATATTTTATTCTGTCGCAAGATGAAATACCAGACAGTCCTTTGGCTCATTGTGTACAAATAAGCAGCCAGAACAGATCTCAACGAGCCAACGAGAACTTGGAATTCCGAGTCTCCTGCCATCAAATTACGCGAGTTCTGCATATTTCTAGCAACTGAAAACAAAACACACAAAATCATGTCCTGATGTTCGATCGGAATACGCATACGCAACCAATGATATGCCAGACGCACGGTAGGTACGGCACAACGGCATCGCTAACAATTTACGTCCGACCCGCGTGCATTTGAATGCCGAGCACGATAGCTTACCTCGAGTGCGATTCTCAGGGAAATTCCAATGCGCACGACCCAGAAAACACGCAGAATAATAACGTTATCAAAGGTGAGAACGGCAATAAAATCCACCTGCGCTCTACTCTGATCACGAGAATAAGGAAGGAAGACTACAAGTACTTTTCATTTACATTAGCGTTGCATAAAAAAAAAAGTCTCTTTTAATTTGGCGCAGGCGAAGAAACTTTTAATTCTGGTGCAAATTGATGGGCTCGTAATGGTTTCTAGAGGGGTGTCCGGACTTGGCGACAGAGCGTCGGGAATTTTAATTGCTTCAGAAATTGGCAGACCTCGGAGGAGCCGCTATCACTGACATGAAGGGAAGGTGCGGCTAAATAATTCAAGCCCCAGGATGGATCGCGACTGCAGTTCCTGTTGATAGATACAATCCAGCTGCGAGCCTGCCGTTTATCAAGCCCGCCTGNCTCTCTCTCTCTCTCTCTCTCTCTCTCTCTCTCTCTCTCTCTCTCTCTCTCTCTCTCCCTATCTCTCTCTTTGCGTCTATCAAGTTCGGGACAGTACTCCCGTGATGAATGTGACAATAGGAAGGTTGTATGATACTGGCTGGATTTAAAACCTGTTCTCCGGTGCCCAAACTAATCTGTCAGGATAACACTCAGACCACTCAGGGATACTTGTTTATCGAGCGGGGAAAACTGTATCGTCATTCAAAATTTTTTTTTAGGATTTCGGATGCGTCCAGCTGGTTTTGAACCTGCAACCTCTTTTTAAGGCTCAGCTTCATCTGTTGTGCATAAATTCTTTTTTTTTGTGTGTCATAATTTCATTCCCATGGTAATTAATGAGAATCTCTGACTTCAGAAAGTTTACATTTTACGAGTAGTTTAGTATTTTCTACCCTTAAGTCTTACTGCGTGTTATATAATATTTGTAAAAAAAAGGCTGGAATATGTAGTTATTTTAAAGTTTATATTAAGCTGTTTGTGACTGAATGTTACGTCTAGAGTTCGGATTTTCTGTCTGTTCTACTGAGAAAGTCAAATAGCGAAACTATTATAATATCTTTTTTTTTAAATAGAGCTTCAGAAAAACTTAAACTAACAGGAAATGAAATAATCTGACACAGCATGTGACGCCGAGACTGAAGGAACGTCTTGCCGCTTAAATAAGGATTTTTCGTTTTCTTTTAATAACGTTATTATGTTAATTTTTGACAAATAATTCCTACGGTGGCTTTACATTTTACAAACTGTTACATGATTTTTATTCTATGTCATTTGGAATTTAAATATGGTGAAAACCCGCTTCTTCCTTAATATTTTTACAATATTTATTGTGCCATTATTATTTCTTTCTAGTTAAGACTTTATGACTCTCCTGCATAGGAAAGTAAAGAGGATAAAGTTATACAGACTCACTTTTAAAAACATTTTTTTTACTAAAGACTTATACCATTAAGAAAGAAAAGAATCCAATACGAAGAGCGAGACCTGCCCTTCAATAAAATATGTTTGTTTTTAGATCACAACTAAATATTTCGTTAAAATGGGTCATGCTAAATGTATTATGGTGTAATAGTAATTTATTCTCTGCTACAGAATATTTAGATACTTATTAAATAAAAGAGGACTTATTTATAAACAACTGATTTTTTGTAGAAATTAGAAAACAACATTCTATCTCCATATAAGGTTTAGAAGTATCCAGGTCACCAATTGTATTTAAAAATGGGGATGAAAGCCCCAATTCCCATGAAAAATATCAGTGACTGCAGATTTTGCAGTGGCGGGAATTAGTTCTTAATTCCACGTTAACTAGACTTCGACTGTTCGATTTAAAATATTTTCTGCGAATTTATAAAAAGAGCTCGTTATTTGGCTACAGTCTGAAAGACGTGTACCGACCGTCCTCATATATCACTTTATAACGTAAGCCGTAAATAAGTATTTTGCTTATTATTTGATGAATTTTAAAGCATCACAATGTACAATATTGTATATACCGTACTTTTTTGGATTGCTGTTTCTCCCAAGAAAAAGTAAAAACGAGCATGAAAATTAAGAAACTTTACAATCAGACTAAATATTGACACCATAAGACTTTGGGTTCAGATGAAATTAATGGGTTCTGATAAATTATAACTGAGGCCAATAAATTGTATGCGTCCACCACTTTTGGAGAAAAATATGTTTACTTTTCAACTAAAACCAAACTACATACACACCTTTGTACTATATGCGTACCGCCCTTTTCTGGAATATTTATAACGTGTCCTTATATAAACACCGAAGCATTATTATTCGTTCGTTTGAAACGATAACGCACAGTGTCATCTAACTAAGGTGTTGTTATAATCTCATTAGATGTATTTACGATGTTATCACCAACCAAATGTTCACAGATGGTAGATATCGAATCAGGATAACACGGTTCACGAATTTGTTGCTTCAGCTCACGTAATGTCGATATTTTGCACGTAGGACTAAATAATTTTGATAACAGTTTTCAAGGTAGTATCTCTGCCTTAAGAATTACATCAGGTCGTAGGTCGCATTGTGTTTTCGTACTCATTTTAAATACATCACATATAATTGGTACTGAATTTTAACGAAGTTAAGAGTCCCTAAAAATTGAGATATTAAAACGTATTTTTGCAAAATATCGGAAACGAAGTAGAATTTCACAACATTTTTTCAAAAATAGTTTTATGTCCTCGGGATCTTAAACCTCAAAGTAAACTCTCATTTAGACCTTCCCTCGTAATGCCAATAACAGGACTGGCCACCCTCTTTTTGCAGGCAACTTTTTAACTGTCAGTAATTTTGAACTTTCAATGCTGCATTATTAAACAGTATAACCTAGTTCACAAAAATAGTCGTCTTGTTGCAAGTGCCCTGGACGCGCCGTTTTCGTGCAAAACGCACACAAAGCTTCGGTTGCAATTATACAACGCCTAGCAAGTGCGCAACACTGCCTACTCTTGTCTAGGGTTAACATGCTGTGCCCATTGCACACACAAAGGCGGAGGACATCTTAAACACTTAATGTATACAGCATGTGCCATGCGTTGCTAAGCTTACATTAATGAAGCTGGCTGTTTGTTTCTGGCGACAGAGTCAGTGTGCGATTCCCAGCAGGAAGTGTTTGTTTTGCCTACGCACCTGGAACTACTTCACTGACGACGGTATGTTTCGTGCGGATTTTACACGAAAATGGTGGGTACTGGGCAGTTGTATCAAGAGGATAATTTTTGTTGATTACGTTATACTGCTCAATAAACAAGCATCAGACGTTCGTGATTCCTGAAGATAAGAAAGATTCCGCCCCTGTTATTTCCATTAAAAGGGGAAGTATTAATTATAATCTGGTATCAGGTCGAAGATCTCGAAATCATAAAACAATATTCGGGAATCGTACACTGAAGAGCCAAAAAAACTGGTACATCTGACTAATATCGTGTAGGGTCCCCGCTAGCACGCAGAAGTGCCGCAAGACGACGTGGCATGGACTCGACTAATGTCTGAAGGTATGCAGGAGTCAATTCACACCATTAACCCTGCAGGGTAGTCCAAAATCCATAGGAGTGCGAGGTGGTGGAGATCTCTTCTGAACAGCACGTTGCATGGCATATGCTCAATAATGTTCATGTCTGGTGGTTCCGGTGGCCAATGGAAGTGTCTAAAGTCAGAAGAGTGTTTTTGGAGCCACTCAGTAGAAACTCTCGACGTGAAGGGTGTCGCATTGTCCTGCTGGAATTTTCCACGTCCGTCGGAATGCACAATGGACATTAATAGGTGCAGGTGATTGGATAGGATGCTAACGTATCTGTCACCTGTCAGAGTCATATCTATGGGTATCAGGGGTCCCATTTCACGCCAACTGCACACGCCCCATACCATGAGAGAGCCTCCACCGGCTTAAACAGTCCCGTGTTGACATGTACGGTCCATGGATTCATGACGATGTCTCCATACCTGTACACTTCCATCCACCCGATACAATTGGAAACGAGACTCGTTAGACCAGGCAACGTGTTTCCAGTCATCAACAGTCCAATGGCGGTGTTGGCGGGCTCAGGAGAGGCGTAAAGCTTTGTGTCGTGCAGTCAACAACGGTACACGATTGGGCCTTCGGCTCCGAAAGCCCATATCAATTATGGTCCGTTGAATAGTTCGAACGCTAGCACTTGTTGATACCCCTGCATTGAAATCTGCACCAATTTGAGAAAGGGTTGCACGTCTGTCACGTTTAATGTTTCTGGTCAGTCGTCGTTTGCCCGTTCGTTCACAATCTTTTTCGGTCTCAGCGATGTCGAATATTTGATGTTTTACCGGATTTCCGATATTCACGGCACACTCGTGAAATGGTTATGTACGAAAATATAAATTGTATCGCTACCTTGGAGGTGCTATGTCCGATCTCTCGTGCGCCGACTATAACACCACGTTCAAACTCACTTAAATCTTGATAACCTGCCATTGTAGCAGCAGTAACCGATCTAGCAACTTTGCCAGACGCTTGTTGTCTTATATAGGCGCTGCCTACCGCATCGCGTTACTCTGATTGGTTCCATACCTCTGTCATTTGCATACTCATGCGTATACCAGTTTTTTTTGTCTCTCCAGTGTTGTTAAATGTCACTTCGTTTCCAATATAAAAAAAAATACAGTTAAAAAATCATAACTTTTCATGAATAATATCTCACTTATTATTCAATTGATGTAGAAAGTGTCCTGAATATTTTCAATTTGATGTTGCGTAACGAATCACCTCACGAAGTTTGTCGGTTGGATTCACCCCCACCCTGTATATAAGATACTTGATTACATCATTATTGCCTTACAATACACTGTGAAAAAAATTTGCAATTTTTTGCTCAGAAATTGTTTATAATTGTATAAATGATTGTAACAGTACAAAGATTACTTTTGTAAAACTACTAGCTTGTAAAACTACAAGAGCCGTGTTTGTAATATGCGTCAAGAAAGGTTTGTACTATACTGAATCGTATGCACGAGCTTGAACAAAATTGCAGACACTTAACAACGTTAAACCGTATATAACAGTTTGTGCAAAAACAGTGGGTGATGTAGAGTGTAGTAGTATGTAAAAAGAAATAAATTGCATGTTTGAATAACGTAAAACACATAATCAACTCAAATAATCATAAAAAACGACAATTTCAAGTAAACGCAGCCGTATAACTTATTGACCATTAATGTTTACTAGCTACACATAACTCTTAAAATGAAATTAATGTATTCTTCTTAATAAAATAACTTCGTTGATATTTTGTAGGTACTTGCAGTTATATCTACTATAAAAAAACCTTTGAAGTAAGTAAGTCAAGCTGGTGTTATGGTTAGGGGTTCGGGCTGATAAAACAAGGGGCGTGGGTTCTATCTTCTGTTCTGGCAATGTGTAACTTTGTTTTGTAAATCATATTTTGAAATATTTTTTAGTAAGTTATTCATCGTTATTAACATATCATATTTGTTTTCTACAAGAAAAAATTATTTTATGTCATCTTTAATAATATAAGTTGTAATACAAATATATGATTTGCAAATTTAACAAGAAAACTTTTTGTAGTTTTACAAATGATTTTCTTGGAAACTGGGTTTTCAAGGATTTTTTTTTGTTAAAGTGCATAATCATTTCTAGTGTAAATAGTCAAAACCTGTGTGCATATCAAAACACTTATATAATGCAGTATTGCTCTAACGTTAGTGTAAGACACGTGGTTTTGACACAGTTCTGTAGGAAGGAAAGCATTTCACTGCTGTGACGCGGAGATTGTTTACTAAGTAACCAGCATGCGCGCTTTACTCTACACTCCTTTCATGGTGCAGCCAATCAGCGACCGAACACGCGTACGTCAAAATGACCGCCACGCCATTCTGACATCTGTATATTTACCCACTCTATGGCCTGCGCGACACAGAGCGATGAATTGAAAATACGCGGCGCGCTGCTGTCGCAGGGAAAATTGTCTTCAAAAGGAAACACAGACATGGAAGATCTAAAGATAATTCATAGGGGGTTTGAAGGAAGCTTCAGGGAGAAAAGAAGGACCTGGCGATCAAACAAGATCTAGATCAAGCAAGCCGGTCAACATAACCGTCTCGCTACACGATGCGGTGATTGAAATCTTCTTTTTTGCGTTTATTTTTTCCCCAGCCCTCATTTTTCCGGTACCGACTGCTGAAGCTACGATACCAACTGAAATGACTGTATGCAGAATGGCGAATGCGAGATAACCTAATATCAACTCAGATAATATTTCCTGTATAGTACAGAAAAAAAAAATTTTCTTTCGATTTTTATAATTTTATTTACACTACTTCAAGAGTTCAATTCTGAATATATTTTTCTTTGTCTACTCAGCGTCATGTTTGCCTATAACATTTACGTCTGAAAACTGTAATTTATTCTTCAATGTTAGCAGTAAGAAAACATTCAGTATTATTTACATGGCTTTTATTTACCTACCATTCTTCGCAAAATTTTTTTGCTGTGTAAATGAAACGTGTTTTTCAAATGCGAAATAATATTTTTTTCTGGTGCTACAAGTTTGTTTGCGCGTCGTGTTTCAAGCGTGTAATAACTATATTTCTAACATAGCCTTTATACCGGACCGGAATCTATAGGAAAATATGATGTGGCGATATGCAGGACTACACATGAAATTAATTTTAGCCTTGGCCTCATACGACATGCTGATTTACTTGTGCCTGGCATGTTACAATTGTTTGTCACACTCATTTTGAAACAACAACTATACCTCATATGGCAATACGCTGCAGAACAAACAAACAATTCTGAACTTTGGTCAAGTTATTATAGCATAATTACGGCAGAATTAACTTGCAATTATCAATAGAATTTTACTGATTGACGATTACTACACAACTCATGAATTAAATTTAGCAACTAAACTTTAAAGGCAATTGTAAAATGCAAATCTTCTATTTCATTGAGAAGAAAGGTATAGATGGAAAATTCAACATGGTGGAATAAACTGAGTCTAAGTCAGTTCAAAATTGTTTCTGGTCACACCTAATGCTGGATTACTAGAAAATAGTTTTTTTTTCAAGATGTACGTCACGCAATTACGTACGAAAAGGACAAATAAAACAGGAGGTGCTGATTACAGCTGCCTACTGGCCGCTTGTCAACACACTCAGAGTTCAAACTGCTTCTGGTGCAACATCCTCGCAACATATGTGAATTAAACTTTAACCTTCACAGTCAAGGAAGGCCCCCGTGGAATTAATAGAAGCACAAATTTTTTTTATCCTTTTTATCTTGTCAATGAGAAACGGGGTTAATACCGATTCGTTATTTGTGTAATTGCACAAGTCAAGTTCCCATTTTCGCAAAATAAGTTAAATTTTCAGGAAACTATTCGCCTGCCTAATATCCAGTATATCTGAAAAATAAAGAACATTGCTGTTTTCAAAATCAACAGCCAGTCGGGTGCATAGACTTAAATATTGATTGCGTAAACATGAAAAAAAATAATGGCAAAGCAAAAACGTGCTGTTGCAGAAGAAATAAAGGCGTATCGACGTACAAAAGTATGTGTCATTTTCTCCAGTGTCGTGTCTCATGTATTATTTGAGAGCAAAAATGTGTTTTTAGGGTGAAAAAAGCACTACGAGACCCTGCACTTGACACCACAATGTCCTTTTGGTATTAAAAAAATTCCAGATAGTATTCTCCCGTTTTTTTAAATGTGATATCTTAGTAATAAATATTCAGTTGAACATTTTGAACGTAAATACAGGAACGTGGAGTACACAGCTGTCTTTATTGATTCGCCGTAATATCGGAAAGAAACTCATTACATGTTACATAGCTTCACGATGTGCAACTAAAAGCTGAACGCTAGTTCAGTGTCTTGCGCACAGAGACGACGAGGCATGCAAAATGCGCAGCAGTGTGACCCTTCTCGGTGAGTTTCCCTAGAGTTAAAAAAATTTTTTTTTACCAAAATAGCTGTATGAAGACGTAACTCTCAGAAACAGCACTTAGTATAAAGAGCACTATAGAACAAGTAAACTACAAGCATTTTTCTTTGCCTTTATGAATTTCCACGTTAAAGTCAGCACATTTGAAGCCAACCTATGAAAAACAAAATAACTGCCCGTTAGTTACTTATATGCTGCCACATCACGGTAAAGTTAGCACTTTTTGAAGATCTTTTATTTGGAATAATTGTTAATGAATACATTTTATTGTAGCCTTACGCGTTAATTTTCGAGTCCAGTGAAATATATACTGAGTGTTTATTACTTAGATGACCATATTCATTTTTAAAAGTGGCGGAAGGATAAAAAATGGTTGATAGGATAAAAGTAACAAGAGCCTCAATAGTGCTCACTTTACCGTGAACAGCCCATGCACCCTGGTAAGCAGGCGTACAGTTAGATTGACAACGAATTCAGTTAGATAGTACTAAGTATTGGCGTATATTGCAATTGTATTACTCTTATAAGAAATCAAGCAGGTGTTTTTTTTGCCTTATGCCCATTAGAACCTGAATTTTTATATTAGCAAAACATTAACGTTCATAACAATTTAATGTTTACAGTTCACTGGCGCATGGATTAAGTCATCAGACCCATGATAATGCAAATATTACAAACGGCAGAAGGATACAAATAGAACACTTTAAAAGTGGACAGTTTATCGCGAAAAGCCTATAGCTCTATACTACTTTCTAGTTTCTCGTTAAGTCATCGTGTGACGAATCAATCAAGGGTCTTGTCATAATTGAAAAATTTAGTATTTCATTTCACGTTTTGACTTTATGATAGCTTATTAATATGTTGTTTCTCATGGAGAGTGACACAATATTTAGTATTGTTAGCATAATTTAAATATTCTACCATAAGTGCATAATATATAATATATTAACTAGATGTAGTTTGTAAAACCACGTAACAATTGTAAACCAGTCTTGGGCTGAATTTTGCCGACAATAATAAATAAGAAATATAAATAAGTGGACCTCGAAAAGTTAAAGAAAGACTCTTGAATTTACGTTTCCGAAGTATTGATACTCAGATTCAAAGTTAAGCAGCAATTTTGTCGAGAATCAGTCAGGGGTTAGCTGGAAGGAATATGATGTATTTTTTTTAGTAGAAGGCGATTTTCGTTTCAGTGTTTTGAACCAAGATCGTGGCAATATTTTCTTGTCTAAATAAGAAAGAAAAGGCAATCCAATGATATGGGGGGAAAAAAAAGTACACACATGTATGAATGTTTACAAAGAAAGGAAGCAAGTGAGTTTGTTTATTGTTTGAAATTAAATTTTATCATAAAGGCTTTGGGTTGTTTAAGGAGCACATATATTAAATACTTCCTTGTTTGATTTATCTATATTACGTTTTATATAACAATATAAACATCTTTATGAAGCTTGAAAAACCGATTCCCAATTGCTGAACTTTACGTTTATATTATGTATCGGCAATTTTATTTTAAAAATCAAAAGGATAAAAAAGTAAAATTCTAAAGATTTTAAATGTGTAAAGGANTCTTTTTACCTCGTCGACACAAACTATAGCAGCACAAACGTTTCATCCGTTTAAGGCCCTCACAATACTGAAAACATTTCCATTAGTTTTACAAAGTGACCAATGCACAATACAAACGTAAAGTTCAGATTGAAAATGTATTTTGCGTTGTTTTTAAATATGTAAATATTTATATACCACCGTAGAAAATACTTCGTGTGCCTGTTATTGAAATAACACATTCACTTTACATGAAACATGCTTTGCCCTTAAGAACCTGTTCATGAGTGTTATTGTAAATAACATTTGTTTGCTATTTATTTTATTTTGACAATACAATATCACCGCAACCTTGCTCGGTTTAGTTTCAAACAAAAAAAAAATCAAATCGCACAGAAACAAACATATATTTTCTCCCCACTTAACTCTGGCTGGTTCTTAACAATATGGCAGATTGTTTTTTGCTTTAAGTTTCGAATTTTCGAAATCGTTAAGTCAAGATTACTTGACTTCAACTTTAGTTTTCCATTGTACACCGCTCCATAAGAAACCACATCTTGATAAACTAACGCAAGGGTAAAATGTAAATTAACGTGCCTTTAAGGCCATGACAAACCAAAATAATTATTACCATTGGTATATCCATGCCCATGCCATTTCCATAATAAAAATTTCATAATAAAACTGAAGGTTTAGTTGGTCGGGCTATGTGGTTTATTTTAAGAATGGGGATTTACACAGAACAGTTAATTGAATTATTGCTAATATAAGTTGGCCACCTTGTTATGTGCATGTTTCTGTCCTCTATTTTTGTATGTTAAAATCTTAGTAAACAGTCGTGGTTGATACAGAAAAATTATTGGCGATGTTACAATTTACCCACTCTTCCCTGTTAACTTTTCAATTAAGAAATAACTGAACAAGAAAAGCTGAAACAATAAATTTGAGTCAAATGTATGTCTACATTCGTGACTCAAAATATATAGTTATGAAAAATAATTTGACGTGTATAGTAATTAGGGTGGTTTATCTGTAATTACGCACAAATGAAAAAGTCTCGCAATGCGCGAATTACAAAAACATAACATCAAGAAGACAATTTGATCTTCTTGATATATTTTAATGGGGTTAGATTTATTGACAAGATAGATGAGTGCTCTTAAACATTTTGTACATCAATAGCTGATACAGTTCTAATTTTCTATTTAAAATGGTCAACTTTAGCGAAAAATTAGATGCATCAACCACAAATTCAGTAAATGTACCAAAATAATCGTATCAAATTTAAAAATTATATAACAAATCCTACAGTTATAACACGATATTGTAGTTTACAGATAGTGCAGAAAAATTACTTTTTTTTTAGTTTAATAAAAGTTAAAAAAAAAAAACTAAATTCTTTTGAAATTACCTAAGCATAGTTAATTTTAATTTTATTGTTTAAGAGTTTTACGTAATAACATTTATAAGTTTCAAAACAACTATTTTTGCATGCGTGCAGTTTTTGCAGTTTCTGTCCCTTATTTTCCGAGAAACAGTCTATAAATTTTAGTTCCGAAAACTTAACTTGGTATAAAATGTTGCTGTGGGAGAAAGTATTGTTAATTAAAATACTTATCAATAAAACGAACCTTATAAATGTATGAATAAAGTAACATAAATAGTAACATTCTTGGTTTTCTGTTTCGGAAATTCGTGAACAACAACTTTTCATATCCCTTAAGTTACTTGCATACCGCAAGAAGGCACTACAATACGAACAGAAGGTGTTCTAAAGCTATAATGAGTATGACCATGAAACTAGTCCTCCAAGGATCTCGGAGTAAATGTCTAACGGCTTCGTTACTTTTCTTTCTTATAGCGTCATTTACCATACAGGCGTGGCCAGGGCTGGGCAGTGTTCTGGTAACGTCTCGTCGCATTCAAAAGGACTTGGATGCTAACACCATCATTTAACTGGCCATTGCTATTATAGTCCAACTCTCTTGAAGCCCTGATGAAGCTCTGCTTCCAGGCTATCACTACGCCTCGTGCAAACCAAGCCTAACTAGAAAATTATACCAAAGGGCCAACAACGCACCTCATTCGTGCGCACTCAGTCTAATAATATTTTACATGAAAACTATTTCCTACTAGGCATTACCAAGACACTACTTTTCTCTGTTCTTATTAGTTATAAATTAGATTCAATATTTTGCCAATAAACCTCAAGTAAAAGCCAAATTCAACTAGAAAGAAAATATATTTATTTTAACAAACGTACACTCTAAGAAATTGTTCGCAAATATACCACCCCAGTGTATACAGGATAATTCTAAAATCATAAGACAAATATTGAGAGGTGGTAGAGCTCACTGAGACAAACAATTATTGTATAGGAATATATGGGCGGAAGTGACGCGTTGAGGCACAAACACAAAAACATAACACATTAACGGAAACATGAAATGTTCATTAGCAGCATACTTACGAGTGATTCCGTACAGCAAATGTTAAAACAGTTGCTGGAAATGCATCCACCAACCAGTCACGCATGCTTGGCGACCTCTACATATGGCGTGATTGGCTGACAATGGTGGCGTGCGTGAAATACCCGGCGAATTTGAATCTTTTCGCCAATCACTCCACCGACGCTACCAAGATTGCATTACCGTCGGTGGTAGCAATTTTGAGCAATTATTATAAACATTGCTGTAAAAAGGCGTTTAGCGGCGACTTTGTAAATAAACAATGTGTTGCATTTCATGTGTTATTTTTGTGTTTGTGCCTCAACGCGTCACTCCCACCCATATATTCCTATACAGTAATTGTTTGTTTTAGTGAGCTCTACCACCCCTCAATGTTTGTCCTATGATTTTAGAATCATCCTGTATGTATAGTAAGAAAGAGCGGATGGTGAAGGTTTTTCCCCATCATCCGCGGTAGCGTTCCTGCGTTTGCTCAGAAAACAGTCAAATGCACAGGGAAGTTACCAGTTATGTATTGTAGCCGTGCTAAACATCCCTATATTTGCAGCCTTATATATGGTAATATTTCCATACAATGTATAGGTTAAAAATTTCCATTGCAGTTTAGGAAGTTTACTAGGAACATTTTTACAGTGTATGAAACAATGGTGAGGCGTGACATATTTAGGAAACATAAAAACGTCATGCATGTGGTGATTTTTGAAAGGTTTGGTGAAAAAAAAAAAAATGTTGCGAATAGACTATGCTGACGTATTTACGATGTTCCTTTCAAATACACTGGAGCTCAGGTTTCTCTAGTACAACGGAACCATACAGAAAAACGAGAAGTATTGTAATTTCACACATATCTATCACGTGTAAGGGTGCAAACCTCACAGGATATCATTAATACATATAAAACTAACCTAAAGGATATTTCTTCGCATTGCAGCATCACACCGTGGTCAAGCGTATGTTATTTACTTTCAGCGACCTTAGGCCGGAATTTTGATGACTCACGTTTAACGTAACATGCATCACGTTGCACTATAACGTTTACGTAAAACGTGGTCTTTTCGGTTCTTGTATTGTGATGCTTCACGTAGGAACGTAATCTTAGCGTATAAANAGGGTGATTGCTTTTCAGGTTGAAAACTTTTAACATCCAGGTTGTATAGGCATGTTTTTTGTTATAACTTTGTTGTGACAAAGAACAGATAAGGAAAGTTTGGCGTCCGTTATATTAACAAAATTTTAAAACGAACAGGAAACGGCCATAACCACAAGAACCAAAAGTACCTGGGAGATGCTGGCATGTTTTTCGTGTATATGAGGATGAATCCCTATGTAATGAATGATTTTCTCAAGAAAATTTAATTGTTTCGTGAAATGCTAAAATTCAAACTTAATGAGCGAAGAGGTTTGGGCGGCTCTTTACAGCGAGGTCTTGGGAGCCAATTCAAGCTTAATGATAAGCATTCTACATTTCGTTGAAGGATTTTTATTATTCTGAAACTGCAGGAATGTAAAAATTCCCATCTTATTTACGAAATAACAAACAAAATAACGACATGCTACCTAATATTAGCCTTTCGCCCTCCTTTCGAAAATTAAATTATACTGTAAATACGATTGATATGAGAACAGAAGACATGGCAAAAAGAAAACCTTTAAAAGCATGTACTGTAAATAACTTTTCAATAAACTTCAAAAACTATAATGGATAATTTAAAGCCATTTTATGTATTGTGGGAAATTTGCCGCACGTAGTATGTTTACGGTAAACTCAGCACTTTTGAAAGTCCTGCCCAAATACTGACTTGTATGGACATTGCGTACTCTTCTGCCGCAAGTAAATGAGCATTGCCATGGACCTAATCACTTAATTCATGCGTCGGTCAAGTGAAACTGTACAATTATTGAAAATGAAATAATTATTTCACATAATTTGATATCCATAAATATTGCATCCATAAAAAACTTAATACAAAATAATATTTCAGCATTTACAAATGTTAGCCCAGCAATTCTTTAAAAGTTAGTAAATAAATGTAACTGCTTTCTCTGCGTCGTTGCCAACTTTAAAAGGACGCGCGCCAGTCAGCGCGGACGTTAAAATATATGGAGATACGAGAAGTGAAATTTTTCAAAAGTTCATTTCAAACGCGCTCAATTAACCGCAAACAGTCTATATCAGGCTGCAAATATAGCGCGGTTAATATACGAATTTGGCAAATTCACAAAGCATTGGCATTTTTCTTCAAAAAATGGAAGGCTGCCATGGATGTATAAGAAAAAAACAACAAATAAAGTGAAATTTTTTAACTCTTTCTTATAAAGAGTAGATAACACAGCTTCTTCCCTATTGGCGGGGCTGCGTTGATGTAGTGGTTAGACTACTCGCCTTCTTCCAAAGCGAACCGGGTTAGATTCCCGGTGGGGTCCCCTCCGGATTTTCGCGTGCGAGACTCGTGCCGGTTTTCTCGGGATCTTCCGTTTCCCCCGCCCCTGGCATTCCGGCGCTGCTCTGTACTCACCTCGCGCCACCCTCGTCGGCTCTCATGACCTCAACGTTAAGAGCCGCCCAGATATCTTACACTCGCTCACTCGCACCTCCGTGCTGTGATTGGCCAGCAAGCTTTCGCGGGGCGGAGTCACGTACACGATTTCAATTACGTAGCTGTACACGTAAAACAATCGTTATATGTCTCGTGTACCAGTCGACCGTGTAGCCGGCTAACGTGAACGTGTGACTCGCAACGTGTTAACGTGAACGGCGAAGTCATAATCCCGGTCTTGAGGCCGGAGCGAACGCAGCGTAAACACTGCAGGATGCGCGAACGCGGAAACTAAGTCAACAGTGCTAAATCCACCGCGGCTAAAGCCCACCCCACCCCCCTTCTCCTGGGAAAGACGCCCCTGCACGAGCGGGCGCGCATAATCCCAGGGTCACGAGTGTTTAGGAGATGCGGACGGGACGCCGAGGGAGAAAGATGCGCGTGCCTGCGTACAAGCAAGTGTTCCTTCGAGGTCTCGAAATCAGCGCTTCAAACTTCCGGCACCCGTGCGAAAGGGCGAAAAAAAAAATGCTGTGAACGCAGGGACCGTTTGTTAACCCCGTGACCACCCCCAGGGGAGCGTGTACTCACCATTATCTCGCCGGATAAGGGTTGAAAGGTGCGAAATTTAAACAGAAATTCCCATGTTAAGGAAATTTCGGCTATGTGCGTTAATTTTAAAGAGAGGCGTTTCAAACAAAATGAATTCTTCACGAACTTTTTAGGAGAAGATCCCTACGAGCGTATTCTTTCGATATAGATAAGCAGTATGTACTTTTTTTTGTAATAGATAAATTTTTAAAATTCCTTTTAAACAGGATATACGCGTTATGGAAACATCTCCGCTATAGGGAACTTCTTTTAAAAAATTCGTCAAGAATGCATTTTGTTTGAGACGCCTTTCTTTAAAATTAACTCACTGGGGCGAAATTCCCTTAACATGGGGTTTACTATTTAAACATCATGGCTGCCAGTTGGTGGGCAGTGCCTTTAATGCCATATTTCACGATAATATTTTATTTCATTATCTGAATGATATTTATATAAGAACCACATAAATGTAAATATTTGTAGTCAAATTATTACAGTTTTCGAAATATAGCACCAAAAAGTCGAAGAATTTTTGGAATATGAGAGCCTAAGTATCTATGCTCCTTATTAACTTTGCCAACCAAACTACGCGTAATACGACCTATATAATATACACAACATATTAATTAAGTATCAAGGATACTTAATAATCGGTTCTTGGGTACCTGCATCCTGAATCTATATTTACATAGGCATTGATGTTTATGCCGACATATTTTATTCGTCAAAGAGAAACTAATAAATATATTTTTTTTCCATCGGACGAATAAAAACGTGTTGGCGAAAACATTAATATCTATTTTAAAATAGATTCAGGATGTCAGTAACCAAGTACCGATTGTTAAATAGCCTTGATAATTAATTAATATGCTGTGTATCTGAAATAGATCACACGAAACGTGAATAAGTTGGCAACGTTAATTACGAGTATAGAAACTTGGCCTCCCATATTCCAAAAATTCTTCGACTTTTCGGTGCCATACGTTGAAAACTATAATCGTTTGACAATTGATGTTTATATTTATGTAGTCGTTATATTAATCGTTTTCGTGTAGTGAAATAAAAAAAATTGTTGCGAAATATGGTCTTAACTACTAGTCACCAACATAAGAAGAATCTGCGCTCTATAACAAAACATCAGCTAAATAAAAATGTTGTTGAGGAACCCGCCCACCTGGCTCTCGTACTGTGTTGCACAGTGTTTGAATACACGTTTCCCCCGCGAAACTACACTGAAGAGCCAAAAAAAAAACTGGTATGGGCGTGCGTATTCAAATAACAGAGGTATAGAACCAATCAAAGTTACGCGATGCGGTTGGTAGCGCCTATATAAGACAACAAGGGTCTGGCAAAGTTGCTAGATCTGTTACTGCTGCTACAATGGCAGGTTACCAAGATTTAAGTGAGTTTGAACGTGGTGTTATAGTCGGTGCACTAGAGATAGGACATAGCATCTCCGAGGTAGCGATAAAATTTGGATTTTAACGTACGACCATTTCACGGGTGTGCCGTGAATATCGGGAATCCGGTAAAACATCAAATCTTCGACATCGCTGCGGCCGGAAAAAGACCGTGAACGAACGGGACACATGACGACTGACGAGAATCGTTAAAGGTGACAGACGTGAAACCCTTTCTCAAATTGGCGCAGATTTCAATGCCTCCTGCATACTTTCAGACATTAGTCGAGTCCATGCCACGTCGTCTTGCAGCACTTCTGCGTGCTCGCGGGGGCCCTACGCGATATTAGGCAGGCATACCAGTTTTTTTGGCTCTGCAGTGTATTAAACGTGCGTCCAATGTGCAAGTCTGCAAAAAGAACACACTCTTCAGACTAGGGCTTTTAAGTTCTTTCAAGACGTTACACGCACTAAAAACGCAAATTTCGTGCGCTCCAGCATAGCTAAAATTGTTTTTTCAAAGTGTTTATCTCAAAATATACTTTCCAGAAACATACAAAAATACTCAAAGGAAATTTACAACACCAAAATAAAAATTACATTTTTTAAAAAGAAAATAAAATACTCGGCCACAAAATAGGCAAATATTAGATGTTATTAACAAATAAGTAAATTACNAGTGTTTATCTCAAAATATACTTTCCAGAAACATACAAAAATACTCAAAGGAAATTTACAACACCAAAATAAAAATGACATTTTTTAAAAAGAAAATAAAATACTCGGCTACAAAATAGGCAAATATTAGATGTTATTAACAAATAAGTAAATTACAAGTTAAATATTTTTTACAAAAGGAAAGTCACAGAAAGCGTTCAGTGTTCATCTGTTTTCTCTTAATTGTTGCGTTCATTTTCTGTGCATATATCTGTTTAGGCTACCGTGTTCGTTTGTTTTTTCCTCTTTATTATGGAGTGCAGAGTTATTTTTGACTATTATTTCGGTTTACTCGTCGAATTGCTCGTTCTGGAGATATTTTTGGTTTCTTTTCAAGTTAATGACTTGATTAATTTCTCATGATTCCCTGTGTGCTAAAAACGTGTATGTTCCAATATTTAAATTAGGCTTATATTGTTTTCTATGATTTGTTCTTACAGCTGTTTAATGATTTATACAAAGAAAAGTTATTCATTAAATAACTTGCTTCCCCGTAAGAATATTCCTTCAAAATCACATTATTTAACGTAGGAGAGTTTTACACTGCGTAACAAAAAAATTATGAAATCTTAAAACAGGCAAATAAAATCATTTATTTAAATTATTTGATTTTGTAACTGAAAAATTATTTTTTCGAGTCCACCACGCAATGCTTCTAGAGCTACAGTGTATATAGGCTTCTTAACTTTGCTACAAAAAAATTTTTCCGTATACCGTTTTAAAAATACTTCTTTAGTCTTTCGCCATTGTCACTGAGAGATTTGAGGAAAACAATTATTACGATACAGCTTTACAGCTTACAGAGTGAGTACTGGAACGTGACTATGATGCCGTGGTAATATAAAGCAAGCCAGAAACAAGAATATGAACAAATGGTTGAAATATATCCTTGTATTACACAGGAATGACAGTGGTATTATTTTTTAAAGCATGGGAAAAATGATTAGTTTAGATGACACTGAATTACATTTAAAAATTAATAGAAATTTTCATTGCACAGGCACTCGAACAGGAACAAAAAGTAGCTTAGTTCACAATCACGTTTCATGCATTTTAAAATCGAAACCGAAAAAATGCTCCGAATCAGCGAATTCAACTACAGATTTATTTAAACTACTCCACTTGAATTAGTAAAATTCTACTGATCATTTTAGTTGTTGGTAATTACTTATTCTTTAGTGGATATAACTGGCCAAACAGCAAAACCTAAGAGCATTTCACTGATTCGCTGGTAGATAATCACCCATTAACTGACGATCAGTAAAATAATTATATTGAGTATATTGAGTTCGTTTTTCCGGTCTGTGAAACAGTCTCCCGTGGACCACAACAGTAGTTCGACACATCGTAGCGACATTCATTCACAGGAAGTCAAGAACAGTATGGGCTATTTATGGCGCACTTTTGAAGGCCCTCGCGTTTGGAATAACAGTCAATAAATACGTTTTATTTTAGCCTTAGACGTAAAGTTTCGAGTGCGGTGGAATATAAACACTGCGTTTATTACTTACATGGCGATATTTATTTGAAATGTTGGTTAATGGATAAGAAATAGCTGAAAGGAAGAAGTAACCAGGGGCTCAAAAGTGTTCACTTTACCGCGAACAGCGTATAGTCACATGTTGTCCAAGTCGTTAATTAGAATATATAGTGAAAGGGTTATCACTAAATCGGAAATGAGTGTTAAAAGTCGTCCTTGTAGAGGAGAAACTAATTCCAACAACGTTTAGAAATCGCATTGTATTTTAGATTTGTGTTATCAAAATAAACGCGGTGAATAAATTTTCCTTGCTTGAAGATACTATTCTGTGGTGACAAAAACCAGTACACCTTGCTACATTGTTTTAGCTTCCCTACGATTTTCATTTAATTGCCAAACCAAGTGGGCAAGATCTATTTTTCTAGGCGTATGAACTTTCACGCAATATCATCGTGGCGTTACATGGATTGAGATTACGCACACCCTCAGACTACGCCGTCACGTTTCATTTAGAGGCCCGCGCGTTTCGTCTTAAAGTCACGTGACAGGTGCTTATCGCATAGTGTTGCGTTCTCTTTCATAGTTTATGGTCCTTGTAAACTGTGTATCGTGTGAAAAAAATGGCAGTGTTTAACACCGGCGCTGCGTAAAGCAGTGAAACTTCAGAATAAAATGTACGGTTCATTTTTTTTGTTTTATTATGGCCAAACGTTTTGGTTTCAGCGGTCCTATAAATCTAACATATGGGTTGCGTGTGGAGCACCTCATTAGCTACACAGCAGTTATGTGACGAAGGCAGTTAAATGCATCGTAAAGTTCCACATGTAATATATTGTGTGGTGACAGTTCACGTTAATACACGCCAATCTACGGTACAAACATAATAGCGGTCCACAACAGGGGCCTGGATACGCAACACTTTGTTAGACGGGCGGGATTTACATCAGATGTCCATTCGCTGGCAAGTGGCCACACGGCGCAGAATGATATCTTTCAGACTACTCAGCATCTCCTCGTCAAAGCAACTGCAGTTATCGCGGCATGAAGTTTTGCCACCGTATTTTAAGTTCACACACGACACCACATCATGGGACCTCTGCGACCAAGCTGAGGGTCATAATACAAAACGACCCATACATTTTCGTCGCAGTTCCCACTTCGCTACACAACCTCAGTGTTACAATCCACCATTTTTTTACACGCCGTAACTCCGAGGTTCACGTCCGAAACACGGACGGCATACACAAAAGAAAGGAAGTCGATGGCGCCAAGTTGTGCCAGCTGCGCTAATTAAAGGACAGGCATGTAGCGGTGATCTCTGAATTATCCTTGAAGTGGCAGCAAGCGATTCCGGAGCCGTTAAATCGGAGACACGCCATTGTAACACCGTGCAATACCATTCCACCGAGGACACAAATTATTTTTTTTAAGCTTGATTTGTAGGGGCCAGATGAAGTTTCGAGTATGAAGAAAAACTTTAACAGGCTATTTTCAAATGAGGATATTCACATGTTCGATTCGCGAAAATTTGTAACGTATTTGTTGCCATCTTCTGCCATTTACTCCATCGGTTCATATGTTTACAGTGATAAGGTAACATTTTATACCCAGCAGATGGCATATGGTACCATGTGTGTCTACATTCATATATGTAATTATCTTGCCATTTAAGGGAAAGGTTTACATTTTAATTATAAATAGTCGCTGATAAACAACTCCCACATTTCACAATTTTTACCGCAGTAAGCTGATTTAAGGGCGGCTTATTTATTAAAGTAGGGCCTAATCCAAGGCAGGTTAATATAGGCTGTTCACAGTAAAGTGAGCACTTTTGAGGGCCTAGTTACTTTTTTACTACCAGCCATTTTTATAGTTGTACCATTTTTTTGAAATAAATATTGTCATGTAAGTAATAAACACAGTGTATTCATTTCACCGAAATCTATATTTAACGTCTAAGATTACAATAACACATATCTACTGACTATTATACCTAATGAGAAGCCTTCAAAAAGGGTTTACTTTACCGTGAATAGTCTATAAGTAAGAACGCAGAGTTGATAAGTAAACAAAGACGAAATGGCGTGGTGTTTTCTTTGATCAGGACGTACCCATTGTCTGATTTACTGATTGAGGCTTTGGGAGCGGGCCTGGCGTCTGATTGGCCACCGCATGCTGCGGAAGGTCTCGTATTGGCTAGGCTGCCGGCTGGCGAGTAGGTTACCAGGCGCTAATTGGCGAACGGTGTTCCAACATTTTGCTAGCCGGTGACGCCATTTTGCTGGCGTGCGCGGCTGGAGTTCGCGAAATGAACGCCTGCTTCACATCTGTATTATTATGTACTCTGTAGGACGACTCAAAGGTAATAGTCGATCTCACGGGTATTATATCATAGGGAACAAAAGTTGCTAGGAAAAGCGGAAACAACATGTATTACAGCTACCGCCTACCTAGAGATATTTCCACGTTTGAGACCGGGAAGAGCGGGAGAGCTAAGGGCGACAATACCACGGGCATCAAGTGCGCCATCGCCGCTAATCGCAAGGCGCTGAACTGGCGTGCAATATTCTCGTCGCACTGCGTGTACCTATGGGACTTTCAGCTGCGACCCTATTGTTTTATTGATGTAAAGTCTGTAGGAAGGTTTACTGCAGGTCTCTTGGGTACTTATGTATGTATCGGATGCGTATATTTGGAGGCACAGCGCTTTGAAAAGGTCGTTCTAAGCCATTTTGGAGAACTCTGAAATGGCGTTTCCAATGTACGTAACGTCTTGAAAGCATTCAACAGCCCTCGTCTAAAGTGTGTGTTCTTTTCATACATCAGCACATGATGGGACACACGTTTAATAGTTTCGTTGAATGAGTGAGTGAGTAATGTTATTTGGGCGGCTCTTAATATTGAGGTCTTGAGAGCCGATGAGGATGAACTGAAGTGAGAATGGAGCAGCGCCAGAATGCAAGGTCAGGGGAAACGGGAGCTTCCCTATAAAACCCGCCGACCAGCGGCATTGTCCGGCACGATTCCCGCATGCGAAGATCCGTGAGCGACCCCGTCGAAAATCGAACCCCGGTTCGTCTAGGTGGGAAGCGAGTTGTCCAACTACTATGCCACCACGACCCCCCAGTTGTGTTCAAAAACCAGTATTTGAATCACACGGTAAGGCAGTTAAAGTGCCATGGAAGGACTACGGAAAACCACAGGAAATCTAAATCAGAGTGGCCAGACCCGAAATCGAACCCGGGTCCTCTCGGACTCAAGAAATATACGCTAGCATCCAAACAACACAAAAGCACGTCCGTAATTCGCGGGACCCATTTGTCTGACAGTTATGCCTTACTTAGAGAATTCGGCCAAGGAATTTTTCCCCTTCAAGTAAAATATGTTGTTCACAGAATAACGCAAATGAAAGCACTGTAAATTTGAAGGGGGG
>NQII01002852.1:265056-297468 GCA_002778355.1 Clitarchus hookeri
ATTCGCAGGCACTGGCTGCTTGTTTATAAAATGGGGGGGGGGGGATCTCGAATTTCCTGTGACTGTACCCGTGTTCCTTAATATCTTCCCTCTCTTTTTCTCCCACCCCTTTCCTTGTTCTCTATCACACACGGCGTTGCTTATTAGTGTACGTGATTATGCGCGAATGCAACACTTATTCCAATTAGGCCAAAGTTTTCAAAATTCCAATTAAATAACATTTCCTGAAATATTGCTGTTTTTGGTTACATAAAAATCTATAAACTATATATATTTTCGCTAAGAATGAGTTACGCAGTCTTAAGTAAGTTATAAATACTTATTTCAAAACAATGTTCATCGACTTAAGAGGGGGGTGAAAGTGCGACCCCCTTGCTGACTGAACAATGGAGGAAGTAACCGCTCCGGATTGCCCCCCTCCCCCTTATCAATCCATTTTCGGAAAAGCAGTGCTTGTCAAAATAACCACGGTTTTGTTAGGTGGTTAGTCACTGGTCTTCCTTTTCTGAAGTCACCGTTTCGATCGGATGCGAAATTTTCGGGAAGGGGATTCTCATGTGGAGACCACAGCAGACAGTGCCGTGGTGCGAGGTTTTCTCGGAGCTATCCCGTTTCCTCCCCCGTCTTCATTACGCTGCCTCTCCACCCCCACGTCATCTAATTTTTGGGTCGGCAGGTGCGTCATGTCCGTCCCTCGAGCAGGACAGTCGGCTCCTATTAGTAGAAACATCCTCCTATTCACGTGGCCCTGCCTTAGGCGAGGACCACATCTGGACTTCAATTTCCATGTCTTGGCAAAAATTTTATTTCATGTTGTCTTCAGTATATAGCATGTTCGGAAACTCAGTGCCCTAACTTCATACATAGCTTCGTTGGACCAAAAGTAACACAAAAGCCCTACATATTTATATCAGGAAATGTAGTTTTATATAATGTACGAGTGTTATTCGGAAAGTAAGGTCCAACCTCCGTAGCTAATCGAATGTCGCGCGAACATTGTAACGCGCATGCGCACCGACTCCCGGCATGCCTTGCTCGTCAAACGACGGAATTTGTACTGGTATTGTTGCAGTGTGCTGTTTGCACTGTCAATTAAAAATGTTTAAAACAATTGATCAGCCCACCGACTGTGAAATACGGTCAGTGATTCGGTTTTTGACAGCAAGGAACGTTTCAGAAGCGTAAGTTCATCGACAGATAAGTCAAGTGTATGGCCCCAATGTGATGAGTGACAGCAAAGTGCGTAAGTGGGTGAGAGCTTTCAAGGACGGACGGGAAAATGTCCATGATCAACCACGATCAGGCCAACCATCAGTGATCACAGAAGATTTGGTCAAAGTCGTGGACGAAAAGATTCGTGAAGACCAGCGATTCACAATTTCAAATTTAGCATTTAAATTTCCGAATGTGGGTAGAACAACATTGCACAAAATTGTCTGAAAATTTGCAATTTCACAAATTGTGCGCACGTTGGGTTCCCAGGCTGCTTACTGAGGAACACCAAATGAAAAGAATGGCTTGTGCTCTTGATTTTTTGGGTCGATATCATAAGCAAAGTGATCAATTTTTAGAGAAGATTGTCGCAGGGGACGAGACGTGGGTTTCTCACATGACCCCAGAGTTATGAAAAATGTTTAAACAAATATGGAAACTATGTAGAAAAAAAGAGAAACATGTAAGGAATTAAATAAAAAAANTATGAAAAATGTTTAAACAAATATGGAAACTATGTAGAAAAAAAGAGAAACATGTAAGGAATTAAATAAAAAAAGATTTTTGAAAAAATCTGCAATGGTTTATGTTTTATAAGAAATCGGACCTTACTTTCCGAATAACTCTCGTAATTGTATTACAATTTGCGGCGTACAAAGCCTGGAAAACAAGGCGATGCGGTCATATGTGTAGGACAATTTACGTAAGTCGTAGGCGTACGACACTACATCATCACATACGCAGCGCCACGCGTGTATTCCTTATGCAACTTATCCTTCATGCATATTCACGCCTTGTTTTCCAGGCTTTGAACGTCGCAAATTTGAACACAATTGAATGATACAAAGCCACGTTTCCAGAAATAAGTGGATAGGGCCTATGTGTCCAAATAAACTATGTCTAGAGTTTGGGCACAGAATTTCAGAACATTCCGAATATTTAACGCTTGCTACACAAATTCCATTCACATGCGTCATACCTTGCTCTGTATTGTGCAGTTGTCTTCCACACTTTCTTCGAGCTCTCTTTCTAAACCTTTGCTCAAGAAGTCAAATTGAAGGTGTCCATCTCTTGCAGTTTAAAATAACTATGCACGTGTAGTTACGTACAAAAATTAAATAGATTTTAATTTACATCACTTTACTTACGCTTGCTACAAATACGCCTAGAAGACTATAATTACAGCCCAGCCATAATGATGCGTTCTTTCCGTCCTGCGATGAATATTCCCACAATAATTTGGTCCTCATACGAAAAAAATTCCGTTATGCGTCTCTTGTCAGAAATGGCTATGAGTATTTAGTTTCCGGCCATAACAAGAACATAAACAAACAGTCCCGTATCCACGCAGTTGTCCGGTTATAATCCAGACTGTTTACATGAGGAGGGGTATCGGGGATAAGTGCGCCCATAAATTTCGTACAAATAGCTCACAAAACTACGTAGCTGGAATTGTGCAACCAATTTACATACAGTTACGGTTATTTTTCGTTGGTCATTTCGGAAATACACATAGGTGAGTTCCTTTCATCATGTCATAATTAGTGGGCATTTAGCCTCAAAACACTCACTTATTTTAGAAGCCATTGTGTGGTCAGAAAAATACAAAAAATAGTTTACCACATAGCATTTTTAACCAAACATGTATTATTAAATACGATTATATAATTTTAAATATATAATTAATTGTGTGATTGAAACTTATAATTTTGAATATTTTATTGTTTTCGAAAACACCGAAACAAATCAAACCGCGAATGTCACTGCAAACACGTATAGTGGAACGAATTTGTATGTCAAATTGTAAAGTACATGGCCAAAAATAATCCCCTTATATCTGAATAACCCCGATCGAGGACTATGAAAACTAAATATTTAGCGCGAACTGCTCACTGAAACTACTATCCGGCCACCATCTAGAGAAAAAACTTAACTTCCTGACTACGGCCAGAATTGCCAACTGTTTAAGCACGTAAAATTAGTGACAAAGTCACGTTGGTACTATTTATAACACAAACAATGCTGTTTGCAATACACCTTTACGAGTAAGTTCGAATTTAGGTAATTCTCCCACACCCAGCTACATAATGATATCACTGCCTGGTGCCAAAGTGAGTCTTAAAGAGGAATGAGTAAATCTTTGTCGCCCTATTTTTTTGTCTACATCAAAATTCTTGTGCCGTGAAACAACAAAAAAATACGACAGCTACAAAACACAAATCTTAAGTGTCTACGCGAGAGTGTCGGTAAAATAAAATAAAAAAAGTTATTCGAGGGAAAGGTGTTAAGATAAGCCGACGTCTCACTTCTTGGAAAAGGCGGGAGAAGAAAAGTGTATACATATTTCCTTTGAAAACATCCACCGAGTACGTTCACTCCTGTCTTTACGAGACGCACCGCCATCCGAGTTTATTCCTTGCGCTGTTCTCTCTTTCGCTTTCTCTTCTCACCTCCGTACGTTTCCACTCCGGCAGAAACTGCGGCGAAAATAATATAAACATACTATGTTTGCGTCCTGGAGGTAGATTAGGACCGGCAGAGGCGCGCGCGTAAAAATAAAGCCCGACAGAAGTCGACCTTCTTCCACGCGAATTCTCCACTCGTTCTTTTTTACCCTTTCGGCGGCAGGTAAGGCGTAACGTAACGCCTGTTACGTTTCGTAGACGCTCGCGACTTAGCGCGTAACGCCCTGGTTAGAGACGGAGGACTGGAATCCAGCTCCAGCAGCCTGGAGGAGGCCACCAGCCGTAAAGGCGAATGAGAAGCAATAAAGAAAAGGAACCTCCCCTGTAGAGAGTCGTTTCTTCTGCAAAGGCCTTCAGCGATAATTTAGGAACACATTCCGTTCTCCTTCCTAGAGTAAAAGAGGAAAATACATCTGTGAGCTTTCTCTCCCTTTCTTTTTTTGGAATTCTTGTCTTTTTCGGAGTTAAATGGGGGGNGAGGAAAATACATCTGTGAGCTTTCTCTCCCTTTCTTTTTTTGGAATTCTTGTCTTTTTCGGAGTTAAATGGGGGGGAAAAAAAAAGCTAAACTCGATGGGATCTCCTGATTATAATGGACTCCGAACTACATCACAATCAGCTCTGTNGGGGGAAAAAAAAAGCTAAACTCGATGGGATCTCCTGATTATAATGGACTCCGAACTACATCACAATCAGCTCTGTTGTAATTTTTTTTTTAGTCATGCGAAGTAGTTAGTCACGAGAACCACCACTGGTGTTCACTCGTATTGACGAAAGCTTATTCCTGTAAGTTTGTGAAATGAGGACTGAATTTCAAGTGAAAACGTTTCTTCGCTCACTTACTGGCATCAGAGAAAGCAAATTCGCGCCTATCTTGTGAGAATGTTACTCGTTATCAGCACAAGTACTCTAAGTTATCGCAATTCCAATTTTGAAAGTTTCAAGTTTACATGTAATCAAGGAAAAAACAATCAGTATATCCATGTAATTACGTAAAATTTTACATTAATTTTTAATCTACATCACTTTACTTTTGCTTGCTACAAATAAACCGGGAAAACAATAATTACACCTCAGATATGAACTGACATGCTTTCCTTCCTACACACTTCAAAAAACCGCTTTCATTGCTGCAACACATAATTTCTTGCCGCAAAGAAAAATTTCTTTAAATATGAACCACTACAAAGTAAGCTCTTGTCATAAACATAATTTTTGTTTGATCTTGCATTGTCGTTACAATAATTCAGCAGACGTCTTTGTAGTATATTGTATAACATTGCAGTGAATAGTATAATTAGTTACACTGTAAACAAAATTTGTGCTCCGACAAAAAAAAAACAATATTAGCAATTAAAAGTTAATTTACAAACCTTTCAAAATTATATTTTCAAAAAAACAAACGAATCCACACCCCTCGTGTTAGTAGTCTAATGCTTTCCACCAAACGCTCACTTCGCCTCATTAAGTTTGCGATACATTTCATACGTATGTTATGTAATGTAGTAACATGGGTCAGAATATAACGTCACCTCTTGGGAAGAATTGATGTTAGCGACTTGGAGAGTCATTACACTTCAATGTGATATTCAACATTAGCAGAAGACTGTACATTTGCCCCGTTGCAGTTTCGTAACTGCAGAAAATATTGGTTTATAAATGTCTGCGTCCGGACAACAGTGACGTGTTGAAAACTACAATGAACGGCAGAAAATCTTTACTGTCGCTGAAACGTTACTTTTGGTACGAAGTAATATTCCTTTACTGCGAACCAAAGCAGTTAAAATGACATTTATTTATTTTGCAATAAAGGAAGGTAATAATGCGATAAAACAAAAACGTGTAAAGAAAACATTTATTAATAGCAAACCTTCCTTTCTTTCTGTGTTTCTGTAAACAAAACAGCCTCAAAGAAACGGTTTTCTTGCCGTATAGGAAACTTAGTACGGATTTTTATAGAGTGCAATTAATATTTCTACAACAAATGTGCCCCCTAGGCTGCGTACCACAGTCGTACAATAAATATTCCTATAACCAATGTGCCCCCTAGGCTCCGTACCACAGTCGTGCAATGAATATTCAGACAACAAATGTGCCCCCTAGGCTGCGTACCACAGTCATGCAATGAATATTCCGACAACAAATATGCCCCCTAGGCTGCGTACCACAGTCATGCAATGAATATTCCGACAACAAATGTGCCCCCTAGGCTGCGTACCACAGTCGTGCAATGAATATTCCGACAACAAATATGCCCCCTAGGCTGCGTACCACAGTCATGCAATGAATATTCCGACAACAAATGTGCCCCCTAGGCTGCGTACCACAGTCGTGCAATGAATATTCCGACAACAAATATGCCCCCTAGGCTGCGTACCACAGTCATGCAATGAATATTCCGACAACAAATGTGCCCCCTAGGCTGCGTACCACAGTCGTGCAATGAATATTCCGACAACAAATATGCCCCCTAGGCTGCGTACCACAGTCATGCAATGAATATTCCGACAACAAATGTGCCCCCTAGGCTGCGTACCACAGTCGTGCAATGAATATTCCGACAACAAATATGCCCCCTAGGCTGCGTACCACAGTCATGCAATGAATATTCCGACAACAAATGTGCCCCCTAGGCTGCGTACCACAGTCGTGCAATGAATATTCCGACAACAAATATGCCCCCTAGGCTGCGTACCACAGTCATGCAATGAATATTCCGACAACAAATGTGCCCCCTAGGCTGCGTACCACAGTCGTGCAATGAATATTCCGACAACAAATATGCCCCCTAGGCTGCGTACCACAGTCATGCAATGAATATTCCGACAACAAATGTGCCCCCTAGGCTGCGTACCACAGTCGTGCAATGAATATTCCGACAACAAATATGCCCCCTAGGCTGCGTACCACAGTCATGCAATGAATATTCCGACAACAAATGTGCCCCCTAGGCTGCGTACCACAGTCGTGCAATGAATATTCCGACAACAAATATGCCCCCTAGGCTGCGTACCACAGTCATGCAATGAATATTCCGACAACAAATGTGCCCCCTAGGCTGCGTACCACAGTCGTGCAATGAATATTCCGACAACAAATATGCCCCCTAGGCTGCGTACCACAGTCATGCAATGAATATTCCGACAACAAATGTGCCCCCTAGGCTGCGTACCACAGTCGTGCAATGAATATTCCGACAACAAATATGCCCCCTAGGCTGCGTACCACAGTCATGCAATGAATATTCCGACAACAAATGTGCCCCCTAGGCTGCGTACCACAGTCGTGCAATGAATATTCCGACAACAAATATGCCCCCTAGGCTGCGTACCACAGTCATGCAATGAATATTCAGACAACAAATGTGCCCCCTAGGCTGCGTACCACAGTCGTGCAATGAATATTCCGACAACAAATATGCCCCCTAGGCTGCGTACCACAGTCGTACAATGACCTGAACGTTCGTTAGCGTTCAGTTTTTTTTATGAACTACGTAGTTCTGTCCATAAATATTACGCATTACCGAAATACATTACAGTTGCCTTACAAGTCAGTCAAATGAATCTTTCTAACACCTGATCCCAAACCATTTTGTTTTCAAAGCGGTACTTGGACATTAGTCTCTTAAATTTTTAGACACTGAGATTCTTCACTTTTTAGGGGGCCACAATTCCTCTAGGTTCGTGTTAAACTGCGAATGTCATAAACCCAGTAATATTTCGATACACAGTTGACGATAATATGTTTTTTTAAAGTACCGTAAAACGGGGTGTAGTTATACTGCAGTGTAGTGTAAAAATGCTGCAGCTGGCATGCCTACTTTGTAACCAGGCCTAGTGGACACGGACGTCATGTAGACATTTCGTAAACAATATATTTTTATCCTTATAAAATAAGCCAACCGTTTGGTAGTCACCAATTAAATATTGTTAATGTTGAAGTATTTATATTTTATATAGGCTATAGAAAATTCCATTGAATAGGTGTTACAAAATTAATAGGGGTGATACATGTGATGAAGTTGAACAAATTTTATTAAANAGAAAATTCCATTGAATAGGTGTTACAAAATTAATAGGGGTGATACATGTGATGAAGTTGAACAAATTTTATTAAAGTACCCATGTCCGGAAATGCCTTCTTATGCCCAAAATTGCTATTATAGCGTGAAAGGGGGTGTCACGTGTTAAGAAATGTGCAAGTAGATCAGTATTGTAAATCATATGTATTACACACACATACACACACACACACAGAGCGAGAGAGAGAGNAGAAAATTCCATTGAATAGGTGTTACAAAATTAATAGGGGTGATACATGTGATGAAGTTGAACAAATTTTATTAAGGTACCCATGTCCGGAAATGCCTTCTTATGCCCAAAATTGCTATTATAGCGTGAAAGGGGGTGTCACGTGTTAAGAAATGTGCAAGTAGATCAGTATTGTAAATCAAATGTATTACACACACATACACACACACAGAGAGAGAGAGAGAGAGAGAGAGAGAGAGAGAGAGAGTACAGCAGCTGCTCAAAATTGTCTCCTCTTCATTCGATGCATGCTCTGCAAGGCCGCAGCATATTACGGAGCGCATCACTGGAGATGGCCGGCGTGCTCTTGGTGGTTTCGAATGCTGCACTAATCGCGGCCGCAAGTTCCTCTCTGGAATGCACAGGAGTGACGTACGCCAGTGGTTTTACGTGGCCCCAAAGGTAGAACTCCAAAGGCGTTAGGTTGGAGGAGCGAAGTGGCCGGACAATGGGTCCTTCTACTGTGCGTCAAATGGAGCAGTGCAAAACACCTTCGACCTACACATTCAATGCCCGGTACGTGATGTTACACTGCCACAGGGTTTCCGGCTAACCCTGCTCGCTGGTATCGTCGTGTTTTGGTACAAGGAGGCATTTCCGGACATGGGTACCTTACTAAAGATATGTTCCATTTCATCTCGTGTACCACCCCTTTTAATTTGAAACACTTATTAATCTACAACCCGTATATTTGTTATTTATGTTGTTTCGTGCTTGTAACTTGCGTGTTTGCTAGTACGTTTGCTAGCCACTAGTCGCGGGCGTGTCGCGATGTTTGCCGGGCGTTAGGCCGGATTGCGGGGGAGTCGTGTGAGAGGTCATGCTCCGGTGGTCGGAGAGACAACAGCTGTTCGTTCCGGACGCCAGCTTGGGCACTCGTTCGTTTTCGCTTTCGCGAAACGACTTCGAGTTTGGTACAAGTCTGACGGGGAGTTAAATGTTACGTACGCCGCGGCCGATATGGGTTGTTCTGCAGGAGGCGCTGCATCTGACGTCATCCCGAACTGGCTTGGTAGCTGGTTTGCACTTCTGTGAACGTAGCAGTGGGACACCGCTGCCAGTCCCGTCGAGCTTACCCATGGTACGCCACTGTAGGAGCTGCGACCGCCACGCGGGCAGCTGTTCACTGGCACCGGACTTAAACAACGTACCGTAACGACGAGTTAACTTATTGAGCTACCATAATGGACACGTTTCGTGGATGTGAACTGATCAATTACCGCAGTGATAATTATGAAAATGCGTGGCAATATATTAAAAGTGAACATTGTAGAGATAGATTTGGGAGACTCTTAACAGCGAGGTTTCGAGAGCCGGGGAGCGTGATTGAGGTGAGTATAGAGCAGCGTCGGAATGAAAGGGTGAGGGAAACGGGAGATCCCCGAGAAAACCCGCTGACCAGCGGCATCGTCCGGCACGATTTCCACATGCGGAAACCCGGGACTGACACGGTTGGGGATTGAACTCGGTTCGTTTTCGTGGAACGCGAGTAGGCTAACCGCTCAGCCACCGAGGCCCCAATAACTTAACGTTTACCTGTAAAGTATGCCTTACGCCCTGAACCTATCTGGCCAATGTGTATACTTACAAGTATGCGTATTTGTAATGAAGTATACGTTTAGATTTAATGATCAATGGAATTTTAGAATCAGTCAATATTGTATTTTGTTTGTTTTTTGCCAACAAAGTAAACCTGTCTTTTGAAAGATACGTGGCATTTGTTTCCATGGTAATTACTGCCATAATGTTTAAAGGGGGCATACATTGCCCAATTAGCAATGTAAGGAGGAATTATGGCTATAAATTTATAAATGCCTTACACGAGCGAGGTAGTGATTGAACCCCTCTACCCCGGATCGGCAAAGACGGGTGGTTTCAAAACAAAATTCTGGTAAGGGGAGTTTTTCAAGTACCATATTCTCAATAAATCCTTGCGACCCCTCTTCTTAAGGTGACCGCCTGCGTAGGCCACCGAACGATGTGCAGAGCTCCAGTAGAAAAAGTTTTATTAAAAAACCGCCTAACGTGCCTGAGTGTGGTCTGCTTACTAAAAGCTTTTAAGAGACATTACGCGTCTGTATAAGTTTTCCAGTTCCTCCATTTCTCTCTAAATCAGACTTTTGTGGTAGCNCGCGTCTGTATAAGTTTTCCAGTTCCTCCATTTCTCTCTAAATCAGACTTTTGTGGTAGCGAAAATGGCTGAAACGGGTGCTTTCACTGTCAATTTGATGTATAAACATTCCGGTACAAAACATTTAAAAAGGAATAGGGACGTGCATAAAACCTTTATTTTTATTACTAAGTCATAAAACGGTAGGCTCTCCTCTGAAAATCTCATAGAGGCGCGTTATCGACGACAAGACTGCACGCCAGTTCACTGCTTTGCGCGTAGAGGCGACGAGAGAGTTGATGCGCATATCTCGGTCGCCCCTAGCGCTCCCACGCTTTTAGGCCTGAGACGTGCAAAATTCCTTCAACCGGGCGACCACTTTAACCGGGAAATGTTCCGACGCCCCTGGCGATGCCATTCCGCTCTTGTAGGGTTATCTGGTCTGTTGTCTACGACACCGACAGGAGTTGTCGACCGTGTCGGAGGGCGGATGGTTTACAGAAGGCGTGGTCCGGGGCTTGTATATCTCGTCGCGGTGTTGTCCCGTTGCTTTTCGCTCCGCATGACACGGGGGCTCGTGATCGCCAGGGGTGTGGGGGGGTTGTTCNATGACGGACGGAAGGCAGCGGCAGTAGTCCCACGGGTTGTCGGGGGATGACGGAGGGTGGGAGATCCATCCAGCAGCGGCGGAAGTCGACGATGCGCGCGGGCCGGTGATCGTCAAAGGGCAGGGACGTCCCTCCCACCCCTCTTCATCATAGCTACGGCGTGCTGGTGTCCGCAGGGGATTAGCAACCCCGGCGGCCTGTACGCACATGTGACGTCAAACACGCGCTCCACGTTTCCTGTACCTCGCCCACGTCTCGGAATTAGTTTCGAACGCGCCCTTCCATCAAAGCAGCGGCGCGCGTGTGTGCGGGTTCTTCGCGTGAGGTGGAATCAATCATAATTTTTGACAGATCTGAAAGTCCGCCGAGTTGGAACTTTTTTTTTTAAATTATTTCCACGGCTGCTCCAGCTTAGCATTACTTAACGCTGTACTTCAGAAACACCCATGTATCAGCCCAGTGGTGTGTACTAGAATGTTGAATTCATATGTAATTTTTTGTTTGGTCGCCTGCTTGGAGCTGTTTACGCGTTTGAGGCAAACAGTGTAAGATATTTAAATTTATAAATAAAATCTAAGTAAGAGTTCAATTTATGAAAAAATTAGGAAATTTTAATGTTAACAGAGGTATAAAACGGTTTTCACATATAAAGTATTTAGTAAACAGCCAAGCACGTTATACATGGGGTGATTTTTTAATGGTTTAATTCAAAAAGTGTGAAGAAATCGCGAATAGACTATATCTTGAAAGTACAGATTGGTCTTTGTCTGAAGTATATTTTGTNAGAGTTCAATTTATGAAAAAATTAGGAAATTTTAATGTTAACAGAGGTATAAAACGGTTTTCACATATAAAGTATTGAGTAAACAGCCAAGCACGTTATACATGGGGTGATTTTTTAATGGTTTAATTCAAAAAGTGTGAAGAAATCGCGAATAGACTATATCTTGAAAGTACAGATTGGTCTTTGTCTGAAGTATATTTTGTTTTCTTATGTGAAATAATTGGGTACACATTTAATGGTTTCGTAAAATTTTTTTTTTTTAAATTTTAAGCTAAGTAGTTTAAGTCTTAAGCAGACTATCCATAGGTAAGTAATTATTTTACACAAATGACAACTATTTTCCATACCGTAGGCCCGAGTTTTCAGCAGTAATATTCGGTAACATTGCAACAAAGGCAATGCTTGGTCAAATTTTATTTCAAGAAAGAATACACTTGCTATGAAAAGAATAGTTTTTTTTACGATTATTTTAAATAAGTCTAAAAATGTTATATCTCTGTGACCAAATTTATTGTTTACTGAATAAAATTTAATGAAGAACAGACTATTTTTTGTTTCTACCATGAAAATATAGGTTTCAAATAATATGATAAAATTTTTAGTCAAAAAAATTTAGTTTCAACCAAATTACTTGTTTAAAATGTTCTTACGGCTTTGGCAGTTTCCACGCCTATGTAGCTGTTTTACGCGAACAGATATCACTGTCAGTTTGTAACAGTAAGTTTGATACATCGCAGCTCAGAAGAGAAGATCAATATAAAACTTTTTGCCTCGAAGCCACAGAATGGAATATTCAAAGAGCATTTTATTTTCCTGATTTGATGTGTTTTGTGAAGTTTACAAATTTCACAGAACAATATAAACGAATAAGCTTATTTTAAGCAGTGGCTCAGCGCAAGATTTGACTAGGAGAACGCATAATGGCGCACGTCTTCAACCAAATTGGTAAAACTGGCGTCCAAAAAAACTCGGACGTTGGCGGCATTCTGCGCGTCTTGAACTTAGAAAATGTGTATTTACTTATTATTTATTTATTAAACTTTGCTAGGGAACGCCACGCAGTTCAGCGCCTTATGACGCTGCGATTCTTATCTTCAGGGTATTGCACACAGCTAAAATCCGTCCATTGCAACTATAACCATTAAGTGAAGGTGTGACAGTTGAATTTTAATAAACTTGAAGTCCTACAATTATTTCCACTTGGCCGTAAAATAGCTTAGTAACAAATTATGTAAGAAGGTAGGACTTGATATGTCGTCGGAAGCGGGGTCTTTAGAGACGTAGTGGAGTGCGGATATGTGTGCGGTTCTTAACATTGAGGTCTTGAGAGCCGAAGAGGGTGAGAATGAAGCAGTGCTGGAATGCAATGGTGGGGGAAACGGGATATCTCCGAGAAAACCCACCGTCCAGCGACCCCGTCGGGAATCGAAATGAGAAACGGAGGAAGTTAATGAGATAAGTAGGAACGGGGAAGGAATACGCCATGGACTGTGGTAAGAAACCATCCCAAAATGCAACTCAAGTGATTTCGGAAACCACAGAAAACCTAAATCAGGACGGCCGGACCAGGAATCAAACCCATGTCCTTCCGGGCTACACAATAAACATCATTACAATGGAAAGTCAAGAAAAAAATCTAATTTCTTGTAAGAGCTTGTTTGGAAACCGGCTAGTTTTTTTAAAATATTGAAACTAAAATGCGCAAGGCATTCTCGGCGGTAAGGAAAGATACATCTGTAAACTTCATAGGAGGGAGGTCCATAAGCGCCCGTAATGGCCGCTGGCTCCCGCTCGGAAATAACGAGAAAATTGCCCTAATGGTTTCGTAACCAGTGGTTCATTAGTATAAAAGTGGTGTAATTGCGTGTGATTAGCAGCCTCCTCCCCCCTTCCACCCGGTTACTTTACGGAAAGGGGTGCGTTTATAATTACCGCTGCCCGCCCTTCGGATGAGGCGATGTGGGCCGCCGGATGCTGCAGCGGCATCCGGAAGCATCCGATACTCCGGCCGCCCGGCCCCGTGACCCGACTGGTTCCCGTGACGGGCCGGACCCGCAGTTCAGGAACTCCGCCGAATGACGGGAAACCTCTGCACGCTGTTCGCTAATTAAGGCCTCTCGCCTACCTGGCGCTTCAACTGCGCCGCGGAGTGTTTGTAATGCACGCTTCTCCGCTAAACTATTACACGCACGTCCATTGCGCTCTTGTGCGAAAAGAGCACACACGCACGCCTGTTGAGTGCTTTCAAGACGTCACGGACATTAGAAACATCATTCCTGAGACCTCCGGCATAACTTAAAACTGCTTATTCAAAGCCCTATGCCTCGAAATTTACCCGCCAGTTACATACAAATATATTCATGGGCATTGCATTGACCCTTGCTACAGATTTTCCACCAATAAAATAATAGAGTCCCCTCTTGAAGTCCCATAAGTACAAGCAGGACGTCGAGAACATCAAATAAATAACCTGGGAATACGACGTCTAAGATAATAAGAACTTATCGATGTAACCAATGAGTCTACTTTCCTCTACATGGATGCAAATAATTTTGATGAAATTTGTAGAGTTAGATGGTATGTGGGTCTCGACGTCTTGTTGATAGCGATATCGTTAGAGATGCAACCAGGAACAAATGCAACACCAGTCAGGCAATTACAAACAAACACGTGGCTTATCTGGGACTCGAACACAGAACGCCTCGTACCGTAATCTGGCGTGCAGTCAACTGCACCGCAGAGGTAGGATTCGGAGCATCGGCTTCGGTTAGTAATCAGTCTACAGTTGTGGTGGACTGGATTAACTAACCTCAAAAATCTACCAAACATCATTTTGAAGAAAAAAAGTGTCGGAATCACTTACATCGTGTAAGTGATAATGACACTACAGTAGCACAACTTGTATGCGGAATTGGGTGGAGATAGGTTGACTGGTAATGGTATGGCATAAATGCTTTAGTTTCTCATTTGGAGCTGTCATGCAAAAATGCCTAAAAACGGGCCCTGCATCTGACGCGTCTAATTGATATTGTCAGTATAAAAAGTTTGGTTGAAATAAGTCAAACTATTTAAAACATATTATATAATTATCTAAATAATTTAAACTGCACCATTTTGAAAAATACGTCTTACCCACTTAAATTATGTGCAATAAATTTTGTGAGAATTCTATGATTGGTTCCTGAGATATGGCATAAATGCTGTATTTTATAACCTGGCACTATCTTACAAAAGGTCGACAAAAGATGATCTCTATAAGCATATCTGATGTTTCTAATGACTAATCTTTAGCATACTAAGTTTAATTGAAAGAGGTTAAGCGGTTTAATGAACACGGTAGACTTATATAAATTATGTGTATGACTGCCACAGTGTAAATAAAGACAGTCGCGTGTAAAACATGGCATATTGTAGCTGCAATTTCGGTGGTGATCGGTAGGTTGGTCCCGGACCTAAGACATAAAAACCGCGGTTTCTCATCCGGTGCTACTTTATTACTGTATTGGCACATTCTACATTTGTCATAGATACTGCTACAAAATAAAGCCAGTTGAAATTGTTTGGGATATATGGCTTACTAACCTAAAATGTGAACATGGTTGTTATTTTCGAAATACGCGACAACCTCCTTAAGTCATACAAATTTAGATGAACTACAGAAGTATAACTTATGGCCAGAATTTCGTTCGTATCATTTAATTGTTTTCCGATATAGGAAAAAAAGCTTAATCTTTCATGTGGTGCTTTCTTCCAAAATGGCTGACAAATGAGTTAATATACTAGATTATTTCATGCTTGCATAAATACTGCCAGCATACAAAGTTAAGTTGTAATTGGTTACATGGCTTCATAGATAAACCATAGTTGTATATCATGTTAATGGGGCAGTCATTTCGAAAATAATAGTCTCACCCACTAAAACATGTCAGTACACATGCCGTACTGTCGTATTACTTGAGTGTCAAATTTAGTAGGAATCGTTTGTATGTTTCCTGAGATATGACAATAAATCTTTATTTTTCACGTAGAGCAATCTTAAAAAATGGTGGAAAAAAGAGACTGTATTTTGACACACTTGATTCTTGTAAAATATACTTTCAGCATAAAAATTTCGATCGAAACTGGTGAAACGGTATTTTAGATATTACAAATGATCCTTAAATATTAGCATTGAAGACATTTTGAAAATAAGTGTCATACCCATTTAAATTGCACATATGAATATGGTCTACAGTAGAATTACTTATATGCCAAATATGGCAGGAATATGTTCTGAGATAAAACGAAATAGCTTTAATTTTCATGTTAACAAAAAAAATAGTTTTACTTTCGTTATAAGGGTGTTTCACTCTGTATAAATATGTCCGCAAAAAGTTTAAAAAATCTTGTCTGGTAGCAGGATTTGAACTCGGAACGAAAGATTGAGAATTCAATACCCTATCCATTCACCTACCATGCTTTTACATGTATAATTAATGCAAATAAGGGATATAAGAAGAATGATGTATGTACATATATTAGTCATGTTAAATAGAGTGCTTGCGAGTTTACTTTATTTCAGCTTTACAAACAGGGATAAGAAAAAGAGGTTTTTTTCGTAACGTATTTCACTGTGTATAACAGAGATATTAAACAAAGTTAAATTATTTCGTCCTTTAGTGGGTTTGTAACACGAATCGACAAATTAACACTAAATAATTGGAACCACCCACATAGCACAGGATATCCACTGGATATATCAATTACATCCACAATATTTTAAAATCGTCTAAGTCCTGAAGTGAATACCTTCAGGATATGCGTTGGATATCTAATGGTAGATATCAGTTCGTACCACTTCATGAATATCCATTTGATGTTACAAAACCTCCAATATCTATTACTTATGGTAAGTGTCTAATTCTTAAGCTGTCTATATGATATCCACAATATCTGTAACCTTGTGTTTATATTGGGCGAACATGTGGTTATATTTTGACAGTCTTTTGGATGTAACTTTGCTATTCCTGGATGTCCCTGGATATCCAGAACGTCTGTGAGGACATCCATTAGATATTCTTTGGATATCTGTGTGCTATATGGGCACTCACCTACCACGCCTTTACACGAAGTACTGTATTTTGTAAATATGGATTTGACACGAAAGTGACGAACGTGCCTCTCTTAGTTTCAAGTCGTGTTAGAGAGCTAGCTACTTTGTTTTATTTGCAGTTTATGAAAGGTAACGAAAAAATAGTTTTATTTTCGTCGTGTACGTATTTCACTGTGTAATAAGAAGGCTTTGCCCTGTAGCAGAATTAGAAAAAGAATCAAAGAATAGGCACTCCATGAGTGGTTCGCCACTCACCTACTGTTATTTTGCACGAAGTAGTATTGTGAAGATGGGATTTTATACGCTTCAGGTGTCATCTGCATTGATCGTGTCTGAAAGTCGAAGCCATAAGAATACGAAGAGTTTCCGTATTTTATATTTAAGGAGCTCAATTACGCTATTCGTCATTACGGAGTGACTTTCCGTAAAATATCTCTACATCTCCGTAACAGTTTTCGTAAATCTACAGATATTTATAAGAATGTGGGCACGAAACGTATTTTAATTGCACTAAAAATACCACCCATTTCCTAATCATGTCTTTTCTACCAAACCTGTGCGGCGACCTTAATGAGCCAGCTAGGCGGAACCCTTAAGGTAGAAGGAGAGTGGCTCGCAGAGGAGCAATGTACCCAACTATAGAACATGAAGAACTAATTCAAATGTATTACACACACTACCAAATAATTACAAATTTTTACTTACGTTACATGTGAAACAAGAATGCACTCATTTTGTAGCACTTAAGTATTTTGCGAGAATTTAATTATTATAATGTTTTAAGTCATTGAATAATAGCCGTCTTTTATTAATAAAAATCTAAGTACTATTGCAATTCAAGATGCTTTATAAAGCAAATTAAAAAAAAATTAATTTCCTCAAACAAGGCTACTATAATAACTAATCAGGTTGTATGTCACGGTAAATCAGTAATAATATTTACACATATTATTAATAATTTATTATATGAACAACCAATTTAGGTATAAATTGTTTCATTTTTATAACTGAAACAAATGTAAATAAAATAAACGATTAAAAACATTTTAACAGTATTACCAATATTTTATATTTTCATGCATACAATCATACTATAATTATATTAATTCCTCTATTTGACCAAGATTTATTGCAAAATGTGCTCTCTGGATCATAAAGGATTTTTAAAAAAAGTGGAAGTTTCATTTAAAATAGACAATTATTAATTTATTTTTAAAAATATTTCAGTAAGTAAGTTTTATTAAAGTATTTTACAGTGCTACACAATATATGTATTTATTTTTTCATAAGCAACATACATCGTATTTATATAACAATGTTGGTAGTGTGTATTCTATATTTTAATGAGTTCTGCTTGTTAAAAATTGGTTTTCATATTGTGACCACTCTAAAATATANAAAAAAAAAAAAAAAAAAAAAAAAAAATTGTTGGTTATGCAAGGAAAATAACAATTCTTATTACAAATGATAATACCCTAACCATAGAAACCATATAACAATTTTCTTAATAATCGTTAATTGAAACATTTTCTGTTGGTTGGCCGCTAGGAAATTTTTATGCTAGCAGTATTATGTATGCCGTTACACAAGTTGCTAAAGTATACTGTGTAGAATTTCAACAGCTGTAACAAATCCTATTAATAGGATTCATCACGTCTGCTAAAATTGTACACTGCAGATTCCTGTAAATTGCTATACAGAATTCAAAATGTGTATATGCTGCAAGAAAACCTTCTATCGGCTTATAAATGAAAAAACTTGATATACTACTACTACAACAACGAAAATAACCATGCAAGTATTCGTTTTAAATAATTTTTATATAAAATTGAGGAAACTAATTTTTGGACATGTTCTGATGTTCTGTATTTTTTTTCTATGCATTTAAGTTCCCTATTCCTTGAAGTTAGTTCATTAATAACATCTTTACAACCTTAATAACAGTTTTCCTATCCATACACCTCATTTCAGTTGCTGAAATGTTTAAGAAAAACGACTATTGGGAAGATATTTCGCACTTCAAAAGAGAGTGATGGAAGTTACATAACAATAAGATCGTGCGTAAGGTATTTCTGCTCATTTGTATCTTTTTGGCAATGGTTAATTCAAAAATTGTGATGTGAATATTTAACACAGTGTATTTATTTTATAGCTATCAGAAATTAAAGTATTAGGCCATAACAACATTTACATAAATATTTTGGTTTTACGCATGCTGGTAGGGCCTTAAAAAGCACTCACTTCACCATAAATACCGTATACTGTGACGTTGCTGTCGTCTATCGTGGCATCGACAGGAGGCTGGGGCCACTGTGGTGTAGCGGTTAGACTGCTCGCCTCCCACATTGGCGAACCGGGCTCGATTCTCGGCGGGGTCGCTCTCAGATTTTCGCGCGTGCGAATCGTGCCGGACGATGTCGCTGGTCGGCGGGTTTTCTCTGGGGTCTCCCGTTTCCCGCGCCCTTGCATTCAGGCGCTGCTCCATACTCACCTCGCTCTCAAGACCTCTGTGTTAAGAGCCGCCTACGTCTCCCCACTCCTTCACTCCGCAGGCGGGCGGCAAGGCGTTCGCAGCCCGTCGCTCAGCACAAGTAAACATTCTTCTGCATGTGATAAACTTTTCTAAGGAGGGTCCCTGGCAAACAATTTATAACGTGTCAAGGTCATGTCTGGCCTTAAGGACGCTCTGCGACGGGCCCTTCCAAGCACACTTGGGTTTAACGATGAAAAATATTAACGATTAAAATTTATCGTTAAACAATGTGTTTTATTTTTAACGTATTATTTAATTTTAAAACGAATTTACTTTCAACTTTTAAACAGGCTAGCTTTTAAAACTAACGTTAGTAAACTCTGCAATTTTCTGGAGGCCGAAGATGACAACAAAAGATATGCAAATGTCATTAATATATTGACAAACCTCTTGAAACACGCAAAGTATTAGCCGGCCGACGAGTTGAAAACCGCGATATACAGATTGATGCATGGTCGTTATCTGTTATGTACTGAAGCGCAGGTTATGATTGGTCGCACGCAATGCGATTGCGAGGTAGGCGAGGTTCCACTGTCGGGATCTATCGATACAATCTCTCGCTACGCAAATAGCATACGCGATGGTCCTTGAGCGACGCACGCACTTCGATTGTTCTGGTAGTAACTGCACTGATCTGGATTCAATCTAAGTTGTGGTGTGAGAGTTTAGCTTAGAAATTTCATTAAAAATAGTTTTGTAAAATATTGTTAGTTAATAATTTTGATAAATAAGCCAGTCTGATTCAGCAACCAGCAACAAAGTTGTGGTAATTAAATTTTTCTAGAACTGAAAATTGTTTTTTTTTGCGTGTTTTGAATAAACGTCTACGGAAAACTTTTCTGAGACTATCTTAACTGTAAATATTTTTGTGATTGTTTAACTGTTAAGTTTAATCAGTCAATTTTGTTTTAAATTAAACTTTAATCAGTTAATTTTTCCTGTCTTTAACTTTAACTTTAATCAGTTAGATTATTTTGTTAACTTTCCCAAGTATGCTCCCAAGCCAGCTCTACTCATTCTCATGTAGCTGAACTCCTCGCAAATTAGATCAGCAACAGCGGAATATTATAACACGTGCTCAAAAACAAGGGACGAAACTACAGGTGCCGTTTTGTACTTTTTAACTTTCCCTTATAGAAACTGCACTTGAACGCCATAAAAATGTGATTTATGACCATCGCCACTATTTATTTTTCTTTTTGTATATATTTAATAGGATAAAAGTAAAAGAATGGTGGTTGTAAATAATAATAGTTGCTTTCCTTTCCTGGAAAATAAATTGTATTCTCATGCAGTTTATTTACTGAGATACGCGTATATGTGCAAACGCTAATTTTACAGAATATATTTAAGTGATTTTGCCAAGGTTCGCTGTGTAGCACCGTAACGGACAACTACACACGAACACCGCGCCATTAAGTTACTGTCTAAGTGTATAATCATTAACGTAGTAATTTTTCTGACATTTAGTTGAGCTTTACGGGCGAGCAGCTGAACACTTACGAAGGGAATTTAAGTTCGGGTACTTCTTAGCTGAAAACGAACGGGACGTAGAAGATAAATTGAATTCTCCATGGAAAAATATTTTCCGATGTGTAACTAAACCTCAGTAACGCTGGAGTTCTGGGCGGAGAAAATGAATTACTGAAATTGGAGGAGAAAGAGGAATCCTACAGTGCAGCGAAATAAGTGTAAAATTAAACCTTATTCTGTGGTTTTAATTCCTCTTTTTCTACATAAAATCTAGGAATAAAATTTTCTCTTGATTACCAAGGGAAAAATACACTGCAGTTAATTTTAGGCACTGTCACTAAGCGTGATGGATAGAAAATGTTTGTAAAATTACATATTGAAACCGGTTTTTATAGAATCGTATTTCACCACAATGTTCCTAAAACACAAGTTTTAGTATCACATCACAACGAAAAAATTTTGTATGTATTATGCATAAAAATTTACATTAAAGTGTCCTGCTGAATTCACGGTACACATATGGTGCTCTTCCTACTGCGATGTAGACTTAATGCTAAAGATTTAAAATCATTCTTCATGCATGTTACACAAACCTACAGATTGGCCGTTTCTGTTTCCAATAATAAATGAACACAAAATAGTTAACGGTGTTAATATCATGTGTGCACATTGTGTATTCTTCCACATTATATACAATTAACATTGCTATGGGCCTCTTTACTTTATTCATGCGCCGGTCAGGTGAAACTGTGAAATTATCAGAAAAGTAAATATCTTACGAATCTGGTAATTTTTACACTACGGTGCATTAAAAAAACAGAAAGAGAAATAAGTAATTTAAGATATTACAAATTTTTTACCTAACACTTTTTATTCGCCGTTAAATACTTGGAACTACCATCCCTCCATCGTTACCAACTTTACTGGGCCCATGTCACTCAGTGCGGCCGTTAAAATATATGCAAGTAGTAGCAGTGACTTTTTTTAATGGTTGATTTCAAATGTGCTCACTATATCGTGAACAGTCTTTAGGAAATTTGCGAATCATTTCTTAGAGTGCGTTCATGAAAGAGAGCCGCAGATACTTCCGCAGATCAGATAACTCACAAGGAAGGCGCTCAAAGTCCCGGGTGTTGATTCCTGGCTGTAAGCGTACTTACTGCACTTACGTAAGCAGAGTCCTGATAGAAATTCGCGGGTTTGGTAAACTGTAGGCTAGACTAAGGTTTGTTCACGATCAATTTTGTCTGCAAAGAACTTTTTTTACAAAAAGTAGTTATTCTTAGTGAATGTACTCGTATTATGTTCAATCGTTCACGCACGACTAGATATTAACTTGATTTTTGTGAAGTAGTGATTTATTAGTAAATAAGAATTTCATTTCACTTTATTTGCATAATTTATTCGAGCAGTACTTACTACACAGGATGTCAAACTATATAACACAAAACATGGTCAAACTATATATAAAAAAAAACAGCGCGTGTAACTCAGAACACGTTACAGAAGTGAAACTTCTTTGGCGATTATTAGGTATACAACATAGCTCTCTCTTATTCTCTCTCTAGTCGAAAGCAGATCTTCCGTCTTTTTTGCATCACGAATGTTGCAAAACGTTTCATATCACGTTTCATATTATATGACCTTGTAGTTTTACTCTCATCGCACCCCAGTTTCACTTCAAAAAATTTTAATACAGCTTACCAGGCCTATTACATGCAATTTAGACGTAATTTCATATGAGGACAGGAAATAAGGTATTCTATTAAATGCAATAAGGTACTTTTTGTTCTTCCTTTATGTTTCAATTATATCCGGCTGAAGGCCTGACATACACGGCACGAAATAAAATATCGTCGTTTACTACACGTCTGGTCTCTATGACGAGAATATGACTGCACGACAGGTACACGGTTAACATGAGCTTTTTCATTAAAGTACCTTCTTCCATTCTCATACGTACACGTTCATCACATGCGTNAGGTACACGGTTAACATGAGCTTTTTCATTAAAGTACCTTCTTCCATTCTCATACGTACACGTTCATCACATGCGTGTTTTTCATCGTAAGCGACCTTCTACAGTGTCATGTACAGCCGTGCATAAAGCCACTGCTTTTCGGTTGATCACTGTTATAGTGCAAGGTGGTGATTGGGCCGGCGCTTTGCTGCCTCGGGAATATTCGAGATGTGTCAAGGCGTAGACCAATCGCGAAAGTGACATGTACGTTCGAATTTTTTTTCAAATTATATCCTGTACCGAAATAAATTTACGGAAATTTTAGGTATGTAACCATAAGTACTCAGCATATGCAACTCGCCCTCGATCGTGAGTATAGGAACAGAACGGATTAACAGGAATTACTCAAAATTCCATCAGTCCCGTACAGTAATGAGAAATGGGAGTTAAATATACTCTATTTTTTGAACGACATTTAAACGCAAAATAAAATAACCAAGCCATTACTAATTTGGCAAGCGCAGGACCAAATTCGATTCCTGTTGAATGTCTGGATTTATTTGGACGCGAAATGGTTTTTTCCGCGTGAAAAGGGAAATAGCTATAAAATGTTTTCAGTTCTACTAGACCACGAAAGAGATTAAAAAGAAATGTAACAAAACCTAAAAAATAGTGAAAATGGGAAATTATGATGTAATGTAACCACGAAACAACTAAAACCTGACAATTTTAAGCAAGCAACCAAATATTTAAAACATTAAAACCTCGCCCACGTCACTTCCAGGTGAAACACTTTATTAAATTTGTCACTTTTATAACGTAGAATCATGGTTGTGGCGGCACTTGAGAACGTTTAAAAATGTTTCCTACTTTCTAAGGCTGTAATCCATTTAAATAAATTTCAGCATATAAAACATTTGAAAACATAGCAAATACCAATACAGCCTTGTCATACGACTTTAGCTGCAGAAATGTGTTCTGTTTTTCTAAATTTGCAACCCTTGGCATGGATGATCTGTTCACTCAGTAGCGAGATCAAAAATGTATATAATAAATTTCAGTTATATATTTACACTATGGTTACTAAACATTTCATATATGCTCACATTGAAACCGTAAAGTGTGTCATTATAAGTGAGCAATATTTTGAAAATCATTAGTACTGCTTTTATTGACGTTCAGTTTTTTAACATTCTACAGGAAGTCGTTCATTTTTCACTAGCGAACCGACCCGGCTTCGCCCGGTTAAAATTTAGTTTTTACAGCGATACACTAATACATTAATTGGGAAAATACAATTACAATATTATATGACAGTAAATTAGTAAACAAACAAGCATACATGCACATCACGCCTGTATCCCAGAGGGGTAGGCAGAGATTATGGACCTCCATTTACCACGATACTGGTATACCTACCTCCGTCGCTTTATCCACATTCACACATCTCTAATATAACAATATTATATGACAGCGGTTTAGAAATTTATTTGTATACAACATTAATCGTTTTACGTCCGACCATCAGCACAAATATATTTCAGCGAACTATATTTTTTAATGTTCAACTTTGACTCGCGAATGAAATGCTTGCGTGTTTTAAGGGTAGTCAGTGCCACCTAGTTTCATACCAGATAACTTGGTGTATGTTGGTATTACACGTTCCCAGCCGTTGCGGAATTACGTTTGGTTGTTATTCCACAGGAACCGTACCATTTTCCGGGATATAAAGTATCCTATGTCCTACTCCAGGACCTGAAGTACCTAAATACCAAATTTCATCCAAATCCATTCAACCGTTATGGTTCTGAGTGGNTGTCCTACTCCAGGACCTGAAGTACCTAAATACCAAATTTCATCCAAATCCATTCAACCGTTATGGTTCTGAGTGGTAACAAACATACACACACACAAACTTTCGCATTTATAATATTAGTAGGATAGAATATTTATCATGAACGTAATGAANTAACAAACATACACACACACAAACTTTCGCATTTATAATATTAGTAGGATAGAATATTTATCATTAACGTAATGAAAGACACCAAGTGCCTCAGATACTGACTTGTGAATACACGTAAATTTTTTTGGTTACGCAATTCAGTACGAATATGATAAAATTAAAGTATTTCTATTTATTACAGAATATAGGATTTTTTTTACCTTACGTGCTTGGGATTTAAGTAGGTAATTTAATTGTGATTTTAATTTTTATTAATGAAATAAATATTTGTCCTTATTTGTTATCTATTCACATAATTTATATAAAATGGTAGCTTATTAGCACGGTTACTATATGCCATTAATGCCCTATCAGTAGTTCGAAATCTCAAATCTGGTAATTAATAAAATTATTATATTATTACATTAAATAACTTTTAATTATTCCCGGATTGCACATTTTTTTAAGCTTTTCTTTTGTGGGCTGTTTTTATAAGTAGATATACTGTCAGGTTTGCAATGATCAAATTATTTAATTTTATATAATCNTTCTTTTGTGGGCTGTTTTTATAAGTAGATATACTGTCAGGTTTGCAATGATCAAATTATTTAATTTTATATAATCCCATATTAAGTTGCTTATGGTCTGTTACTGATTAACTCTCTGGTTTAGCCATTTAATAAAAACTACAAAATTAGGCGAGCATTTCAAAATAACTTCATCTAATACAAAATACTCATTGCGTTTTAAGTTGTTAAGGCTTTGTTACACTAGCCATTTTTAATATCAAAGCGACTGGATGCAAAATTTTGATTTATTTATATTATTATCTGTAATTCAGTGTGAATATCACGATTTTAATTTATTTTTCTCTGGCAATTTATTTATTTTCAATACCGTATAGATAAGCAGCCTTATGGAAATAAGTATGTATGAGATTCTACAAATGTAGTTGCATGACTCGCAAATTCGCAAATCATTTCCCTGAGAATGTCAAAGCAATGGTTAATACTTACGACGGGCACTGTAATAAGGCTTTGTGTTTGTCTCTTAAAAAAATTTTTTCCGTTAAAAATTTTATTTCAAAATTGCTGTATTCTTCCCAAAATGTAAAACTAATCTATAAATTCCTTATAAAAAATTGTGTTGTTCCCTTCTTCTATGTGGGAGTCTGCGGAAAATTGTATTTGATCCTCTTTACTTATTTCGCTGTGCTAAGGAGACTCTTTACCTCATTATTAAGAGGGAAATACATTTGATATTCAACGACGGAAGAATATATACTGCGACATTACGTTAATTAAGACGATGCGAATTATATCTGAAGGTAAGTTCCGGTATATATTTGCCCAGCTGTTCCTTCCACCCCCTCCCCCCCTTTTTTTCCATTCCACGGAGAAAACGAGAATATATTCAATTTTGTTTACAAGGCCATCAGAAGCTTGCAGAAGTGTATAATACATTCACGGCTACTTCCGTCTTTTCTGAAGCCCTGCTAGGATTCTACTTTTACGATATTCCTCCGCCTCATGCAAACAAAGCTTAACCGATACTATATGATTACACCAAAGGGACAACATATCGTTCTCATGCGCATTCATTTTAATAATATTCATCATAAGAACTATTTCTTACTAGGCATTACCAACAAACTAATTTTCTCTCTATTTTCATTCGTATTGATGATAAATTAAATATTATAATTTGTATACAGAGTAACAAAAGATTAGGTAATTTTATGTTCTTTTATGTCACCACAAGTATAAAACGCTTATGATACATAACATAATTGGAAAACAACCAAACATCATACATGGGGTGATTTTTCAAATGTTTATTCAAAAAGTATGAAGAAACAGCGAATAGTCTATAGTGAACCATGAAGTTAACTCTAAGATCTTCCCTTCGAGAACAGTAAGCTCACCTTCCTTTCTTAACTCCTGATAGGTTAGGTTGTGCGTCTCACACGAATCACTGCGAGGGCGAGAGGTAAAAATGCATGGCCGGGTTCACTTAGTCCCGGGCACGCATGCTGTCCCGAGTTATGATCAGGCCTTAGCTGAGACGCGGAGCAATTATTTGGCCTCTGGCGGAGTGGTGACCCGAACAGAGATACTTTTCTTCTGTGCTCTACTGACCTTGAAAGTGTTGAGGCAGTAGGGGCGCAATCTGGATGTGTTGCACTTTTACTGTGGGTCCGTTATATACTACACAGTACTTTCAAAGTATACCATTTTGTGTGGAAGTTAAATTGTAATTAGTACCTACTTAATTATTTATGTGTTCCTTTCCTCTTTACTATCTTATATTTTCATAATCAGTGTCATAATGTTTTACTTATATAATGTGTTGATGTCTCTCGGCCTTGATAACATTTTATTTGTGTGTGGAAGTACTATTTGAGTTACTCGTTATATATAAACATTCTTGTCCTCTTTATCACTATCTTAAATTTTTAATAATAAATGGCATTTTGTTCTACTTATACTATGTGTTGGTGTCCAGCGTTATTATTAAAATTTTAAAAATTAAGAGCTTTATTCGCACTCAAAGCTAATTGCAATAAATTATTTTCAGAGAAAAAAAATGGTATACAAATAGGTATTTGTATAACCGTCCCCATTTGTCTGAGAAATAGATTTTCAACAGTAGCGTAACTACATGTTGGTAACATAAGTTAGACTGCAGATATTGCCAGAGAGAATAATTAACGAAAACCATTCAGAAATAAATAAATGAGGTTTAACGCACGTCTCAAAACATAAGTTTCCAAGGTTGGACACACTCTCTCTCTCTCTCTCTCTCTCTCTAAAAAAAAATTAAAATCCTAGATTTATTTTATAAATTAACCTACCCCACCATAAACCATACGGCACTATTAATTTTTTAAGAGGTATTATAATTTAGATTGCGAAACAAACTGTAAATGTGAAGGCATTTTCTTAATACATTTCTTTATGAGTTTCAGAACAGCGGTACCGCATGTAATGGCCAACAGCAACCAGTATGACGTCACGTNTCTTTTGTGGGCTGTTTTTATAAGTAGATATACTGTCAGGTTTGCAATGATCAAATTATTTAATTTTATATAATCGCATATTAAGTTACTTATGGTCTGTTACTGATTAACTCTCTGGTTTAGCCATTTAATAAAAACTACAAAATTAGGCGAGCATTTCAAAATAACTTCATCTAATACAAAATACTCATTGCGTTTTAAGTTGTTAAGGCTTTGTTACACTAGCCATTTTTAATATCAAAGCGACTGGATGCAAAATTTTGATTTATTTATATTATTATCTGTAATTCAGTGTGAATATCACGATTTTAATTTATTTTTCTCTGGCAATTTATTTATTTTCAATACCGTATAGATAAGCAGCCTTATGGAAATAAGTATGTATGAGATTCTACAAATGTAGTTGCATGACTCGCAAATTCGCAAATTATTTCCCTGAGAATGTCAAAGCAATGGTTAATACTTACGACGGACACTGTAGTAAGGCTTTGTGTTTGTCTCTTAAAAAAATGTTTTCCGTTAAAAATTTTATTTCAAAATTTTCTGTATTCTTCCCAAAATGTAAAACTAATCTATAAATTCCGTATAATAAATTGTGTTGTTCCCTTCTTCTATGTGGGAGACTGCGGAAAATTGTATTTGATCCTCTTTACTTATTTCGCTGTGCTAAGGAGACTCTTTACCTCATTATTAAGAGCGAAATACATTTGATATTCAACGACGGAAGAATATATACTGCGACATTACGTTAATTAAGACGACGCGAAGAATTATATCTAAAGGTAAGTTCCGGTATATATTTGCCCAGCTGTTCCTTCCACCCCCCCTCTTCCTTTTTTTTCCATTCCACGGAGAAAACGAGAATATATTCAATTTTGTTTACAAGGCCATCAGAAGCTTGCAGAAGTGTATAATACATTCACGGCTACTTCCGTCTTTTCTGAAGCCCTGCTAGGATTCTACTTTTACGATATTCCTCCGCCTCATGCAAACAAAGCTTAACCGATACTATATGATTACACCAAAGGGACAACATATCGTTCTCATGCGCATTCATTTTAATAATATTCATCATAAGAACTATTTCTTACTAGGCATTACCAACAAACTAATTTTCTCTCTATTTTCATTCGTATTGATGATAAATTAAATATTATAATTTGTATACAGAGTAACAAAAGATTAGGTAATTTTATGTTCTTTTATGTCACCACAAGTATAAAACGCTTATGATACATAACATAATTGGGAAACAACCAAACATCATACATGGGGTGATTTTTCAAATGTTTATTCAAAAAGTATGAAGAAACAGCGAATAGACTATAGTGAACCATGAAGTTAACTATACGATCTTCCCTTCGAGAGCAGCAAGCTCACCGTCCTTTCTTAACTCCTGATAGGTTAGGTTGCGCGTCTCACACGAATCACTGCGAGGGCGATAGGTAAAAATGCATGGCCGGGTTCACTTAGTCCCGGGCACGCATGCTGTTCCGAGTTATGATCAGGCATTAGCTGAGACGCGGAGCAATTATTTGGCCTCTGGCGGAGTGGTGACCCGAACAGAGATACTTTTCTTCTGTGCTCTACTGACCTTGAAAGTGTTGAGGCAGTAGGGGCGCAATCTGGATGTGTTGCACTTTTACTGTGGGTCCGTTATATACTACACAGTACTTTCAAAGTATACCATTTTGTGTAGAAGTTAAATTGTAATTAGTACCTACTTAATTATTTATGTGTTCCTTTCCTCTTTACTATCTTATATTTTCATAATCAGTGTCATAATGTTTTACTTATATAATGTGTTGATGTCTCTCGGCCGTGATAACATTTTGTTTGTGTGTGGAAGTACTATTTAAGTTACTCGTTATATATAAACATTCTTCTCCTCTTTATTACAATCTTAAATTTTTAATAATAAATGTCATTATGTTCTACTTATACTATGTGTTGGTGTCCAGCGTTATTATCAACATTTTAAAAATGAAGAGCTTTATTCGCGCTCAAAGCTAATGGCAATAAATTATTTTCAGAGAAAAAAAATGGTATACAAATAGGTATTTGTATAACCGTCCCCATTTGTCTGAGAAATAGATTTTAAACAGTAACGTAACTACATAATGGTAACGTAAGTTAGAATGCAGATATTGCCAGAGAGAATAATTAACGAAAACCATTCAGAAATAAATAAATGAGGTTTAACGCACGTCTCAAAACAAAAGTTTCCAAGGTTGGACACACTCTCTCTCAAAAAAAAAATTAAAATCCTAGATTTATTTTATAAATTAACCTACCCCACCATAAACCATACGGCACTATTAATTTTTTAAGAGGTATTATAATTTAGATTGCGAAACAAACTGTAAATGTGAAGGCATTTTCTTAATACATTTCTTTATGAGTTTCAGAACAGCGGTACCGCATGTAATGGCCAACAGCAACCAGTATGACGTCACGTATCCCTCTCTTCTACAGTCCCTCCGGAGTATGACGTAAACAACGGCCGCGGTAGGAGCACATCTGACGTCATACGCGAGGCGACGTCAGGCGCGCACGTGATTCCAACACCGTCAGCTCCATCGTTCACGCAGCTCACGCAAACCACAGGTGAACCGCCATTTTTTAAATATACCACTGACAGTTTACACCATGCAGGCGACAATACCATTTCACATAACACATAATACGTGACACATTTCACATACTTTACTTTAAAACGACAGTAGTTTCTGAACACTTCATATGTTTAAAAGTTAAACAGTGGAGGCCTCCAACAAAATTTTTTTACATCATAATATATACGAATAAATAATAAGAAAAAATTAAAGTTACAAAAAACTAAACATGTTTAGAATAATAATATAACCGAATATTTATTAGTTCATATATTTAAACAATTAATGTTATGTATAAAAGTATATTTTATAGAGTCGACTCACAATATTGTAAGGTAGGTAACTATTAAAAAAAAATGTAGTCATTATAAATTTATTTAGGACAGTTATGTCCAGTGTACTAAAAAAATCATCTTAGTACTCCGATCTTTACTATTATTCAATAAAACACATTCACAGATATAATTTATGCATTCATTAAGAAAAATTTTGTAACCAACGTTTATTACTGTGATCAATAATTATTGTTTTTGCAGGATGTAGAATCAAACCAGTGTACTAGTATATACTTTTGTAGAATATACATATCATTATGTTAATTTTAAGTTTCCTTCCATTCCCTTCTTACATATTGAAACGTAGCAGAAAAGTACCTGCACCATTGTTTTCTTTTCATACTTAATAAAAGTTTAAATAATGAACTAAATAACATTCTACGTTTCAATAACATCATATCCATATCCTACCACCGTGACGTCACGAACCCATCATTAGAGTAGATTATATTATATTGTATTGTTATGTTTGTAGTGGTTTACCATATGTATTTTAGAGTAACTGTATAATTATGTACAACCCGAAACAATTAATTTGCCGGGGGAGTGCATTTTGGTTTTCTAGGTTAATACTTTAGCATTTCAATTTGTTTCTATTGCAAAGGAAAGATTCACATAGTGTTAGGGACTCACAACCTGAAAAAAGGCTGACGCGTTCGCGTATCGCCACGGGGCGTCTGCCGTGCTCGTATGTAAGACAACTTTGCACACCACAGCGGAAATGAAATTCAAGGCCCGCACGGCCACTGCAAACACACAGCACAGTGTTTGTTCGGCCCACCTCGCCCGAGGACTGCACGAAAACAACTAGCAGTTCCTTATACCTAGCTTCTCCGTCTACTATAATTCCTTTTAAAAAATTTTCTACCATAGCGAAGAGGACTTCAACCTGATCCACATTCCTACAGCCACAAGATGAACCCCGCAACTCCCAATCATCTACATAATCCACACGGACTCTAAGGCGAGATGAGGGCATCTCGCTAGTGAACATTGGGGGAGATATTACGAGTTATGATCAGGCCTTACCTGAGCGGTCTGCCTGATCACACCTTTACATATTTATTCATGACACGGGCCGTCATTGCTGAAATAAGTTATGAAATCGCAAAGCATGGAACTCCCCTCCACCGGCCAGCAAACAGGGAGAACGCAGCCGATATAGTGCAGTTTAGCTCGTGGTCAGTGTCTTTTGTCGTCGGACCATTGGAACGAAGACCACTGAAGATGGGTGTGTACGGGCGTCGACTTCCGCCATCTTAATCAGCCTCCGAAATCATGAACAAGGTGGGGACTCTCCAATTGGACTTTACTCAGAATGTGGCTGGTTAAATCTTTATAAGTCAATATAAATTAATACTTCAGTATATTTGTATAGTTCCCCCTGTGCATACTTCATAATGTTTGTATTGAAATAATATTCTACGACCTTAATGTTAAATAAACCCCTTGTAAATGGTGTTAATTGTATAACTCTTATCAATTACTCGCATTTCTCCTATGGCCCCGTTAAGGTATGATGATGAACCATAAATCATACCATAACAATGTGTAGGGTAGCGATAAAATTTCCGGCATGCGATTCACTGGCGGGCGAGGGTACAAACAAGCGGGCACGGCCTGAGGATCCATACTTACCCCCTCGGAAACAACCACCCCCTGCAGGAGTTGATTAATATCCCTCACATCCTACCCCTCCTTCCTCCGCAACCCCTTTACTTTTCCTCGACAATGACACGCCTTGAACAAATGACGCGACTTCCCTCCTGTCACGAGCCGGTTTTATGTTGGTGAAGGGGGAGGGGGGAAGACCAAAACAAAACAAAAAAAAACCCTTGTGTCTATAATATTTCACTGCCTTTTGTTCTCGGCTGCACATCTCGCTCACAGAAATAACAACGTAAATCCCTAACCATTTCTCAACACGGCAAGAGTTCTCAGTTTTTCA
>NQII01002852.1:297512-309409 GCA_002778355.1 Clitarchus hookeri
CCCCCCCCCCCCCGTTATGGCGAAAAGTTGTCCATGCAACATTATAGACCGATGATGTATCCTGTTTATGAATTTATCTGGGCTTCTTACTGACTGTGACAAAGTAAAGGAAATATACAGCAGCAACAGGTATGGTAACTTATTACGAACACGTAGATATGGTGTGTTCGGAAGAAAAAGTATCTCCAATAAGTTTGATTTTATTTTTTTCTTGTTTTGAAGCTGCGTGTGAGCTATCAAATGCAAACATATATCCAAGATCAAAATTATGCCATCTCCAAAAACGAAAAATAGTTTTTTAGGGACCTACCGTTTCCGCGTTGTAATCTGCGAGAAGACAAGTCATAGGAAAGGTTGCAAACGAATTTTGATGTTTCCACTAAATCAGTTACTGACGCTTGGACTATGATCCAATAATGAACTTTTAACTCTCGGGTAAAGTACACTCGGAAATGGCAACCAATGAACATTCGGTCTACGTACAAGTACGTGCGATAGTATAAAGCATTGCATGTTGGTTTTTTTATGTCGGGGAAATGGAAGGTTCCAGGTGGTTTACATAAACATCTGGTAAATTATTTTAAGTAGTGATTTACCAAGAAACAACAAAATTATTTCTTAACTCTAAACAACAAAACTATTCCAGTGTTAAAGGTAAACTAAATATGTAAAAGTTCTCTTTTATTATTACATTTGGCTTCAGANTTTTTTATGTCGGGGAAATGGAAGGTTCCAGGTGGTTTACATAAACATCTGGTAAATTATTTTAAGTAGTGATTTATCAAGAAACAACAAAATTATTTCTTAACTCTAAACAACAAAACTATTCCAGTGTTAAAGGTAAACTTAATATGTAAAAGTTCTCTTTTATTATTACATTTGGCTTCAGACTATCTTTGGTTTAAATTCTACATTTTCAGTATGTAATAATGTCTACTATTTGACTTTGAAAATAAAATTTTAACTTAATATGAACTTATATTTAATTTTAATTATTATAGAATAAAAACCAAAGTTTAAAATCTAATTCATGTTTTACAAACATGTATTACAGCTACTGTCTTCCAGTTTTTAGTATGAATTATATTTTGTAAACATTGTNACTATTTGACTTTGAAAATAAAATTTTAACTTAATATGAACTTATATTTAATTTTAATTATTATAGAATAAAAACCCAAAGTTTAAAATCAAATTCATGTTTTACAAACATGTATTACAGCTACTGTCTTCCAGTTTTTAGTATGAATTATATTTTGTAAAAATTCTAGTGAAGCATAGCTAAGCATATTTTTCGAATTACAAAGTGCTGACATTCCCTTAAGACCAACAACGATATTTCGTATTCATTTTTAGTGGATGAAGAATTTAGTTTCTAACTGCAGCGAGTATATGCAAGACAACCAAATGAAACCCATAGGGACATATCAATTATGACTAATATGCTTATGTAATATGTAAACTTCATCAATTGCAATATATTTTCCTATTGCCACAAAGGCAGCTGTACATAGTAAAAAAAGACCTGGTCAGCTGTTAAACTCATGTTTAACAGGACACCTGCAATGGTAGTCATAACATCTTGGTAAAGTATCTGAGCAGTCCAGCACAGTATAACTAAATAACGCATTACAAAAAGGAAAGCCTATAGTACCAGAAGCNGGACACCTGCAATGGTAGTCATAACATCTTGGTAAAGTATCTGAGCAGTCCAGCACAGTATAACTAAATAACGCATGACAAAAAGGAAAGCCTATAGTACCAGAAACACCATGATGTATAGAATAAGTATGGTCGCATCTTGGTACAGAACTTTCTTTAGTCACTGCCACACGGCGTGGTGAACTCCGTAAAAGCTAGCCAGCGTGTAGCCTCAGAACTGTGGAACTGACGTATTGCTAGTCATGTCACTGCAGTGCAGTACCCTCATAGACAAACACGAGCCCCAACCACGTGATGGCCAGCGAACAGACAAGTCTATAGTCTCGGGGCAGTGGGACAAGTCTTATGAGAAACATAAAAACCTTGTACAAAATACGAGCTGTGTTTTGAGTCCATGGTGATGAAAGAAGACAGCTATAGGGCACAATGTAATTCAAAAGCTACGAAACAAGGGTACCCCGAGAAAACCTGAATTCAAATGCCAACATCCACCATGTTCCCCAATTGCAAATACCAGACGTGGCACCACCGGTAGTCGAGCATTAATCGCATGTATGGCGAGGTTGTCATGCTACCATCACCACCAGTGTGGCTACCCCTCCCCCTGACCTCCAACTCTATATTCGTGCACGCTGCCATGATATACAAGCACATACTTTCCAGATAATACTCAAGTCCAGGAGGGTCGGTAAGCTTACAGCCAAGTGGCAGTGAAGCTTCTGTATTGATAGTTATGTAACGCTTGTACAGGACCTATGCTAGCAGGTATAGGACTCAATATTCCAGTCTGAAACGGCAGCCTGGTTTGTAGCCAAGATAATGGAACACGTGTAACGACTAACTGCACCCTGGTAGAGTACATTTCTAGATTCGCACAGAGTCCAACCACATATTCTTCAGTCAAGAAGACTAACTATCATGTAGTCTAGTAATCAGCGTCGGTAGTCACGATAGAGTCAGGTACACAATCTTACTACATTCAATTCAATCCACAGTCTAATCTAGAAAGATCACCCAGCTTGTGGTGCTGTTAGAGTGTAACACCTATCATTTTAACCCCGTGCCGGCACAATAGCTTCTAAGACTGGTACGAAGACCCTGGGGCATTATTTTCGCAGGCCAGTGAAGTCCCGATGTCATTCCGTGCACCTAACAGTCCATGTTGGGAGTGTAAGGACAGATTGTGACCCAGGAGCAGTTGAACACAATTCCACCCTTCGGTGGCTGGCACAGAGCTCTACTACGTGTTTTTCATCTCACACTCTAGTTCAGGAAGGCCAAGGGACTTTCAACACCAGAAAATGTTAAATGTCTTTATTGCTGTTCATGAAACCCTGGAACAACACTTTCGAACGCTGGTATATGGAGCGAAGATCACCCTTTCATTCAAGAACATCTGCCAGTTTGTAGCCGAGTAGAAGTGGAAAAATTTGCCACGATGCATGTTTTAGGTGGTGGTAACATCAGGCTCTTCCAGAGTGCATTGCAAGAGGTATCAACATCCGCTGCAGGAATCATAGGTTGCGAAAATGTGGCACAGATCAATGAATGTCTCATTCAATAAGAGAAAAGTGGGCCCCAAATAAATGGCATAAAACCCAGTGCACAGGTAATTGTCGTCAAAATTGTGACTGAAATACAATGCTGATCAACAGGGATAGCTAGATTATTTCGCTGCTTGGGAATAAAAACAGCTTCATTTGCTATAAAGAATTTCTACTAAAAGTNACAGGGATAGCTAGATTATTTCGCTGCTTGGGAATAAAAACAGCTTCATTTGCTATAAAGAATTTCTACTAAAAGTCAACACATGTTCTTCACAGCCAACTTTTAAAAAGCGCTCTGCAAACCATGGGCATGAGGAGCAATGTGCCGCACAAAATGTCTTTACTCATACAGTATCTGGTCACGAAATTGCCTGGTTACAGTGGGCCAAGAGACAAAAATATTAGACAGCTAGTGACTGGAAAAATGGCGTCTAAGATGACTCTTATTTCAGTCTGTATAGGAATTATGCTATGTCCATCATATATTTCAAGAAGCTTTCAGTGAGGTTCAAGCTGGAGGTGGTTTTCTGATGTTATGTAGGTGTTTCAATAATGTAGAAATGTGTCTTCATGAAAGGACAAGATATTTGAAGGTACATTACCACATTGAGCTGTTGTAAAGCCAAGTCTAGCCTTTTTACTTTCTATCAATGCTAATGATAGGCACGGCGAACATTCAAGAACGTCCACTTATCTAAAATGGTTTCCCGAAATTCCCAGATAAACCCATTTTGAANTCAATGCTAATGATAGGCACGGCGAACATTCAAGAACGTCCACTTATCTAGATAAACCCATTTTGAGATTTTCGGTACTACTCTAATGAGTAAATAAAATTTCAGGGAAGACATTCACGAATTGTGGCCGAACTGCTCCTACGTCCGGATACTTGTCCAGTTCAAACTAAATCGTATTGTTGTGTTGTTCGTGTTCGTTAAGATATTGCACTATAATATACATGTTTCAGTTAGCAGTGACTTATATTTTGTGGGATGAGCTAATTTTTGTTATGACACAAAAAATCAGAAATAAGCCTGGCACAAGATGTGATAATGTTCAATGTATTCCACTCTATAATCCAGAAAAGCTGTCCTTATTGTAGCAAAAGGACGGTTAAGCATTTAAACGCCTTTATTTATTAGGTCATGACTTGATGGTGCCACTGTCTTGTATACCTTCACCAGGACGAAAAAATAACAGACATACCATCAAATCATTTAGTTTGTAGCCCAAGATGTGTACCGTTTTAAAAAAAATTTATAATCGTTTCAATTTTCATGTTTAGTGTTGAACAATTTTATTATATTTAGCCTAATTTCAATAGGGGATATTAATTTATTTCATTTACAATTAATTGATTTTGATAGAGATAATTATCGCAGTGAATATATTAATTTTCACTTATTGAGGGCCTCCTTGCATTCACGTTGTTCCGGCCTCTCAGCCTCACAAAATACACATCAGCAAAGTTGTCCGCATTTGCGGGCAGTTAACTGCACACGCGTTCTCTTTTAGGATGTGCATTATTAACACGCCGCTAATTTTTTTGTGTCGCCATCGCATCCGGTTGCAAGCCTTTGCTTTTCTTTTGCCGCGTCCTTCAAGCAACGGTAGATTTTAAATTGCGTCAACTGTTTTTGTGCTGTTACTAAGCGTGAGACGCACCGAAAGCTGCCGTTTGGGTACGCTCATGACATCTAGCGACGAACTCCGAAGCTCAGCCACGTCCTTGTAACGAGCGTTCACCACATATCGACTCGCATTCTACATTCCACCGGCCAGTCGTGAGCACAGCACTTGAAGACGCGCAACACCCTGCTTCGCTTATAACCAGGATGTAGTTTCGTGAAACTCTTCTTTCATATCATCGTGTAGTTTAGTGGTGCTACTACGTGGTTTAGTGTTTGTAGACTACCTCAGTGTAGTTTTCGACCTCTGTTATGGGTAAATGTCGTCTCTACTGTTTTCCTGGCCCAGTTTCGTGGTAACTGTGTTTTTGTAGTAATTCCCTGCCTGACCTTTTCAGAGGTCGAAGTTTCGCAGTTCCCACCGTCTCGCAGTTTCACCACCTCAGTCACTCTGCATCACCGATAAAAGTTTGGTAGTCCCATTTGTCATCTGAGTGCCTGTACTATGGGGAAAGTTGCCGCTTTGCAGTCTAACCACCTTGTGGTTGTGACGGGGTACTCGTAACTCCCATCACTTTCACCGAAGAATGGCCATCTCCAATGCATTTAATTCGATTGAACCNAAAAAAAAAAAAAAAAAGAAATTAACTATAATTTGCCTACTTAATTCAAATCATGAAAACTTTGTTTCGCCATATATCTGGCTTACTTAATGTCTTGTTTTCAGTAAAATATTTATGTCCTGGCATTTAAATACGCATATAAAGTAAACCTTATCTGTAACGATACCCTTTTTTTTTTTCTTAATTTCCTCCATCACATCATTCATATTTACTTACTAATGCGAATAAAAGTTACGTTTATTATTTATTAAACATGTCATGTAACCTACATTCTACTCGTGGGATTATTTATTTTACTTACCTCTGGATCATATAATAACTAATAATCTCATGTTCTCATTATTAATTTATTTGACATTTTGCATCCAGCATGCATATGCTTTAAAAATTTAATTATTTGGCTAGCAGATAAACAATCCCAACCAAGAACAGAGATCGTTTCGGAACACATGTTTGCTAATCATAAGATAGTGGTATGTTATCTTTTCAAGTTGCCACATGCTCTAGTCTGAAATTACCAGCAAACTGTACCAGCAATGCAGTGGTTCCTGTATAACTACTCATGACAAATGTGGTAGCTTACCTTCGTAGGATGGCACAGGACCCGACTATATGGTGCCCAGCTCACACTAGAGTCAAGGAGGACCAGTGAGCCTGAAGCCATAAGAGCAGCAGATCATCTGCACTGCTACTTTAGTTGCTATGGTACCTTACCTTCGTAGGCAAAGACAGGACTCTACAATGTGTTGGCCAGCTCACAATCCAGCCCAGGAGCACCAGTCAGTGTGTAGCTCAATGAGTAGTGGAACATGCACATTGCTACAGTTGACCACATGAAACATTACCTTCGTAGGCTGGTACAGGGTCGGACCACATCTCATCCAGCTCACAATTCAGACGAAGAGGACCCATGAGTTTATAACCCCAGGAGCAGTGCAACACCTGAAATACTACTCATAAAATCCTGGTTCCTTACCATCGCAAGCCAGAATAAGATTTGACCACGTGCTTCTCAGTTCACACTCCAGCTCAGGCGGATCAGTGTACTTGTAGCTCCAGGAGTGGAAGAATAACTGCAATGCTGCACACAACACACTTGTACAGTACATTCGCAGGCCAGAATAGACCCGAACATGTGACATCCAGCTCACATTCTAGCTCAGGAGGACAAGTGGGCTGGTAGTCCCAGGAGAATTGTAACACCTGCATTGCTACTCATGATGTCCTGGTACCTTACCTTCGCAAGCCGGAACAGGACCCGAACATGTGCCATCCAGCTCACATTCTAGATCAGCAGGACGAGTGTGCTGGTAGTCCCAGGAGAATTTTAACACCTGCATTGCTACTCATGATGTCCTGGTACCTTACCTTCGCAAGCCGGAAAAGGACCTGATCATGTGCCATNTTATCTTCGCAAGCAGGAACAGGACCCGACCATGTGCCATCCAGCTCACATTCTAGCTCAGGAGGACGAGTGGGCTGGTAGTCCCAGGAGAATTGTAACACCTGCATTGCTACTCATGATGTCCTGGTACCTTACCTTCGCAAGCCGGAACAGGGCCCGACCATGTGCCATCCAGCTCACACTCCAGCCCAGGAGGACCAGTGAACTTGTAGCCCCAGGAGCAGCGGAACACAGCACGGCCTCCGTAGCTGGTGTTGTGCTCCACCAGAGTGAGGTGCGGGTCCTGCAGCTCCAGACTGGGGCAGATGATGGGTACACAGGTGGGAGTCGGCCCCGACCACTGACCTGCACACACCAGAGCACCGGCAATTATACACACTTGCTGAAGGTGTTTAACAACTAAATTAAATCACATATCCTTGTTGAAATTTTTACCACTTTTGGCCAGGTAGTAACGAGCCCAACAAATCTACAATTTTTTTACTCTGTTCATATTCAAAATAGTTTTCAGACAAGTGATGTCCATGATTTCTTATAACATTAAATAAACTGTGTTTTAAATTACTTATCATAATGCACGATAAGATATTTCCAGAAAATCTTATACGAAAATTCAAATTTTCGTGCAGTAATTTGTGCAAAAATTGATGGTGTTTATAGTTTAGTCATGCAATTTTATTTACAGGATGAGTATAAAAGAATACCCCAACTTTGGAAGTCTATAATATCAAAACCAAAACACCTACAACCTTAGTTGACCAATAAAATGAACCGTGGAACTGTGAAGTTTCTTTACCATCTAAATGTATATAAATGCGAAAGTGTGTTTGGATGTCTGTTTGTCTATCTTTGACGTCGCAATGGAGCAGTGGATCATCGTGATTTTTTGTACAGCCATAGTTGGAGGACCAGGAAGTGACATAGGCTAATTTAATCCCGATTAAATATCAAATTTAAGTTTTTTATCAAAATTCTTATTGGAATATGAAATAGTACACAAATGGTATAACAATGCAACATCAACAATATAATGTCGGAACCGAGCAACAGATCGACTTAATTTCTTGCACATAAATGGCTGGAGGGCTGAAAGGTGATATCAGTCCCTTTTTATAGCGCGAAAATATCTCAAAAAATGTACAAACAATAATAATAGTGAATCAAGTCGGAAAAAAGTTTCCTGCCTCCGCGCTCTCTTGCAATGCGCTGTATAAACAGTTAAAGTTGGAACAATTTAATGTAGTAATAATTGTGTATAATAAAAAAAAATTAAAAAACTCAGCGGCAGCATATATATATATAATAGAGAAAGACTTATAAGTGTTTTAACTAGAGATAAAACTTTTCCCTCCTTCATTACCAAATTTACTGGGCACATGTCTCTATTCGCCTGGAACGATTTCGGGAAACCATGGAAAGCCAAAATGAGAATGGCCGGACTGGGATTCGAACACCAGTCCCCCTGAACGTGAATGTATTGGCTTGCCCCTGCTCTACTTCGCTCAGGATGTACCATGAAAGATCGGCAGCTGTGCTTCTGTACTGTAGTAAAAGTTGGCATAGGGTACTTTTTATCCCGAAAAAAATATTTGATGAGTGCCATATTCATCGTAGAAACTCAACTGTCACAACGCACACCATACCCCCTCCCTCCAAGGCAAGGGCCACCCAGTAGCCACCTGCCTCAGGACACCTGGCCGCCATTAACGCCTACGATAAAGGCAGGTCGGAGCGCAGGCAGTAGTTTACATGTGTCGAGGTTGAGGCTGCACGGGTCCCCTCCTCCCCCACTCCTAGCAAACCGCGTGGAAACTTGGACATGTGCTGCGGAAAGAGCTGACAGGGTTTGTCAGTAGCACCGCAGGTCACCCCCTCCCAGTCCCATAACAAGGGAAGACAAGTGTCAGGTTCTAAGGGGGGATGGAAGTAGTTTAAAAGCCAATTTGTTTGACAAAAAAGGGGGGGGGGAGATCAGTCGGCCCAGTCAGTTAAAATCGCGCGCCGAGAGAGGAAGTCAGTCAGTCAGCCGAGAGGCCGGGGGTTCAAACCCCGACAGAGTTAATCACGTTAGTCACGTTAGTTATGTCAGTAGCGTCAGTCGAAGTGAGTCAATCAGATACATGAGTATCGGGACAGTTAACCAGTAACTCCGCGCACCGAGAGTCAGAACGTAGGGACAGTTGACTGGTAATTTCCCACGCCGCGGGGCGTCGGGCGAGAGTCAGTTCGCAGAGACAGTCAGTCAGTGATACCTCATCGCCAGAAAGCGACGAGAGGCAGGTGGCGCAGCGCCCGGAAGCGCCACACCGGGATGCGCATGACGTCAGACATCGGGAGCCGAATCGTGGATGTCAGTCGTCAGTTACAACCCTACGCCGAGAACGGGAATCGAGTGGTGAGCTTCAAAGAGGAGCGCCACGTCGAGTGGGAGTAGTCCAGTGCAACCCTGCGCCGAGAAGGTGGATCCTGGGGTGGGAGCCCGCCAAGGGTCCCTCGCCGGGACGAGGGAGTCAGTCAGTCAACGCCGAAGGAGGAAGCCAACTGAGTACAGCACGCCAACGACAGCCAGTTCGAGGGCCTGTATAAGGGTCACCCAACTCAACAGCAAAATACAGTTAAGTAACAAAGTCGCCCCTCAAGGACGTGTCCTGTCACTCTGTGTTTCCCAAGCCATTGGAAACGTAGCCAGAACAATGTAATCAACCCTTCAGGCCCAGAACTCGTAGGGTCAGTAATGCATGAGTTAATTCTCGGAAAAGAAGTTGCATTGCCGGGAATGTGTGTATGAATTCCCGGTCAAATAAACCTGTAAAATCAAGAAGTAATGACGTTATCATTATCCACCCTATTCAACATTCAGGGTACCTTATAGTCTGTGCCTAGTAAATTTACTCAGATCCTATTAACCACTCTGTATCACACAGGTGGGGAGTAGCATAAATCTGATTCCCTGAAAATTTTTTTTTTGTAAAATTAGTCCTCGAGGTACAAAGCTGCGTCAATGCTCGATATATCGATATATCGATACGGAAAATAACTTATCAATTGATATGTAACTGAAAAATATATCGGTCCTTGCTATATATAGCCTAACTATTATATAAATGCGAAAGTGTGTTGGTTTGTTTGTCCTTCCACATCGCAATGAAGCAACGGATCGATGCCAATTTTTGCACACAAATAGTTGGAGGGTCGGGAAATGACATGGGCTACTTTTTACCGAGAGAAAGTTTCTCATTCCCTTAGTGAAATTCTTATTGAAAAATGAAAAAGTACTCAAACGCAATAAAAATTGAACGTCGAAACCTAGCAACAGATCGACGTAATTTATTGCACAGAAATAGTTGGATGGCTGAAAGTTGATATTGACTACTATTTATCGCAAGAAAATATCTAAAAAAATTTATTTACGCGAGTCGTTTACCGTACGTGGACATGGAGAGCAATGGCGGTGGCGGGTGGAAGCGCCGTGGGAGGAAGGGAGGTAGGGGAGACCTTATTAAAAAAAAACCTAAACAATAATTCTGTAGTCCATGCGAGCGGAGCCGCGGGCACATCTAATATCTTCATAAATATTCAATGTGACCACCATGACAGGCCGAACGACATCTTCGCGATAATCAAAATCGTTCCACACTCTTGTTAGCATGTCCGGTATTACGGTTTGGATGGCGTTCGTAATTATCGTTTTGAGGTCGTCAATGTTAGTCGGCAATTGTGGACGAAACACTTGATCCTTTGTGTGTCCCCATAGAAAAAAAATCACATGGGGTGTGATCCAGGCTTCTTGGGGACCAGTGATGAAGAGCCTGGTCACCAGCTGTTCCCCGACCATCAAGCGTTGCAGCAACGTTTCGTTCAGGTATTCGCGAACAGCTAGGTGCCAATCGGGTGGCGCACCATCCTGCTGGAAATTGAAGTCCCCCACCGCCCACCTCTTCTAAATGAGGAAAAAACCACTCTGTAAGCATGTTCATAAAGGGATTCCAGTAACAGTGGGCTCGAGAAAAAAGAAAGTGCCGAAAACAGTGTCTTTGGATACAGTGCAAAACACGTTCACTTTGGGGAAGTGCATTCGTGTTCTGTGGTGTCATGTGGAGGCTCCTGGCCCCATATTCGCATGTTGTGCCGGTTTACCTTACCATTTGTATGGAACGTCGCTTAATCGCTAAAAACCAGCTTAGAAATTAAGGCATCGTCTACCTCGTTCTGGGCACATAAAGGAAACATGAGACCATCCCCTTCATATTGACGTGTCGCATGCGAGCTCGCTTCCCCCTCACCACCTCAAACCGAGAGTTACGAACGCCATCCAAACCGTAACACCGGACATGCTGACAAGAGCGTAGAACGGGTTTGATTATCACGTAGATGTCGTTCGGTTCGCTCATGCTGGTCACATTGAACATTTATGAATGTATGGTAAACAAACTTCACGGTTCCATGGTTCATTTGATTGGTCCATCAAGGCTGTAGGTTGTTTGGTTTTGATATTATAGACTTTTAAAATTGGAGTATTATTTTATACTCATCCTGCATGTAATGTATATTACTCGGCAACATCAACGGTCATTTCCGAACGTCTTGCCTTTTTTGTCCGTTCCATGGACCGAATCATTCACAATAAAATGCTGGGGCTGTTTAAGCATGGCAGGCAGAGGGGCTCAAATACCCAAGTGAAAAACTTTCATGGTGTATGCAGTTACTGCCTATTCACTTATATGATAAAGAAATATTTCAAACCTCCAGACCAGAAGTTGCGAGCAAAACCGTTTGGAACCATAAAGTGTATATCTATGCGGAAATTGAGTGGGACTAAGAAATATGTGCGGGTCTTAACAGCGGGACCTTGAAAGCCGAAGAGGGCAAAGCAAGGTGATAGGGAGCAGCGCTGAATATCACGGGTGAGAGAAACGGGAGATCTCCGAGAAAATCCGCCGACCAGCGACATCGTCCAGCATGATTCCCATGTGCCGAAACAGGGAGTGACCCCGCCAGGAATCAAACTCGAGCGCTCTAGCCAATGCGCCAC
>NQII01002853.1:0-38477 GCA_002778355.1 Clitarchus hookeri
CCTAAAATAAGATTATTCTTGAAAACAAGTACAGTGTTAATACTGCAGCATTAACTCTCTCATACCCGCACCTTTCAGGTGTTGCAAACAATAAATGTTTTGTTGTGTACTGTACTTGAATCGACCCCCAACACTTGTTACGTTGTTACTGTATGTTTCGAGCTCGGCTATGATAACCAGTAGAACGGTTTACGAATCAGTTCCCCACATGGAAGACGATTGGCCATTAAGCGTCGTAGTGTACAAAACTGGCCAAAAAAAAATCACCTTTGCGTTATGTGCACAGTTGTGTACACTGAGTCTGAATGGGTTGATAAGTATACTGAGTATAGAAACATCAGATTTAAAAAAATGTTTTTAGAGTCTATCCACTAAGTACTCACATTTACATGTACACTTTTTAAACATTTTCCCTTCATATAACGGAAAAGTGCTGGTAACAATTTATCTATAATGTCCGTAAACTTTCCGTAAAATTACGGACACACTGATTTTTGAGAACGGGCTTTCTGTAAATTTCAACCGTGAACTTACTGAATCTTTCCGTTAATTTCCTAGATAGTTTTCAGTACTTCCAGTTAAAAAATACATATAGTGCAAAAATCATTAATTTTGGTTATGAGGGTGTTTTACTCTAGGTGGGTATAAAAATATTATTTTAAAAGTAACGGTATTTTATACTTTAGCAATATCTGAACCCTTGGTCAAATAATTGTATTTCTCATTCAGCTTCCTGTCTTGTTTCATTTGACTCGATTACTTCATGGAATTTTCTGGCTTTGTACACATATATTCTTGACTACAGCATACCGGACTTGCATTCTGTCGTGTCTGGCATAACTGCTGTGTTTGAGTGCGTTTCTTTGTTTTGTTGTCCCATTTTGTTTCTACATACTTTGTCAGTGTTGACCTATTTTTCAAGCAGGTTTCTAGCCTATGTTGTTTTCTGAGTAATATCTGTTGGTCATGTATGATTTTCGTAACTAATTGCTGTCCTGTTTTTTTCCCCTTTATTCCCTCTTGGAATTTTCTAGTGTTGTGTACATATATTTATTTTCTCGTCCATGGGTTACTTGTCTTTTATAAGTATTATTTCTTGTTCAGTCCTGATTATCCATGACAGACATCCGCATAGCAATGGCGAATGTCCAGAAATATCCATCTGGTGATTTGTTGTTTCCTAAATATGTCGTGTATCACAATCGTTTTACACTTCTGTTAACATAAAAGTATCTTATTTTTGATGAAATTGAACATTTACTGACATTTTGTCTGTAAAATATGTTATTTCCGTTTTATTTAACACACATAAAAACAGGGGTAAAACAGGTTTACTGGTAATGCCTGGTAATAAATAGTTCTTTAGAAGACTATTATTAAACTGAGTGCGCATGAATGTCGTGCGTTGTCACTTTGGTGTAATTTATAGACTTGGTTAATCTTTTTAAGCACAAGGAGGAGGAATATCATTGAAGTAGAGCTTTAGTAGAGCTTCAGAAAAGTTGAAAGTAACCGTAAATAGAATATACATAAAAATTTTTGGAAAATTTATAACAGCCTGCAAATTACTGGTTAATTTATATTTATAGACTTAACAAAAAAACTGCTTATTATTTTACTTCTACTTGTTCTTTGTAGCAGGGTTCTTCTCTTCAAAGGGCACAAATTGTTTTTTGTTTGAAAGTGACGTCGGGAAAGGTGGACGAGACACGACTTCGCGAGGCATATCGATTGCATTTTTGCGGCTTTTTCATTGTTTTAAATTAACTTTTCCCACTCCAACATTAAAAAAAAATTAACTTCTTTTAATTACATTTTAACGTAAACACTGATTAGAAGATTGAACAGTAGGTAATGCTAGCAGCGACATGCGAAATTTTGTCCCATGTCTAAAAGTATCATCAATTGTTTAAAGTTTTAGTTGCAGATGGAATTGGCCTGATTTCCTCTCATACACGTTAGAGTAGCAATTTGAATAAAAGGCACACATTTATGGGTCTAGAAGTTTTGCGAAGTTCCCTAACCGGTGCATGATTACGAAGTAAAAAAGTTCACAGCAAAGTTTAATTTTGCATGCAGAGAAAGAATAAACAGTACGCTGAAAAATTACAGCCAGGAAATTCTAAAGTTGTCTATTAAAAGTGTCATAAATTATATAAATAATAACGACAAATAAAATGACATAATTTGAACCATTAACAGCAATTATGACGTCCAGGCTAGGTTTCACCACAGCCAAAACCTTTTATTCAGAGGGCCTGCTGTAATCTAAGACATCAAGTTCGAGTCTGTTTAGACGACGGTTACATAGAACTGGGATATCTAAGTTAAAAATTAATAGTCAAAATTTTAGGACTTCACAGTTAAAGTGTTAAAACAAATTCATTAATTAGGACTTTTAGATTACAAAAAATAAGGCTTGTAAAAGGGCATACAGAGATGTAAATAAATTTTTCTGAAATAGCATTTCGCTTGAAAAGAAACTTAATATTCTGCAACTTCCCTGCAAAAATTATTTATATGCACACAAATATTTTACGAGGCGTTGTGTATGCTTTCATAAGCCACCGGTAGCCGTGAATACAATGACTATTACCTATATGTAAAACAGATAACGGTGTGAAACTGATACAAGCATCAACACCGTAATATAGCAGATATTTTTCTAATTTGTTTTATAACAATAGTAAAACAATTTCGTTTTCCGGTTATAGTTAACATTATAGTTTCGATACTAAAAACGGATCTGCTTCCGTCTTTTACTGCCGGCATTATAAATAGTTAAATTCAAAAATATTATAATGTACGTACGCCAAATATGTTGATAAATGAACCCCAGAATATAGCACAAAAAACTTATAATACAGCAACAGTAGCTGCTGTAAACAATAGTATATTAATGAATAATTACGTTTAAAAACGCTTAGTTGCGGACGAAACTGCGTTTTTCAAAGGTTAATTTGAAAAATAGTTAAATAATTAGGTTAATTGTGAGAGTTTATTTCCGGTAGCAGCGGCTCAGTCAGAATAAATAAACACACAGAAACGAAATGGCCTCGCGATGCCGGATGGCAAGTTAATTATGGAAGAGCACGTGTAAATAATTGCTAACGTCTTTATGTGCAATGCTGTTAGTTTGCAACTTTCTCCATTGTCGGCACGTGGCCGGGAACGCGGGATTTCTTCTTTGGACCATCCTTCGTGCTTGTTTGATTCATCATCGCGATTCATCATCGCCACGTACTTTGTTTGTGGACGTCAGGTACTTTTTGGGAGTAGGGGAAGTAATCTTGATGTAAAATCATTCACCTGCCAAAAAGTGCCTGATGTACAAAAACAATGTAAGTGCTGATGGTGAATCAAACAAGCATAAAGGGTGCTCCAGAGAAGAACTCCCGTGTTCCAGGCCCCGTGCCCACAATGGCTGTTTGTTTGTTGTGCCTGCGTGCGGCACTAGAAGACAAATGACGTCCCACTTCCTTGCTGTCAAGTGGAGCCATTTTTCCTCGCTCCTGCAAATGCAGTTTAGGGTACAAGCAAAATTGTCGCTTCTGTTTAGTTAACAATCTGGGGCTCACGCCTTCCAAGGGTTCTTAAAACGTAGGTTCGTAGTCAGGGCGTACAGTGTCATCATTTATTCAGACACGAGTGTATTCGATACGATTTAAATGGGAAATTTCTGTGACACAACAGATCCCACGTACACACTGCCACTGCGTATTTGCTGCCACGTTTAAAAAAACAAAATTTCAACAGCATTGACGAACAAATGCGTTTCTGTAAGGTTGGCTGTCTTACTTCTGATACAATTACTGGTACAAATGCCAGGAGCACTGTCAGATCTAAAGTGAACACGTAGCCTTATTGTAGAGAAAAACTGTGTTGCTCAGAATTATTTAAAAAAATTTTTGCTGCAGCAGCCTGTCATGTGGTGCTGTCTGCCAAATCAAGATGGCGAACCAGAATTCGACTTCCCACGGTGGTGACAGTAGCCCACGTACTAACACCTGCGCTTATGTACGTTCAGAAACCACACTGGAACATGTTAATGTGCTGTATACAGGTTGTCACGAGCGAGACAATCGTTTACCACTAACACGGTCTAGGTGGCACCTGTCAACCTTCACTAGCGTTGGTAATTATGTGATATTAGGGACACTGTTATGTAAGAATATTCAAAAGTATACAACGGTTACATATCATGCTCTACGACTAGAAACTGTTTAACTTATAAACGACAACGACTATATATTTTAAACTAGTTTCATGGGGAAAGTAAAAGCAGGTTGTACACGTGTGATAGATATGCCACCCTTACCAATGGCTGTATATTTTCCTTACCCTGTTATGCCCATTAATCGTGCCAGGTAAATTTTAAAATTTGTAGCAGTCGGAGTTATAAATATTTCGCTAAACATACAATAGAGGTAGGACCTTAAAACTCAGCTTAAATACTGCATTTTTAACCGTTAAACCTCATATGGCAACAAGCATTTGAAAGGCATAAAAACTTACTCTTGCTTACGTCTTTCACTTTTAAATTAGGAATTAGTGCCGAGTACTTCTCTTGAGAAGATACCATTTCCATGTTGACAGTGGACACACAACATTTGCAGTATGAGAGAAAATAACATGAATTCGTCTAATAAGAAATACCCAACACGTTTACCGTCGCGTCGCCATATTAAATTGGCGATAGAAATTAATTTTTGTGGGATATTAGACATTCCTAATGAGAAGACGCAATGTGTGTGTGTGTCACTAATTGAGAATAGGGGTGGATCACGAGTTTCCCACGTTTCTGAATATTTGTAATATTTTCCGTGACCAGTTTGGCGGGCGACCGTTGCCAGATCATGTTAAGCGGACTGCTCTATGTGGTTTAACCTCAGGAGGTGTGTCATGGTAGCTAAACGGCCCCACACCGCGTCCAACACGTGCGGATGGCCGCCTGCCAAGGTCCAGTATTATGTACGACGTCCTCTGGCTTCCAAGTTCCTAGTTACGTGAGAGCCATACATGCACAGTTCTCTATCCTGTTTTGTACTCTCGAAAGAAGATCAAGTTTGAGTTAGGTGATTAAATATGGATTTATAGGAAATTGCTTGGTACTATGGGAAACTTTCGTATTGTACAATTTGTACGGCCAGAGAGGCCTTATCAGCTTGACCTTTTAACACGTTACCCGGGCAGCGGCCCGTAAATCTAGGGCCACTGCCTGCCGGCCTAGCGGATAGCAGCATATTCGGAAAGAACCAATGTTCCGATTTTGTTCAAATAAATAGAGTTATTATTTAATAATGATAACCAACATATACATGATTGATTAGAATAGTTGAACGTACATTCGATATACAGAGTGTTAGAAACCGACGGACAACACTGCGCTACATAACTTAAGAGGATAGCGAACCTTTTCACAATCTAAGTACTGGGAGTCTTTCTCCTTTAGTACGTATTTATGCTTGGTGTAAGCGTACACGTGTATTTAACATATTAGATCCTTTTGTAAAATCCATGGGACCTGGTTACTTGCTTCTTATAGAGCATAAAGGGAAGTGTACGACGGTCCCAGTTGTGTATGGTTAGTGTATGATGTGTGGTATTCTCAAGTTGTACATTGGTGGAATGAATGCCGTATACAAGGTTGGAGATTTAAGAGAGAGCAATTGTACGTATGGGACAGAAGAACGTAACTCTCTTCAACACTGACGACCTTGCGACACCAACTTAAGTCATCCTTTTCAACAGCTTTGATAAAAATGTCTCCTTCTTTGGTAATGTCCTCGTAGCATGTTGAACTATTTCCCTAAGGAAACTCTCTAACCATTCGTTAGATTTTATAAGGACTGACTGATTCACTGTAGTGTGCCTGTGTATATATATATGTGTGTGTGTGTGTGTGTGGATGTTGCATAACCCAACGTGACCTCTGTTGACCTTTGTTGATATCCCCTATATGCTCGTCATAACATCCATCAATGTGTGAGATCACAGTGCAAGGTCGATTGTGACGTCATGAAAGCACAGGAGACATTATTATTAAAGCAAGGTGTAACGCAACATTATAAGTGTTAATTAATTTCGATGTTGACTAGGATGACACAAGTTGGTGTCGCAAGGTCGTCAGTGTTGAAGAGAGTTACGTTCTTCTGTCTTACCTGTTTCGTTTTGGACTTCAAGGTATAACAGCTAAACCAGGAATTGGTATTTTGGAAATTAGTTTTTTCCGTAAGAATCACAATGCTCCAAATCCTTCTTTCACCTATTTGTCTGCATTTGATCTCCATGATGTTTTATGTTGGAAGACTTTACCTTTACATGTAACTCTTTATAATCAATCTTCTGTTATCAGTTTTTATTCGTCTCCTGTTTTGTACTCTCGAAAGAAGATCAAGTTTGAGTTAGGTGATGAAAAATGGATTTATAGGAAATTGTTTGGTACTATGGGACATGTTCAACACACACATGTACGCTTATACCAAGCATAAATAAGTACTAAATGAGAAAGACTCCCAGTACTTACATTGTGAAAAGGTTCGCTATCCTCTTAAGTTATGTAGCTCAGTGTTGTCCGTCTGTTTCTAAAACTCTGCATATCGAATGTACGTCCAGATTTTCTAATCAAATCACCTACATGGCCTACAATACGAATGTTTCTCATAGTACCAAGCTATTTCCTATAAATCCATATTTCATGACCTAACCCAAACTTGATCTTCTTTCGAAAGTACAAAACAGAAGACGAATAAAAACCCTTCAGTTCAGCGACTGAGACTCACGCACCTACCTAAAACGTAGCCTACGTTTATGTACACAAATTTTATAGTTTGGAAAATATTCTTTCGTCTTTTCGCCCTCAAGTTTTCCGTATAGCTGTGATGTTATATCTCATATTTAAAAACTAAAGGAAGTAAGTTCTATATGGCAAACAACTGGAAGAAAATCACTCGTGATAGAACATAAAAAAACTAGTTTTTTAAACCTATTCCTTGTAAAATTGTAAGTGGATTTTACGGTAAATATTTTTTCCCCGCCAGAAATGTTAGTGGACCACAGTTTATTTTTGCAGTTTCCACATGCATGAGTCAGGTTTGACGTTCGGATGTTACAGCATATTATCTCTTATTTTTCTCTAAGTTTTTTAGAGTGTGTTTGTACAGCTAAAAAAATACTTTTGTGTATTCATGTAGGCTACACTTACAACATAGCATTTCTTCACGTGCTAGCTTTTAATAAGTAAGTAGATTTTGAATATTACATGTCAGTTAACTGAAGTGCGTTCTGCATAGCCACGTTGAAGGGACTCCGCAGTCTCGAGCAACATTCTTTTCTATTCAGTTACAGACTGTACATCACACGCACATGTGCAAATCGCATTATTTGTAATTATTAAGTTATTGCTCACAGTCACAACGGACTCACCACATTAACTGGGGACTTTATATGTAATTTCATTTTCGGTATATTTTAGTTATTTCAAGTGAGAAACAACAATCGTAGAATGTACGTAAACACACTTTAAGCATACGAATTCTGCACTGAAACACCAATTAACTGTTTAATGCAAGAAAAGAGACTAGCAATTAAAATACGTTATATCTGGAAATTTTTATATTATAAGGGATATTAGAAACAACGAACTTAAAAAAATTTTAATATATTTATTTTCTTGTATTTATCTTATTTATAATAAAACCAAATTTTTAAGGTCTTTATGATGTAAACTAGCTCATTACATATCGTACAACTGTAAATTTTGTCACTCATTACAAATTTGTTAAATCGACACAAATTGAAAATTATGTCACTATTATTATTGCATTTACCAGTATTTCGCATAGAGATATGTTACAATATTATATTTAAAAATTTTTCTTTATTATGTATGTCTAAACAAACATCAATCTTAATCGAGCTAGCATTACCATGGTTCAGTTAACATATGTCACTGTGTCAAACAATCACCACTCTACCTTTAATACTGAATGCAGCTTGTTATTTTTATTGAAATTTTAGAATTTCTTTTGGAGAAACCAATATGATACGCATGGTAGCATATACAGTATGTTATACTCTTACTTGCAAATTGGCTTTCCAAAAAAATAAAAACGGAAGCAGGGGCCGCAGGTGGCGGTATTGTCAGGCCACTGCCTTCCACCACGGTTAACCGGGTTCGATTCCCAGCAGGACCAACACCAGATCTTTCAACGTGGTAAACGTNCTTCAACGTGGTAAACGTGGTGGACGTTGCTGTTGGAAAGTGTGTTTCCTCGGGGTACTCCCGTTATCTCAGCCACTGCATTTGATATCTGCCCCAACCTCACCTCGCTCCACCCCAAACGGCACTCAAGACCTCGGCTGACAAGCACCACTTGGTCAAAAGTGCAACTTTTTTCTATTGCTCACTTAAAAGCGCACTTTACAGAAGCAACTTACACGCTACAATTTTGTTTTGGGCTTTGCCTTGGAAAGTAAACATTGTAATTTGAAATATTTTGTGAGTTGCTGTATATTGTAGGCATTATTTATATTTACATTAAGGATATCGGAGTGATATATTTAATTTGTAAACTCAGGACTTAAATAAAAAGTAATTGTTACACTTATCAGAAGTGTTTTAGGTTAGCAATTTATGTTAGGTTAAATTCTAAATTCTAAATTCTAAATTGTTACTGAAAAATAAAGATGTATAAGTGTAAAAGAAAGTGATTTACCTCAACTTCGGTACCAAACGAAAAACGATGTAGGCCATTTACTATTTCGTAATCATTATTGTCGTAATAATTTCTTCAGTAATTGTTTACGTTAGTGCATGCAATAACAGACAAAGGTGCAGAAATAGCAGGCAAAGCAGGTACATTAAAGAGGTTACAGCTTTCAAACGGCCAATAATTTATTAAATTTGGTAAGCTAGTTGGCTTAAATTTAAACAGTAAGCAAGGATAATATAGAAACCAGAAAGAGCTTTCAAAATTTTGTCAAAAATAATTTTTCTGCAACGTAATTTTAGATTGTTTCTCTATTTACTATGTCAATAAAATGTTATTAAGCCTTTACTCATTTCTTGTTAGTTTCCTTTCCTTTAATATAGATTTTGGTATGGCAAAACGAAAGATTTACATCAGTCTAAAGCTTAACTAAGTTGGAGACTTTAATTGATAACTGTAGAGATCTTAAGATAATGGCTGTACCATACTTGCAAATTTACACCAATAACAACTATGTCAAAGCGAGAACACATTTATTCCTAAAACACTGTGATATGCATATTTTTCAATATTAAATTTCTTTATATATTTATACTTTTCTTGTTAGGCTGACAGACAGAAAAAGCCATTACTGATACCTTTTCTTATTATTTGTAAACCTCTCATATATTGTTAGAGAGTATATCTGTAAAACGTTCGGTAAATATGTTTCTAAATATTAAAAACAAATCCTTTTCTAATTTTGAGTAATTCATGGAACGCGATAATGATACGAATTGCACCTAGCATATCGTTAACTGAACTAGTTTTATGTTTACGGCGTGCGTATATTTATATAGTGATACCAACATTGGCAGTCAATAACTAAGACAGTCACATCATAGGCGTGCGCAGGTTGAGGAATTGGGGAGGTGGGCTGGCAAACCACAAAAAAAGACAAAATTTGACATTAAAAATACAACGTAAGAATATATTAAAACATCCTCGTAACAAATAGTTTACGAAAGATTAAAAAACTTATTTTTAATTCAGTTACAGATTAAACAGGCAGTGTGTCTAGTGAAGAATACGTAATTGGCAGCATTATTTTTAATTTCCCTAATGACTAGAGACCTGAAAAATTCGCGAGGTCAATGACATGCAAGCTAGACTCTACAGTCGTATGTACAAATATGCCGATATAAACTGCACATTGGTTGTCTGTTGTCACGGCGGATGGCGACGATTGGGCCAGCGCTCCCCAGGAAGTGTGAAACACTGTGTGGACCAATGGCTGAAGTTTTATCAACACCGCGTGTTTTGAATTCTAGTCTGTTCCGAAATGTGGCCTCTACTAATGACGTGATGCACACGCCTATGTGCGACACGATGTACTGCCATGTGTCGTGTGTCGTGGCGGGCTGTACAGGGAGGCGGTGTGTGTGCTCGTGAGCGCAGGTACCGGAAGTACCAGCGGGCGGCGGCGGGCGAGGACACGGACTCCGCCCCCGGCTCGCTGGCGCTGTCCCGGAGTCGCGCCCCCTCCAGCAGCACGCTGCTGTCCGAGGTGATCAGCCTGAGGCGGCTGCGTGCCCGCCCCCACCACGCCCGCCTCCAGGAGGAGGAGGAGGAGGAGGAGGAGGAGGATCGTGCCGAGACGGACTCGGCCGCCGACACCGAGCCGTGAGTACCACCACTCTCCACCATCAATCCGCACTTCGAACATTCTTCTACAGTCTGTTCGCGGTATCTTCACTACTTTGTAAACCAAACCTTTGGAAAATCACCCCATGCGCATGGCATGTTCGGTTGATTCCTGAATATGCCATGTATCACAAGCATTTTTGTTAACATAAAAGTACGTTTATTTTTTGTTTGACTAAACTATTTTTTATTATCCACCAACTGATTCCCTCAGTAAGCGTTTTGCTCTGGGAATATGTGTGTCATCATCTGTTACGCACATATAATTATCATACAACAAAGTACATTATAAAATAAAATAAAACATAATTTACAATATGTTAAATATATTTCATGATAATAGTACTACATTTTAAAATAGGTGTTAACGTGATTGCACGATTGTCCGATTCACTTGAAACAGTAACAACAATAAAATTTTTACGTAGGTACTACATCATCAAAATACATTTGTTACATTTTAATGTCAATAATGAAATGTTAACAGAATATTATATGCAGATTTAAACCAAAGTTACATAATAGTTTACATGATAATTTTATCAGAAAGAAATTTGTACTTACAGCCAAAGTTTGGTATTATGGTATGGTGAAAATACTCCAAAATTATATAATTCAATAACTGAGTTAACTAATATTTCATTTATAAATTATAATATTTCATTCAAAATTAAAACGAATAAAACCAGAGACGACAACAGGGGGAAAGTGTGTGTATGTGTGTAGTGCCTAGTAAGAATAGTTCTCATGGATAGTATTATTATACTAAAGGTGCAAGAATATGGTACTTTGATAATTTGGTGTGATATTCCATCCAAGGATAAGCTTTTTTGCGTGAGTAAGTTTAGTATAACTACCGCAGGGCTTCAGAATAGTTGAAATTATCTCGAATGGAGTATAATGTATTGAATTCAATTCATTGAATGCTGATCTACTACACTTTGGCGTCATAATCCCGGCCATTTTTGCTAAAGTTCCTTCAAAAATTTTTGTTTACAATATACGCATTTCCTTTAATCAAAAATTTTAGCAAGCACTTAGAACTATTAAAAAAAGAATGAATTTAAATGTCTGTCTCTTAATGCATTAGTTTATCTCAATTTTATCTACAAAATGTTTGCATAATTCATGCAAAGTAAATATATCATACTAGATAAAATTTTATTTAGATTCTGGCAAATTATTTTCGTGTGTTGCATGGTTTCAAAAGGTTAAAAAAAATTGATAAACTTATTTATAATTTTTTTAAATAAAATATTTTTTATAAATTCTTAAGTTGCTACTTTTATTTTTAGTGAATACAGATGCATGTGTTAAAATTATTTTACAACGTTGAAGTATTAATTCAATTTCTATTGAATTTAATCCATTGATGTGTGTGTAAAACACTTTTTGTATTAAATAAGTTTAATTCAATTGGTTGAATTCAATAAAATATTTGCTCACGAGAAATGACCTTTACACTATACAGGCTGTTCACTTAGGGTGACCATACGTCCTGCTTTTCGCAAGACAGTCCCTTTTCTAGGCATTGTCCTGCGGAATACGAAAGATGAATAGTCATGAAATGTCCTTTAGCCGAATGTCATACGAAAGGTCCTGCTTTTACACAAAAACAACCACTGTGAAATTACATTATTTACGCTTCCAGTGAGTTTTTGCAAGATAATACTTTGTTGCGTGTCATTCAATCTAATGAAAATAATATATTTCAAAGAAATATAAACGTCAAACTGTTGTGGTATAGTGTTTTTTTTTTCAAATTTGTTTTGAGAGAGTTGAAATTAGGTACTAGTGTAAAAAGTGGAGATTTTTGTGTGACTCTTAACGTCAGGGTCTTGAGAGCCGATGAGGGTGAAGCGAGGTGAGTATGGAGCTGCACCAGACAGCAAGGGCAGAGGAAATGGGAAGTTTCTGAGAAAACACGCCAACCAATGGTATCTTTCTGCACGATTCCCATATTCCAAAATCGAAGCAGCGCCCGCGCTAGTAATCTAACCCGGTCCGCCTTGGTGGAAGGCGAGCGCCCTCGCCTCACTACTTTGGCCCTTTGAAGCATGTGAATTTTTTATTATCATATTTCTTAAAGACATATAATATCTGATAATCGTTCATACAACTTTATACTGAATTTACTGGTTGCTCCTATTCTATTATTTACATCATCCCCTTCTAGAACAAGCGTATCATTCTTGAGAGGTTCATTAAAATTTATAATTTCTTGTAAATAATATACGTTATATTGTAATTCTGGAATAACAATTTTTTATTTGTTTCAACAACAACGATAGTGTTATTCCTTTTATTTGGCGTTATACATGTGGTATGAAATCTTATGAAAACAATATATAGTTCATCATGATGAATATAGAAACAAATGTTCTTCCCCAATACAGAACTGTTACTTGATAACTTGAATACTCTGAATAAAGTTAATTGGGGTGTTAGTGTTTTAACTCATGAAAAGAATAAATATATCATAAAAAGGTGAACTATCGCCTAATAATAATAGGACCACCGTTCTTCGTCCAAGTATGTGTGGTAAAATCTTATGATTTATTGAATTTCGCAAGAAGGATAGTTGAACTTTTAAGAAATTATATGCTTGCTCCAAGAGTTTGAATCAACCAAAATAATTTTGTTAGACAGTTTTCAAGTCTATCAAAAATAAAGAGAAAATGTTGGTAATTTTTTCAGCAGCACTGAGGAAATATTATATTTATATGAATGCAGAAGCAATGTATTAGTGACACTTGATGATCTAATTCTAATAATCAAGTTATAATAAGGGATTTATTTTTTTAAGGAAGAAACAAAAATATAAAATGTTTCTTTGTGCAACAAACGTACTCAGAAGTATCCGCATATAAGAGAGAATTCTAACTTCTTGTGAATATTCAGACAGTATGATACAAATTTGAAACATATTTACAATTTATTTTCTTGCGGGGATACGATTTATGGCAAGTTCAAAGATATGTGGTCCATGTATTGGAAGTAAGTGTTGGATTTCATTGCAATATATATGCATAATAAAATAAATCATGGAAAATACAGATATAAGAATAAATATTATATAATGGTTTGAACTAATAATTACTAACAATGAACAATTCCTCTTATTAATACATACTAGAGTAAATATTTGAGTAGCTTTTTATTTGTTATTATTATAATATATAAATAAAGTCTTATATGATGATTTGTTATACAAATTTTATCAAACAGTGTATAGTGATTTTTAAAACTTTATCAGGAATATCAAACATGGAAGTAGCTAGTATGTTAAAAGAAAGAATACTGAAATTACATGGAAATAAGGCGCGATGACAAACTTGCATTTTCATATGACTACATTAAATTTATATAAACAATATATTTAAAAAAAGTCTTTACAAAACTGTTAGAAACTTTACAAGGTTGACTATGTCATTAAGACCTAAAGTAACTGATGAAATAAGAGAATATTATAGTTTATTTGAGAAATTATTAAGGGATTACATCTAACTTTATCAATAAAATTAATGTGGGTTGTGATACATGTTATAACCTAAATGACTAACATATCAACAATAAAGTAATGAATCACCTTTAACTATTTATATACCAATTAATTTTTTTATAACAAACATGTAGGCATCATCTTATATAAAGATAGTTAACACTGGTTTTATGAAAATCAAACAACTGTTTTATATGCGAGAAAGCGATGCTGTTAGTCAACATGTTAAGAATCATTTTGTCTCCATATAATAAGAATGTTGGTATTACAGGAAAATTTTCATAGACCTATAAGATCTCTTAAGACACAAAAGCAACACAAAACCAACACAAAACCTTCGGATTTGCATTTTTTTTTAAATCTAAGTTATTATTTTTAATACTATATTTTGCCAGTTAAAATATACCGTTTTATGCACAGTATTTTCTGAGAAATTGTATGTTACCCATCAGAAACGAGTAAATTTTTTTCGTGCGCTGTAGTAAATAACTTTACTACAAATTTAACACCGCATTCACCATCGGCTTAAAGTCATTATTTTTTAATTAAATTAAGAAAATCTTTTTGGTTGTGTTATACTACAAACTACGATTTCGACACAGGTGTGGTTTTAACTGCAGCATATCTTAGCAGTCGAGTGAGAAAACCGATGACCTCAGAACATGTCGTGTGGCAGCTCGACATGTTGGTGAGCGACCACAATCATTTTTTGGCGCGGAATTGGAATGGAGTGTGGAGAGGGGAGATTTGGGCGGCTCTTAACAGCGAGGCCTTGAGAACCGACGAGGGTGAAGGGAGGTGAGTATGGAGCAACAACGAAATGCAAGGGTGGTGGAAACGGCAGATCCCCGAGAAAACCAGCATACCAACGACATCTTCCGGCACGATTCCCAATTGCGAAAACCCAGGAGGTGACTCGGCTGGGGATTGATCGCGGTTCACCCTGGTGGGAGACAAGCAGTTAAACCGCTCAGCCACCGCGGCCCCTACAAGTCAAGAGAATGGGCTTGAGGTGCCCCTGTTAAATTACAGACGTTTTGTGCTATGGAGGCATAGAAGTAAGGCAACTGTAAGGGCAAAATCGTCACACACCTTAAGATCTTCATCGCCTCTAAGCCGAAAGCAGTCAGAAAATTTGCAAGGTTTTTGTAATGCTACACGTCACTATAAGCTTTAATCAGTATTCCATAATTTTATTTGTGGAATGTTTACGGTATAACTCGATGAAGGGAACTATAAAAGTTTTGGATTTCTCTGATAAGCATATTTTGAGGTACACCAGTCTTAAAGAGGCCCTTTTTTTACCGATGTGGGAGGGCTCCCAAATTGTGTTTCCAATCCAAGTGATTTCTCGGAGATATCCATCCGCCCACGTTGGAAAAGTGTGATCTTTCCGCAAATCAATAAATATATTGAGAAAACCTTTAACAGTTTCACTTAGGAAGGGGGGGGGGAGTGTATTTCAAATGCTCTGCAAATCTTTTGATGCTCCTGGCAGCGATAAATATTTAATTGAAAATAGCCATGTTTAAGCTGTTACGAGTGTGAACATGGCACCCCTTTTGTTTTGCATCATCTACAATCAAGCGTTGAACAGAATAAGCACTACGACAGCAAAATAAACGTACAATTATCGTAATTAAGAATTACATTTTATTTGCATTTTAAAATACATTTTTGCTAGTTTGCCTTCCTTCAATATTTGTAAGACGCTTAAATAACTTTGTAGCTAATCACACTGTTTCCAAATTAAATGTATGAAATATGTACATTCTTTGAACAAAGTTCGTAAAGCGTAGTGTTGTTATATTTTGTATGATATTATTAGTAAATCGCATGTATGTACTGTGGTGACATTTCAATGGTTTATTATTACGATAGAAAATTTAAGTAATATATTTAGTAGCGTGGCTATCTGTAAATAAGCCTCTTCCTCTTTCAGGGAATATGAAGTGATAAACGCGGAGCAGAAGGAAGTGAGCGGGCCAGTCAGTTCGGATAAGAGCCCAGAAGATGGCAGCAGCTCCGCTGTTTCCGCTTCAAACTCCTTTGCTCATGCGCGGACAGAACTTCCGCGCATTCACAAACAAGCTACGATTCGCAAACTGAAGTAAGTGAAGGGAAAATTTACTGCTTAATAAATTCGACTGTGGAAGTGTTCTGCCATTAATTTTAAACAGGTACTTATGCCTTAAAAAAAGTAACTGCTTGCTAATTGATGTAATAAATATTCATTGAACTACTTCTTTATAAAATTATATTAAATTTTATATGTAATTTGGATGACCAACAACCCGAAACCGTTTGGAAATAAAGAAATAAACAAAAAAAGCAATACATTTTTTTAGTGTTTCATAGTAAAAATTAATATTTTTGTAATTTTTTTAATTTTGTAAGAGGCGATGAAAGAATGAAAGAGGACGACTTATATATTCAAATAATATCTAACATGGTATCCGAAACTTGAACCCAATATAACTTTTGGCCAATCCAAGACCTGTAATGATATGTCAAAAATGTCTTAAAAGTTAGAGGAATAAGGCAGTACAAAATGTACAGCATTAAATGAAATATATGTAGGTGCTCAAACTATTAGAAAGGTGAATTAACCACTGTTGCATGCAATTGGTTTACTCTTTAATTGAACTCCCTTGAAATCAATATTTGAAAATAATACTTCTTCTAAGTGCATACATTTTATGAGACACGCTGACTGGCATGGTCCCAGAAAAGTTGATATCTATGAAGGAAAATTAGTTTCGTGTCTTTAAAGTCATGCTAAAAATGTTAGATTTTAATTTGTGGACATTGGCCTTATTACATTATTTTTAAGTTTGTTTTCTACATATGAGAGTAGCGGTACTAGTAATGCACTGATATTTTTTTTATCAGTTTTCATTAAGAATCGATCTACGCATGAATTCAATTCTCGTGCCCTTGGTATGCTCAGTCTTAGCTACAAAGGCAGTTGGATGCCGGGAAAAACCACCAACTTTTGTAGAACTGACGTGGAAGTCACCGAACTCCTGTGGCACAGTTGGTTGGTGCGCCTCCGGTCTGGGGTGCGGGAGGCTCTGTGTTCGAATCTCAGATAAGGCATGGGTGCAAGTTAGCTTATAAATTAGTTTGTAAGCCGTCCCCTGATAAGACTTCATAGGCCCTTTGCAAAACAATACGAGAATTATCATAATTTGAAGTGCTAGCGGTTGAGTGTTCTTAACCTGCTTCTGTACGAAATCATTTTTGTAGTGCTTTGTAAAATAATGGCTAAAAATATTTTCTAAAAATCTTAAGATACCTGTCAAAAGTGAAATACACTAGGTTTTTTTTTAAGATTGTCGCGTGTCTGCTTTATAATTTCGTGTGTTTCACATAAGGAGAAAATCCTCCGGCTTACTTAGCGTTCTTGATGAATATGACTCAGAGCGTCAACCATGATATGCTGGTTAAAAGTTATATTCTGGATAATGAAGTGCAATTTTTAGCCTGTTATTCCTTAAAAAAATGTTTTTCGCGGTGAACTGATGTTAACATTTTTTGTTCTAATTCCAATTAAATGCTTTTTTAGCGCGCTACTAGTGTGGTATTACAAGTTGGGCTAACATTTATATCTAGATGTGTCACATTAAAATAGAAGAATTCCTATAGGAATTCACTAGGCTATAATTGTCCCATTTAAGAGTGTTCCGGCTTCGTAGACAGTTTATTTATTTGTTTGCTTTCATTTATTTATAACACTTAAAAACTAGCCTCTTTTTGTGACGGAATTAACTCTGGTGTTATTCCATAATTTATTTTCACGCACTGAGTAATCTGTCGATTTGAAATTTCTTATGTGCGCGGGTGTCTTGTAATTTTATTTATATTCCTCCTATTTACAAATTTCAGTCAAACCCAGCGTGCACGTTTAATGAAAATGGAGGTGAATAAAACTATAATTCCCCTCCCCCTTATTATTATAACATTCAAATATACTTTGGCAGCTTGTGTAAATTGTCTCTTCTTGACCCTGTACCTCTAAAGTAGTCCCTTTTTTTTCAACCAATTTGTAATTGTAAGAACTACATTATGCTGTCCTGGGTACATAACTCTTTAAAATATAATACGCAGTTAGGACCTTAAGTGTCTTGGAGTGATATCATACGACGTATTTAATTAATACCAAATGTAAGAATTTTTTATAATTTTCAAATCAAAAATATTTTAAAATGTGAAAATTTTTTCGGGTTTACCGTTAAAGTATAAACTCAAGGTATTGCTGCGATGTAAGGTGTTGAAGCACCAAAACCATGCATCCTTGAATACATTACAACTTTTCTCAATGTTTCTTTGTGTTGGGAGGAAGGGAGATTATGAGGGTGCTTCATACAGGAATACAATCATTACATAAAACGCACGAGACAATTCAGGAAACATTACTACATAAGGCACGAAGACTGAACAACTATAAAATTACAATAATCATTTAGCTTAAATTCACACTCGATATGAAACCTATTGTGGGAAAGCAAACGAGCCTTATAAATATAACAAAACTGGCCATGAACAAACACAGTTCCACCCCACTATAAAGCCCTTCCATAGCTCTGAATTTATACAAAAAAAAAAATTTTATATTATTTTATTTAAAGAGTTTTTGTGTAATAAATGTATGAATTCGTAAAATACCTCATTAAAATAAATATGGTGTTGTAATTTTCTGTCGCCCGCAAGCCAACGTATTACAGGAACCAGTTTTATGTCAATGCAATACGTCTTATATGATATATAATTTGCTCTTAGCAAATAGTTTGTACAATGAAAGTAATGTAACATAATAAGTTGTTTAAGTGAAATACTTTCCATAGTTAACGAAATAGATATTAATTTTTGCAAATGGACATTGCGGTTCTGATCATTTCTCTTTTTGAGAAAATTTCACACTTTTAGAATTCTAGAACACACGTGTTTAAAACATTTAACTGTATGTGGTGTATATCAACAGCTGACGTAAGAAACCTAAACAATGTGGCTCCCGATGTGGGATCAGCTGAGGTGGAAGAACACACTAGGAAAATAACAACACAAGCGTCCATCGTAGGAGGGAAACAATCGCACTGAGATAAATGTTTTTTTGAGCATACGCAACGTTTGTTCTTATATTTCCAATCAAATATATACAGCTTATTCAACTAAATATATTTTTCTGACAGTTAAGTTTAGATTCGCCAATAGAAAGGTTTTATTTTTTAACTTGAAATGTTAATTATGGTAGAAGAAGAAAAACATATTTGTAGTTTATAAAATTTTGTTTACTCGACAAAATATTTTGCTGGAGGAAGTATGTATTTCTGTGGTCGTATACAAAGAAGTATTCTGTTGGCTGAAAAAAAAATGTTTTATGTGCGCAAGCAGCTCTTTTCAATGCTGAATAACAGTGAACCGAGTGTTACAAGTGTTTAATAAAGTGCATGCATGATATGTAAATGCAGCCATGCAAGCAGAGGGAAGTAAAGAACTTAGGGCGGCTCTTAACATCGAGGTTTTGAGGGCCGATGAGGGTGAAGCGAGGTGAGTGTGGAGCAGCGCCGGAATGCCAGGGCGAGGGGAAAACGGGATATCCTCGAGAAAACTCACCGACAGCTGCATCGTCCGGCACGATTCCCACGTGCGAAAGTCCGGGAACGGCCCCGCCGGAAATCGAACCCGGTCCGCCTAGGTGGGAGGCGAGCGTTCTAGTCGCTGCTCCACCGTGTCCTCTCGTGCAAGTGGACAAGCAGCAGTGAAGGCTGTTCACGGTAAAGTGAGAACTTCTGAAATCAACCTTTGAAAAATGGCACTGCCCCTACCTGCATGTACGTTAAAGAGCACACTAACTGGTATGCGGTCCAGTTAAGTTGGTAACGACGGAGAGAAATTAGTTCCATGTCTTAGCGTTGAATGAAAAGTGTTAGGAAAACATTTGAGATCACTGAAATGATTCCTTTTTAATTTTCTGTGTTTTTATTGCACATAAACGTATATAATTAGCAAAATTGTAAAATATCTACTTTTCTTATTATTTCACAGTTTTACTTTACTAACACATGAATAAAGAGATGAGGCCCATATCAACGCCAATTTTACACCTGGCGGAAGTATGTGGAACGTGCATGCAAGTAGATCTGAAGCAGGTGTTTCAAAAGCTCTCACTTTGCCGCGAGTAGCGTTGGCGCGGGTTGTGTGTGCTGAGTGTTGTTTGTCAGCAGGAGCGACAAGGGCAATAAGGGCGCGGCGCCGCAGGAGAAGAGCGGTGGGGACGCCCCTAGCGACGTGGAGAGCAGGAGGAGCTGCGGCTCAGCGCTGAGTCGACGCCTCAGCAGCTACAGGGCGTCGAGCCGGGCCAGCGTCGCGACGCTCACCAACGTACGTTACGCCCGAGGGCCGTAAGTCTGCACGGTGCTGTCAACCCCCTGGACCGTACACCCTTGCCTTCCTCTCAAGAGATTAGTTATCCTCTTATTAATAAATATTGAATACATTTTGTTCATAGATTTCCTACAGAAAAATTCTTAGATATTTTCTTTGTGAAATCTGAATTATATTTTCTTGAATTAAAAATAAAATTTTATGATACTGTTTTTTATTTTTGCGCAGTTAACCAGTTGCAAAGTTTTTAATAGACATTCGAAAACATAGTTGGCAATTTTACAAAATACTGTTGTGATAACGTACGGATGGCTGTGTTATTTTGATATTACAGGAGGACAGGTTAAAAAAATTTTACTACACGCTTCAAGGTTTAATTTTCTTTTCTTCTTGAGAATATTATGTATTCTTACTTTTAATGGAAAGTTTAAAGTGTGATATCGTTATTATATTTAGTACTAATATATATGCGTGTGTATATATATGTATATATATATATATATATATATAGAAACACACACACACACGCCCAAACCACAAACTAGTAGTCACGACTTTCACTGAGAAAACATTTTATGTACTTCATTCACTGATTTCAAAATCGTGAATAATTAGCTGAAAAAATTGACTATTTCTTTAGCTACCTATAACTTCCTACTAAGAGACTGCTACAAGGAAAGGTTCCTTTTAGCTAACAAACGCCTTATTTTGTATACTGATTAAACAAAAAATTTTTAGCTGTCCTTAAAACACTATACATTTTAGTTTTCAGAAAATTTAAATGCAACAAAAGCAATTATGTTAATATCTGGTTTTCTAACAGATTTTTTGGAGTCCATACATTTACCAACTGTAACATGTATTTTGTTTTATTGTTTCATGAAATTATATCAATAATAATTTCACAAAAATACCAGAACATTTTAAGAAAAGCATTCTTTATTGTATTTCTTGTATAAATACGAGTATTTAAACTTAAAAACTTTTATTCGTACAATTGTAAAACAATATTTTAACACATTGTTAGGTTTCAACATAAGTGTTTTCTCAAAGCCACAGTATTGACTATTTCTTCGAAAACTGACCCATGGTTTGCTTATGGTGAGGATTACTTTCAAGCTATTGTTATTTTAATTTTTTCTCAAATATTAAATTTTTTAATATAGACAAACCTTATAACAGATTTTCAATAAGATATTTTTTATTACAGTCTAATAATGTCGGCAGTAATTTTTATCTGCAGATTAATATATTAATCCTTTCACTTTTAAGACTCGTTTTNTATATATATATATATATATATATATATATATATATATATATAAATGCAAGATTCCTGAAGTATTTTGTTTTATTCGTTTTTGAAAAAGAAATTCCCGCCATTTATATACTTTTTTTAGACTTTAAGTTATCTAATATTACAGAAGTTGTTTTCAAATTTTTAAGCAATTGTTAGTAAAGTTTGTTATATACATGCTGTTCACGATTAATTGAGCAAGCAACCTTTTGAAAAATGTCACCCCCCTAACTGCATAAATTTTAACCCAGAGTGGTCTGCGCCATGTAAGTTGGTAACAGTGGAGAGAAAGTAGTTCCATGTCTTAAGGAACAATTAAAAGTGTTGCGTAAACGTTAGTGAATACTGAAATGATTTCTTTCGCTTTTTTAATGCGTATCATATAAGTTTAAGAATTAGCGAATTTGTTAAATGGGTACTTTTCTTTTAATTTCACGGTTTCAGCTGACCGATGGATGAATAAAGTGAAAATGCCTGTTTCAATGTTTATTTTACGAATAGTGGAGGAATGCACAATGTGCGTGCAAGTAGAGCTTAAGCAGGCCTTTCTAAAGTGCTCAGTTTAACGTGAACAGATTTTAACAACATGTATGGAAAATTCAGCGTTTCCCGCTCCTATTGGATTCCTCATTTGTCACTTGTTTAAGATTTTCAAATTGCTGAGACGAGCGCGAAATATGGCAACGTCACTAATGAGCATATAACACCCTACAAATGTCGGTGCTATATCTACAATATAGCACCTTGCACATAGGGGCTATTAGGCATGTTATGTTAGGCACATAAGCCTATTGGTGTAGTCCTAAGAATTAATTTACTTTCATATCTGAAACATGCGAAACATAGACTCAGGTAGACGTGTTATTGTACCAGGAGACTAGCATAGGAATCAGTTACACATGAACCAAATAACATCTAGAAATTCCATCTACACAAATGTAAACCACCTTCTCCTACGTGATAGGTAGGAATTTTGATACTGTTTCATTTAGTGTGGGCTGCAGTGTAAACACTGGCTCAGAATTGTAAGATTTGGCAGACGAGTTATTTGATCTAAATTAGACGCGAAAATGAAGTGCATGTTTAGGAGGATCTTTTCAATAATAATGTACCAAATTGCCTTTATCTTTTTAACTTGGTTACAAACATAATTTGTGTTCGTTATGGATATAAAACTCTGCATTTTCTGCCTGTCTTGTTAATTAAGTTTAGCCGGTTGCACGGTAGTTAGTATACTTACATGAATACAGGTATTAAGGGCTTCAAGTATTTTTTTTTAATATCAGCGTATAGTTAAAGCAGAAGTGTTATATACCCTTAACATTTGTGCATTGATGATGATAAATGCTATGTCTTAAAATGTCACATTTACTTTTCATGTACGAAGTGCACTGATAGGCATGATAATAAATAAAACATATAAAATTTATATTATATGTTATATATTATATATTATGTATTATGTAACATTTTTAGTATAATGGTTGATTACATTAATAAAACTATAACTTCTCATTTTATGTGTTACAATATTGCTAAGTTTTCGTAAAGTAATATAGCTACACACCTTCAAAATGTCCTCGATAACATGCCTTGCTTAACTTTTGATATCTATTCCTCTCTTACCAAACCATAAAATGAATACTTTTAGGAAGATGCTGACGTGTAGGAAGTGAATTTGTTCAAATGATCGCTCATGAGGTACTTCTGCAGAGTTTTTGTTTTTCCTTGCTTTTTTCTTTCCTTTTGGTGTTCATGACGAAAAATCACCATCTTACGACTCCTGAAATAATGGCAGCACTACATATGTTGCAATATCTCTCAGCATTTGCAGAAACTTCCTTAGAAGTAGAAATTTTAAATACACATCCTAAAAGTATTTATGCAAACCAAAAAGGTTCATTTATTGAGACGTTTCTTACGATACGCGCTAAATATGAAAAGTAGTTGCATTTTCCGCAAAGGGGAGCTGTTTTTCGGCGCACGTACTTTAATCCTTTAAACTCTTGAAAAAACGAACACAGTTTTGTGCTAATCTTTGAGTATCAGTATGTTGGTACTATCTGGTGATGGATAGACAGATTAGACTGGTGAGAATGAATAATAATGTGATTCAAACATTACTTTGATAACATATGCTCAGAACGTTTTTTTTTACCACAAATGTAGATTTCAGCCCTCTTAAAATTCTCACTATTAGTTTCAAAGATTTGGAGATCTAAATAATCAATTTTAATGTGCGAATGTTAGGAAAAATGAGTCTGTTGAGTAAGTAAATTAGTTAGCAAAATGCATTTTGACCGGTAACATCTCAGTGTGAAACCTCGCGTTATCTGAACATGTGTACCGAAAAGAATGGACATAGGTGTAGACAGTATTTATCTGTGTTATCCATGTTATGGTGTAAATAAAACCGGTACGTTCTATTCTCTAATGTGTCCCGCTCTTTTAGCGAGAATACGCAAAGAAACTGTAGCCAACGTGGAATCAGTGTAAAAGAAATTCCTTCTCAAAGCATCGATTTCAAAGTTAATTGCTTCGAAAAAAATTAACAACGCAACTTTCTGATAGAATACTGCCACGTTTAGAAATTATAAAAAATATGTATTTATTTATCATATTTTTTTTTGGAACTGTAAATGTCGATGATGTAGTTTAGAAAAGAAATAATAAACATTAAAATTAAAGCAAGATTTCTGAACTTGCCAGTATTCCCGTCACGTAGAGTGATTTTTGATTGAAACGGTTATCTTTAAAATTGATGCATTGAGGAGGAATCAGTTTAACATTGATTCCCCATTTTAACTCTGAGGCTACATACTTGGTAGGCATTCTCAAGTCACCTCCTTACCAGGCTCTTCAATTGCCTTGCGGTGTGATTGAAATACTCGTTTTCCTAAGAAACTATTAAACTTCCTTCCAATATGTCGTTCTACGAAAAGAACACACACTTCCGACGAGGGATGTCGAGTGCTTCCAAAATTTCACGCGCGTTAGAAACCCCATTTCAGCACAGTTAAAAACGGCTTTTTCAAAGCACCATATTTTAAAATATACGCTTTAGATACACATTAATCTACTCAAGGGTCCTGCATTGAACCTTCCTACAGACTTTCCACCAATAAATTAATAGGGTCACCTCTGAAAGTCCCATAGGTACACGCAGTACGACGAGAACACTGCACGCCAGTTAAGAGGCTTAAGCGCTTAGTGGCGGTGGCGCACTTGATGCGCGTGGCAGTGTCGCCCTTATCGCTTCAAGACTTTTCGGCCTCAAACGCGGAGAAAATCTCCACGTAGGAGGGAGTCATAGAGTTGCTGGACATCGAAAATTCATGTTTGTATATTTGTACGAAATGCTGTTCAACTTGTCGACATTACATATATGTACTATTTCTTCGCATAAAAAAAAATTAGAAGACATATTTTTTTACGCAACGGCCTGTCAAAATCAAAAAGTAATTTTTTTCATCGGGACGTACAAATAATAAAAACGTAACGAAAGAAGATATAATTCACATTGAAATAATACAATATTTTTTATTTGTAGTATTCAATGATTTTTGTATAATAAGTATTGCTAAGGGTACCTAAAAATTAATTAAATCAATCACCTTTTTTAGATTTTCAGTAAATAATTTCGTTAATATTATATGTATGTCCCAAAAACACAAATAATTTTTTGCATGCCATAACGTAAGAACGATGCGAACTAAAATTTTTTATGCAAAAAAAGTTTACTGTTTAGAAGTAGAGCGTTATTTCGTACAAAAAATTATGAATATTTTGTTGGCCAGCGTCGTTAAGTGGTTCAAAATCCACGCCAGCCATGGAAGTCCTGTCACATTTTAAGTCTTTTTGTGGATGACTGCTGCCAGGGAAAAAAACAGACGAGTAGACATTTTTTCAGTACAGTAAAAATAATTTTCAACATGCGGCTTGCCTACGTTAACACCAGGTAGAATGAAGATTACAATGCTACTTTGAAAGTAGCTGCTGTTACACGCAGTTTTCGACAAATATTGACTTGTCTGTTTTTTTTTTTCTGGCAACAGAGATTTGTATTGTGATGTTGGGCCGGTGCTTGTCGCAGGGTTGTCACTCCCCCGTTCTGAGCCTACGCTCGAACGCCAAGGAGTGCAAGGACAAGAGGAACCTGGAGAAGCTGCTGGCGGGCTCCGACTTCAGCTTGACGGGTCACGACACCGACCTCGAGCTCGACTACTACGACTACAACGTGACGAACGCCGGCGACGTCCCGGGCTCGTATCTCGGCATGGACCCCGCCTACCTCGTGTGGATCCCGCCCTTCGCGCCCGGCTTCTGGGACGAGCACGAGGGTGAAGAGCTTCCCGCCCCGGCCGACAGAGACCACTACCTGTCGCAGCTCGAGCTCTGCGAGCTATCGACCAAGGGCAACAAGTACAGCCTCAGCCTCGTGCACGACGAGCAAGATGGCGTCGACCTCGAGATGGAGGAGGTGACGCAGCTGCTGCCTAGGGTCGGCGCCGCGAAGCTCGACGAGAAGACGCCGTCGAAAGAGCGCCTGTTCGACTCGGACGGCGGCGGCGGCAACTCGGGCACCATCAAGAGGAATCGATCCCGCGCGCGGGTCGACGTAGTTCTCGAGTCCCCCGCTAGAGTGCACTACCGGTATCATCCCGGCGAGAAGGAGACGCAAGTCGAGAAGTCCCCTAGCGGACTTGCCGATTACTATGGTATCATCGGTGACGAAGGGGAAATAAAATTTGCTGACGACGAGGAAGATGACACTGGTTCGGAAATAAAGAGCTGCGATGACGACATTGTAACGGAAACGAATAAGATAAATAACATGAAAGTGTAATCACATACCAAAAATAGTTGATTCTCATTCACATTTCTTTCTTGGCTGTGTACAATCTTATGGCGTGTGTTTGTATTTTAGTTGGTGGAAGTATAGAAAAGAAGCTGCGAACAGTAAAGAAACTAGTGAACTTATTGTTGATGACTTTTCTATCAATATTTCTTATATATATATATATAATGTTGCATTTATTTGGCCGTTTTTAATTCGAGATAAAAACGGTACGTACAGTATTTATAATGTTTAGGACCTATTTAAACACTATTATTTATCTCTCATATATAACCACAAAAATAATCGAAAACAATATTAAATTAGATGAAATCGAACTATTTAAGATCAGAATAGTGGTGCATAATTTCAGAACCAAACCAAAGATTAAATGAGAACAAAAATTTAGACACTATTAGGTACTTTTATTTATTCCGGTAAATGTGCGGAAGTAAAGGAGAGTTACACCTGTACAGAATACTTTATCTCTTAATATGACATGAAAGTATTAAAGTTAAATAAACGCGTAGAAAGTGCAAAACAAACTGGTATAAAAACTGTAAAAATTGATTAAATATGTTAATGGTTGTATGAAAACTGCACTGTGAGGTTTGTGAGATTATGTAGACATCACAGATTCAGCTGTAGGCAAAACCGTAATAGGCCGATTCAGGCTGACGCTGAAGCGAGATAATAACTTACATTGCACCGGCAAAGTGGACGTCGTTTTGGTCATTGTTCATTAGTGATGTATATGTATAATTTTGCATACTAGCTCACGTTTAATGAAGATTAAATGTTATGGGAGTTTTACCGTTGTATACAGAAGAAATATATCTTTCAAAGTTGTCATATGAAGGTGCCTAACTGTAGAGTTTTGGGCAACGTAAATACTCCGTGTAAGCTTATTTGCATCTTTGGTTAGCAGGAAAGCGAGGGTATTGCATGTAGTAATGTGATTTCAAAACTAGAAAAGCAGAAACGAAATATAATTTTGTAACTTTTAACTGTGAGTACTTGAATAAAAAATTGTGCAATATCGGGAAATTCAGCACGGGAGTTAAACACTATAATAATGCTTGGTTTCAAATTTCCAAGCAGAAAATATTTTTAGATTGTACATAAAAACTTAAAAATATTTATCTTATGCACATGTCGAAAGTAAAACAGTTTGTTATAGAAAAATTTGATGACTATAGTACAGTGATAGGTAAACCAAAGTGCATAACGGAATTATGTACAAAACGAACAAAAAATTAATGTAACTTGTTGGAGTCTGTAATATTTGATTTATTTCGCTTTTGCAAGTCGCATATCCTTCTGCCAGAATATTTGCTAATCTCAGAAGATTAAAAATTTGATGTTTATTCTGTTACCTTCTAAAATGTTTTATTTATTTTCGTAAATATTTTAGATCAAGGAGTTTTTTGTTCATCTCTATACACATAATAGGTGAAAATTATAAAATAAATATTACAACGACACACTAATATGAATTGTTGTTATCAAAGAAAATAATTGTTTAATGGTACAAATTGAGTCTGGTAAGGAAAATAAAAATTTCAGCAAAATTACAGTGAACAGTGCATTTCTTAGTAACTTATTTACTCTAGAATGGTAAAAATTTAAATAAGTACGTATATNATATGTAGGCCATACACAATCATGCTCCTTGAGATAGTTATACAAACATTAGGTTGGTTTCATTAATAAGATTGTTATAAATTCTGACTGAAGGAAAAGAACATGATTTGCCAAATAATTGTTCCACTGCTTTTAATGTTAGCCGGATTTTGAACAGAGTTTAGAAATAGGTCCCTTATTCCCTCTGATTTTAAATTGTTAAACAGTAAAACCATGTCACTTCAGTAATATTCAGCCTAATAAGCCAGGTAAAATGTAAATAAATTCAAACTTTATTTTCATATCTGAAATAATTGTTATAAGTGTATAACCTAAACGTCTGAATTTTTCAATGTCACTGCCTTTATAATGTTGCAAAAAGAAAAATATTCAGAAGTGTAGGACTTTTGCGCTTGAAGTAAAACCTATCAGAAATTGTAATGAATAGCGGTTCGAGGTTTGATTTTGCCATTTAGAAAGCCCTAGGTATTTAGCTTACCATCCTTTTAGCCAACTGCGCACCTTTCCACCATATTTAAAAAATAAAACTGCCATTCATGATCACCTTTTGTTCTTTTATTAAATGAATGCTTAAAAATGTTGAAAAAATATATGTTACCATTATTCAAGTGTATCGAATTAAAATGAATTATCTTATTTTAAACCAGTTTAAACGCCCAAACATGTTAACATTACTTTTTGATAGAACGCATTACTTTTCATAATCCACCACCAACTTTATTTTGGATATTGTAATAAATAATGTTTAAATACGTGCATTTGTAGGCACGAATGTTTCCAAATTTTGATTTTAAAAGTTCAAAGTCAATTCTTGTAGATATTATTAAAAATATGTGTTGTTAATTAATTTCCTTTTTTTCCCCCTCTTGTTCGAAAGCTATCTGCGAATTTTGGTAATCCTCCTCAAATTATTTTTATGATTCTAATCAACTGAAGATTGACACAAGAAATTATTACTGAAAAAAGTATAGATACTACGTCTATGTAAAATATATTAAATTTATTTACAAGCGCGCGATTTTAAGCGTTACATGCGTCATGTTATCTTCAGTGGCAGCTCTATGTGTTCCTCATTACCAAAGTAATTTTTAAAACTTTAAGATACACGGTTGCTTATTTAACACGAAAAGTTAAGAATTGTATGTGTATTAATAATTTAGTAATTTATACGTGAAAATATACTGTAACTTCGATATAAGTTAGCTGTAAGTTTGTACACTTATTGTGGCATGTCGACGTTATATAACATTTAACAAAGGAATGTTATAAGTTTTAATTCTACATGTAACATATTAACGAGTGTATGTAATCGAATGTCACAGCATTGTCACAGTGAAAAAGATTTATTTGCGCTGTTTCAAACGTGTGATGCGAGGGAGCGTTGTGTTATGTCAATCATATACTGACGGACAGTTATCACCACCTGCGACCATTTTGCACTGGATATTGTTAGATTGATGTGCAGTTGTTGACAGTATTAAACACTAGTCGCGTTTCTAGATTTGCTGAAAGGCAAAATACTGTTTCATTGAAAACTGATATGCATGTTAAATGTAACTTGTGTCAACAGACGACTATAACCTACAAATAACTGCCCTAAGGATATGTAGTTCATACAAACTAAATTATTGTAATCTCATATAATTGATCCGTCGTGTACAGAAGTCACTCTAAATGGTTTGCAAGTGATTTGACGACCTTATGGTGTCAGGAGTCACTAGAGTTTGTCAGTACATCCGTACAAAATGACAAGTAAAGAAAGGAAAATACAGTCTTCAGTACAGCACGGATTCTAAAGGGAAGCGAACGTGAAAATGAAGGATTATTTCTTCAGACGCAATGCAAACAAATTTTGCCGCAAATGCGAAAACTTTACTGCGTTATTCTGTAGAAAGAAGGGCACCCATAAAATTAGTTTAAACACTTAGCCCGAACAATATTTATTTCATCATAGCGTGGGATGGACTGTATAGCCTTCGAAACGTATACAGAAATGTTGTCTAAATGTAATAACAGTTTATTTTGTAGAATTTTACATCGTGCTGCCCAGTAACCTCAAAATTCACTTAATCGTAGTTTTAAATATTCCTTTAATTTTAAAACCAGTTTAACAAAACTAAAAAATTGCCACTTATATGCATAAAAAAATTAAACAAGCTTTGTTTAACAGAAAATTCACTTTCCGTTCCATATGACACTTTAAGTAGTTTTTTTTATTTCTGTAGCAAAATGAGGATTACATTATTTAGATTTTTTTTTTACTTTGATGAAAGTGAAGTCCAAGAACTTGTTTTGAGTCATAAATATCAACGAGGAACAAGCCAAAATTTTTGAAAATATATTATTCAGTGCTTATTTTAAAAGACGAGTAAATGAAAGTATCAAAAATTATTTTTTAAGTCGTCCTGTTTAAGCGTGATTTGAAGTGTCAACCTTAATGACGCGAAAGCGAAACGAATCAAACAAAATTAATAATTTGACATTTTGGATAATGTTTGAAGATACAAATTAACTCGCATGATTATCATTACTTAACCACTATATCAACAAAAGTTAGGCGATAGTAAAAAAAAAATTACGTAGTTATGTGGTTAAAATTTAATTTAAAAGGAGTAAAAGGAATTTTCCTGAAGAGCGAAGCAAAATTTTATGTGGAATACTTGGTATAACATAATAAAACAACTATTGTGTAAACTGGATAGTAAATAAACCCATTGAATAGGGAATATGAAGTGAAGGGGACAAAGCGTCTTCCTTAACAGCGCAGTTTACCGTAGTTCTCAACAAGACTCCACGGTGCATTAATTCTCAGTACGCTAGAAAGGAACGAAGGTTGTTCCTTCTTGGAAAGTGAATTCAAGCATAGCATGGTTACGTCTTATTCCGATTTGAAAAAGTTCAAGCCTTAACAGATATATAGTGCATAATCAACATGAACATACACATAAACAATTATAGCCATTTCACAAAAAAAAAAACCATGTTTATATTCAAAGTTTACGTACAAATATTTTGTCATATACTGACAGTGGTAGACTTTTAGTTCTTTGTTTTATTAGGTATTTCCTTTTGCGCAAATTTAAAAACGAATTACATAAATTTATTGTCCTACTTTCAAAAATATTTTACAGCAAAGAAAAGTGCAACCATATTAATTTTGATGATTGTTTTACCACTGTTGATAAAAAAAACCTGTAACGTAGAATAATATACCATATTTTAATCCTCTGCAAAACGACTAATAGTTATGAATTCTTACAATATATTTATTCGTTTGTTGAACTAATTTTAGTAATAAATAAATTCATACATAATTATAACAGTATAACTTATTTTCATTCGTAAATCACCATTAAACTATTGTTGTGTAAGAAAGAATTACTTGGTTTGCTTACAGCTCTTGAAGATAGAGAATGTAATCTCAGCTCTTTAATATAATAAACAATTACATTTCTACCATTTGAGCTAGAGTAAATAATACCTACATAAATGTATTACAATTGTGTTCATATCAAGCCATATCAAAAATATTCAGACATATCATTTGTTGAAATGTCTTTAGCTGAAATTAAACACTGTTTGTTTTCAATGATAAATACGGTATTTTGCCTTTCAACAAAATAGTGTAGCATTTAACGTACACAAATTTTGTTACGTATTAGTAAAAGTGATATTGTTTAATAAATATTTGTAGTTTGTTTAAAAAAAAGTAAAATAAACTGTTTTTGCTGTTTTATCATGTGAAGTTTGTGATTGCTACCACATACATACTGTTTTGTATCTGACTTGCATGTTCTGCTTACTGATTAATATGATTCGTTTCGCAATGGGGATGATGAAATTATCGAAATTGTGGCGCAAATCTTGCCTGTTCGAATGTACGTTTGTTTCAAATATGTGGCAAAACTTTCGTATAAATTGATAAAATGAGATGATTGGCTACTTTCTGGAACAAACTTAGTAACTGGAAGACGTGATATATAGACTTAACAATAAACTAGTCTAATTTTAATCATTTGAACAAATAATCGTTCTATTATAATCGAAATACATCCAGGAGAATACATAAGAACGTTTCTTTAAGCAAGTAACATATTGTTTTCGTTTGGTCAAAAATCAATAATTTAATGTCAGTTAACATTTATCCAGCTACTCTTAGTTTTATTATTTTTGTAAGTCAGTTTTGAGTAAAGCAGTTTGTTTGGTACATTCATTTAACTTAACAGTCATATTGTTAAACGGAAAAAAATTTATAAAATATATTTCAACTGGATGTTTAAAAGCAAGATTTCAAAAAATCTTTGAGAATCATTTTTAATTTCTTTTTAGTATGCGAAAAAAAAAGTTTTTTGCTCAACTCTATGCTAGCTTATATTTGCACAAGAGTCGATCATTCAAAGATTTACGATTCTCAAACGTAATGCATTTTAATAATAAATACACTACCTCTCCCAGATCCCTATGTGGACATTTTACTATAGAATTGGACGTACTTATTCTAATGGTGTCTTTTAGATACGTAAGGAAACTCATTAAAAAATACGCAAAATTCGAAGCGAAACAAGGTTCATTTTAGCATGCGACTTTCATTTGCTAGTGATTTTTATTATCGCCGAAATGTGTGTATCATATTTTGTTTAAAGACTATGAAAGTGTAACCTGCCATNTATATATATACACCTTGCTGGTTTTAACGTAGGAAATATCCTGAAAGGCCACAGATCCTTCCACCCTACGAATTTCGCATGTCATCAAGAATCGTATGTGTAATTTACACTCTGCGAGGACACGCACAACATTTACATTCGCATCCTGAAACTGGGAATAGCTTCTACGTGTCACTACTCAGTTACAAACATTCAGCTGATATATAACGATTCAGTGTTAAGGAAAGGATCTGGTACGTAGAATTATCAATGGAGAGCTCGGGCATTTATTCTCGTATTTGTAAGTTACAGTATTTTATATTCTCTAAGCTTCTGACGGGTTTCGATTTCAGACAAAATGTTTCTTGCAGTCTGTTAATGTACATGATGATTCACTGTTGATAGCCCCATGTAATCACTGTAAAATTTACAAAAAAAAAAAAACTACCGAAATTAACATTTATACACTAAAACTATAAACTGAAACAAGATAACTCAGCAAATTGTAGTCCTGAACTCTCAACCCACGGCTACTACCATGTCAGTATGTCCGCGGCAAAAATCACTCCATTATATGGCGATTATGAAATAATATTTATTTGAGGCTGTTTAACAGCTGAGAATGAACTCGGCGATACGAAAATGTCGCTTGAACAACTAAGTATGTTACAAAGGCTTGCGCATAGGAATTTTGCGGTTAACGTAACAATAAGCTCAATATATAGTTAATTTTTGTTATAAAGACAATGCTTTTAACATGTTGACTTTTTTTTCAATTATGAAGCACTTCCTTGCGGTATTTAATGTAATGGTTTACACATGACCTTAAGAATAGACAAGCCGTTGTTAGGAGGGGATGGAATTGGGTGGGATGAGAATAGGAAAGGACTGGAAAAACTCTGAGAAAATATCTTGAACCGGTAATCTCATTGGAGAGGGCCTTGTGAATAGCATGCGAGCTTATTTTTAATCCAACTGAATACCGTGAGTTGCAAACGAAAATTTAATTTACGAAATTTTCCTCTTCATTTTTATGATGCCAGACAAGAATAACAACGTAACACAAATAATATCTGGTTAGTGGTAGTTTATTCTAACTAAACCGCACTTATTTTATCTGGCTCATGCGTTGACACGCCAAAATCATTAATATCATATAACACTTGCTCCAACTTATTACTGCTAGTTATCGAGTTGATATCAATTCAAATCGAATCATTATCTTTTTTTTTTTTTGCTTAAAATAAAGCCCTTTAAGATGCTACAGAACAGCAGCTATAGGGTCGATATGAAATCTAATCACAATATGGTATGAATTCTGTGGGAAATCTTCTTTACGAGAGGTTAACTTGAGAAAGTTAGAGATAGTTCTCTGAAAATGAGCACAGGGACAACAATTTTTAGATATGTTTGTTATAAAATAATGAAAACTAGCAAGATGATATACGGGAAAAAAATTTATTTGCTGGTGCAATAAATTAAAATTCATTATACACCCGAATATTCATCAAAATCAAGAATTTTCGTTTCGTTACAGCTTTCAGGCAACTAAATTTCTTACCGAAACGAAACTGAAAGTTGTCATATTTGGTTTTTTTATTTCTGTATACCGAATATTCGCACAACCTTAGAGTTTACTAATTGGTTCAGGTGTTTTCAGCTTGCAGCGGAAATCTCTAATACGCTTAGACATGCACGAAAGAATTACTTTTAGACCATACCGTACCAAAAACCTTCTGGTCAATGTGTTATGGGAAAAATTATCTAGCAACATTTAGGTGAGTGACATTGTGGTGGTTAGTTACAGTTGTTGCAATATTTAGGAACGGTGATTATAAAGGATGAGAAATAGGGCCAACTTCACCACAGGCACCGGAAATACAGGTATCGCAGATCCGAATCCCATACACCAATGGTAATTTTTTAAATAATTAAAATGTTTGTCCGACATGGTAAGAGAGAAAACATCACATTATACAATCCACTGAAATTTGTACTTTGTTGCTAGCGCTAATATCGGAAATGGGAACTAACTGAATTAATGTAACTAGGCAGAGCGGAAACTGATGTCGACTCTACTTACTGCAGGTTTCGAAAATATACAATATGTTTATTGCCGAGATTAAAATAAAATTTCGTGGCAAACAAGTATTCATCCTCGTTACAAAAACCATAAGCGTATACTTAAGATTAGTTTGTGGAAATTAGTAAGAATTAGTTTGTGGAAGTGAGAACTTCACAACCTACATCTTGAAGATCTACCAGAAGCTCAGTATTATTTGAGATGTAGTAACACAACATGCAACGACTTCTTCTAGGCGACTTAATGAGTTTAATACGTAATTATTGAGATTGGTTAAGTAGTGTAGCACTGGTTACGTCATCTCCTAACATCTCAGATCGCAAAACATTGGCTGCTCTAGGAAGTTATCATTTTCAGTGTCGTGTGGCTGCGGTGTTCGCATGGCTAGGAATGCAGAATTGGTAACGTTATACGCAAACATATTCATCTACTGCACATTACGTTCTTTGAGTGAGTTGATCACCACAAGATAACCTGATAATTTTTATCAGGGGATGAAAAATAGTTTGGCACTCGATTTTATTTTCATCACGGCAAAAAACAAACTTGTATTTTCGAAACTCGCAGTCTGGAGTGTCAATATCACTTTTAGACTTAAACATAATTACGGTAATCGAGTTAGTTCCCATTTCCGACCTTACCGCTGGGAATAAAGGACACTCGAAGTTTTGTAACTGAACTGAAGAACTTCTTTTCCTCATTGTGAGGAATGAACTAATTTTGTTTGGTCCTTATTTTTGAGAGAATATATGGCTCAGTGCGCTGTAGAGCTACATGTTTGTTATAAAGTCTTCACAGAAAGTATAAATATCTGGTAGAATGTGCAATTTATAGACACATAGAACATTTCTTAGTGGGTTTTTGGGACTCCCCTAGTTCACTTTTTGGATATATATAGGAAAAGAACACAACATTCTCCTGGAGGGAGACAATGGTACTGTAGGCGTAGCAGCTGTGTGTCTCCGAGAGAGGGGAAGTGATCACCCAGCTTCCAGGACTGTAGCGGCAGGTAGAAACGAGCTGTTATCCTGTACCGCTAATAAACACTCTTGTAGAGGTAGGACTCGGCTCTCTGTCAATATTTCATGTGATTGTGGAAGTGAACATTAGTGTATTGCGAGGAAGCTGTTTGCTATTGCTATAATGAAATATTATGACTTAATGTGACCGATGACATTCATTCAGATGGGAAGGAAATGATAACTAGGTAATGAATATATGTGAAGATGAAACTAAAATAAGCGTCTTATATTGACATTCCAAATTAGCCTGCAAAATGGAAAGTTCTCTGTACCAGTACACCATAGGAAACTATCAAAAACATCCACAAGCCAAACGGGGCCGTGGTAGTGCAGTGGTTAGACCACTCGTTTCCCACCTTGGCGAACCGGGTTTGACTCCCGGCGGGGCAGATCTCGGATTTTTGCATGTGGGTTTACTCGGAGATCTCCCCGCCATTTCATTCCGGCGCTGCAATACTTACCTCGTTTCGCCCTCATCGACTCTCAAGGCCTTGATGTTTCGAGCTGTCGAACTATCACCACTCCATTCCATAAGCCAAACAGACTATGAAAGGAAAGCGATACAAATGTGGTTTAGTCAACATCTTAAAAGAAACGTAAAATGAGCCCACAACACACAATATTATGAAAGTTGAAGATTTTGATCGGTGCATCGTACACTGAGCAATATGCGGAGCTCCGAGATGTATTTAAACTGCTTCAATGAGATCTCGTAAAACGTTCATATAAACATTACCAAGGTTCATTTGAACCTAGGCCATTCATGGTAAGCACATATGTTGAGGAAAAAGAGCTGGAAGCTATAAGTTCTGTTGGAAACAACTGTAACAGCTAGTGCGATCTTGTGTAACACCTTTAGCAAAGGGACTTCTTGTGCGTCACGCTGAATGAAAATCAATATTTACGTTACATATCCGTGTTTCGCGACTCACACATTTGTATTATCTGCCCCATTAACAATGAAGCGAGATCTACTTCTCTCCAAATAAGAAACTGTCTCTTCTCATCAGACATTATCCGTGTACTATCTTTCTTTCAAACCTTTTAACAATACAGAGACAAAACACTTCATCTTAAAACTTTGGACACCGCGATTTCGAGTATTATATAACAAATGTTGTAAATACAAGTTCATTTAGCAAAATAGGTCTTGTAAGCTCACAGAAACATAAGTTTTATTATAAATAAATCTTCCCAATGTTTGTACAAGAAAAGCCAGTAGTAAACATATTTACTGTATCAGAATTACTTAAGTTAAATTCAAACATTGGTGGCACAATGAGGATGGAAAAGAGTGCATGTTACTTGGGTAAACTCTTAGCGCCAGTAATATACAGCTGTCTGAACTGTACGAAAGTTATTTATTATAGCAACAAATGTCCAAAGGGCGTTTCGAATTTCGTGAGAGGAATGTCTTGATAAAAATAAAAGAACTAATTTTTATTCCTGTATTTATAATTTTATAAAAATACACAGAGCTACACTTCTTATTTCTATCATTGAGGGCAATTGTTATGCCAATCTCACTTATAATTAACGTTATCATTGTCTTTACATTAGCTACAATCACATAATCTTCACTGTATAGTATCACATATACGGTCACACTGTCATACATTAACACCATTCCGAATATCAGCCACTCACACATCAAGTCTCCCTCTCATGTAAGTCTCAGTTTCCGCTCTCCCGATGGTTGTACTCTGCACTCGCTGGTCACTGCTAGGTCGCCCGTCGTTCCTATGACAACATATAAACACATTCACGGTTACTTCACACTTTTCTGAAGCCCTGCAAATGTTCTTCTTCCAGGATATTTCTCCGCCTCGTGCAAACTAAGCTTAACTAAGTCTAGAAAATTACAACGCACCGAATTCGCGCGCACTCAGTTGTAGTAATATTTTGCATATGAACTATTTCTTACTAGGCACTACCAAAACAGACGTTTTCTCACGGTTTTCATTCATATTTATTATAAATGGAGTATTATAATTTTTAAATTATATGTAGGTAAAACTTTAATTTAACAAAAAAAAAAAAAGATAATTTTATATTAAGAGGAATACAAGTGATAGATTAAATATTTAGGAAATAACTATACCCGTCATAAATAGGTTGATTTTTGTAAAGTTTTATTCAAAAATTGTGAAGAAACCGCGAATATACTATACACCCTGCACCAATGGCTATTCCAGACCGCCTGGCCCGTGAACTTCTTCGCACCTCGGGTTACGCCGAGGGATATGATAAACAGAAAGTTCGTACAACGAAATCCAAGTCATTAATTCTTCCCGAGACGGCAGTGACTTCACAACCGCTAGTGTTATCGCGGCTCTGCTTCTCCTCCTACGGGTACCGGCGATGATATCCTGGATGGACTGTGCTACGCGCGCCTGAGGGGGGATGGGAAGAGAACGAAGGCGAAGCGGCCGCACGTAACATTATTACCTGCACAGTAGCGCAAAGCGAAAGGTAACGTTTGAATCAAATCGCAATATCTATTGTTTCAAAAAACTAGAAATACCATAAATATATGCACATGTTCTTTGTACTATCCCCCAATCCCCCAATTGCTCGGAAATGAATTACCGAAAAATACTCTGCCAGCATTCTATTCTCTCTGCCTATAACTGTGTTAGGCGGTGGGTGATGAAGAAGCCGGGGG